>LR989878.1:6405000-6780000 GCA_905146925.1 Autographa gamma | reverse complement strand
TACAGCTCAAGACGTCTGCTTTCGTTTGAGTATAATTTTGGCATCCCATTTTAAAAACAAATAGCTTTTATTATTAAAAAACTTTAAAAAATAGTAACATTTAAAAATTCAATTTTTTCAAAAACGGTTTAGTAAAAATTTCATTTGGTTATATAAGTTTGTAGGTCTCTTACAGACCTTTCTAAATATATAGCACACGTATTGCGTGTTTATATAGATCTTCAAAATTTTTATACTTTAAAAATATCATTAAAAAATCAGTTTTTCACGGTTTTTCAGGGAAATTTGTTCCCGGACCCCCAAATTTTTTCACGCCATTCGCTTGCAAACGTCCAGCCGAATCCAACGGTACCACTCCTGTGGCGCTCCGACTACCAGGAGCCGAGGAAATTACGAATTTGTGTGTTCCCGACCAAAATAACATCTCGTGGAGTCATACATAAGTACTTGAAATCCACCTAAGTCGGCCGCACAAATAATTCACTTGTATACAAAATTTTTAAATTTTTGTGCGATTCTGTTCAAACTTTTTTGTAAACGTGTCTCATTTGATCTATTTATTGACCTTCGCGCCTTTACACGCGAAAATATTTGATATTTTTCGTATTTATACGAAAATTCTTGTTTTTTATTGCTATATAGCGATATATTTTTGTTTGACACGTCATAACTTCGCTGTTTATCAGTGGATTGTCGTGATTTCTTCGTTGACCTACAGCTCAAGACGTCTGCTTTCGTTTGAGTATAATTTTGGCATCCCATTTTAAAAACAAATAGCTTTTATTATTAAAAAACTTTAAAAAATAGTAACATTTAAAAATTCAATTTTTTCAAAAACGGTTTAGTAAAAATTTCATTTGGTTATATAAGTTTGTAGGTCTCTTACAGACCTTTCTAAATATATAGCACACGTATTGCGTGTTTATATAGATCTTCAAAATTTTTATACTTTAAAAATATCATTAAAAAATCAGTTTTTCACGGTTTTTCAGGGAAATTTGTTCCCGGACCCCCAAATTTTTTCACGCCATTCGCTTGCAAACGTCCAGCCGAATCCAACGGTACCACTCCTGTGGCGCTCCGACTACCAGGAGCCGAGGAAATTACGAATTTGTGTGTTCCCGACCAAAATAACATCTCGTGGAGTCATACATAAGTACTTGAAATCCACCTAAGTCGGCCGCACAAATAATTCACTTGTATACAAAATTTTTAAATTTTTGTGCGATTCTGTTCAAACTTTTTTGTAAACGTGTCTCATTTGATCTATTTATTGACCTTCGCGCCTTTACACGCGAAAATATTTGATATTTTTCGTATTTATACGAAAATTCTTGTTTTTTTATTGCTATATAGCGATATATTTTTGTTTGACACGTCATAACTTCGCTGTTTATCAGTGGATTGTCGTGATTTCTTCGTTGACCTACAGCTCAAGACGTCTGCTTTCGTTTGAGTATAATTTTGGCATCCCATTTTAAAAACAAATAGCTTTTATTATTAAAAAACTTTAAAAAATAGTAACATTTAAAAATTCAATTTTTTCAAAAACGGTTTAGTAAAAATTTCATTTGGTTATATAAGTTTGTAGGTCTCTTACAGACCTTTCTAAATATATAGCACACGTATTGCGTGTTTATATAGATCTTCAAAATTTTTATACTTTAAAAATATCATTAAAAAATCAGTTTTTCACGGTTTTTCAGGGAAATTTGTTCCCGGACCCCCAAATTTTTTCACGCCATTCGCTTGCAAACGTCCAGCCGAATCCAACGGTACCACTCCTGTGGCGCTCCGACTACCAGGAGCCGAGGAAATTACGAATTTGTGTGTTCCCGACCAAAATAACATCTCGTGGAGTCATACATAAGTACTTGAAATCCACCTAAGTCGGCCGCACAAATAATTCACTTGTATACAAAATTTTTAAATTTTTGTGCGATTCTGTTCAAACTTTTTTGTAAACGTGTCTCATTTGATCTATTTATTGACCTTCGCGCCTTTACACGCGAAAATATTTGATATTTTTCGTATTTATACGAAAATTCTTGTTTTTTATTGCTATATAGCGATATATTTTTGTTTGACACGTCATAACTTCGCTGTTTATCAGTGGATTGTCGTGATTTCTTCGTTGACCTACAGCTCAAGACGTCTGCTTTCGTTTGAGTATAATTTTGGCATCCCATTTTAAAAACAAATAGCTTTTATTATTAAAAAACTTTAAAAAATAGTAACATTTAAAAATTCAATTTTTTCAAAAACGGTTTAGTAAAAATTTCATTTGGTTATATAAGTTTGTAGGTCTCTTACAGACCTTTCTAAATATATAGCACACGTATTGCGTGTTTATATAGATCTTCAAAATTTTTATACTTTAAAAATATCATTAAAAAATCAGTTTTTCACGGTTTTTCAGGGAAATTTGTTCCCGGACCCCCAAATTTTTTCACGCCATTCGCTTGCAAACGTCCAGCCGAATCCAACGGTACCACTCCTGTGGCGCTCCGACTACCAGGAGCCGAGGAAATTACGAATTTGTGTGTTCCCGACCAAAATAACATCTCGTGGAGTCATACATAAGTACTTGAAATCCACCTAAGTCGGCCGCACAAATAATTCACTTGTATACAAAATTTTTAAATTTTTGTGCGATTCTGTTCAAACTTTTTTGTAAACGTGTCTCATTTGATCTATTTATTGACCTTCGCGCCTTTACACGCGAAAATATTTGATATTTTTCGTATTTATACGAAAATTCTTGTTTTTTATTGCTATATAGCGATATATTTTTGTTTGACACGTCATAACTTCGCTGTTTATCAGTGGATTGTCGTGATTTCTTCGTTGACCTACAGCTCAAGACGTCTGCTTTCGTTTGAGTATAATTTTGGCATCCCATTTTAAAAACAAATAGCTTTTATTATTAAAAAACTTTAAAAAATAGTAACATTTAAAAATTCAATTTTTTCAAAAACGGTTTAGTAAAAATTTCATTTGGTTATATAAGTTTGTAGGTCTCTTACAGACCTTTCTAAATATATAGCACACGTATTGCGTGTTTATATAGATCTTCAAAATTTTTATACTTTAAAAATATCATTAAAAAATCAGTTTTTCACGGTTTTTCAGGGAAATTTGTTCCCGGACCCCCAAATTTTTTCACGCCATTCGCTTGCAAACGTCCAGCCGAATCCAACGGTACCACTCCTGTGGCGCTCCGACTACCAGGAGCCGAGGAAATTACGAATTTGTGTGTTCCCGACCAAAATAACATCTCGTGGAGTCATACATAAGTACTTGAAATCCACCTAAGTCGGCCGCACAAATAATTCACTTGTATACAAAATTTTTAAATTTTTGTGCGATTCTGTTCAAACTTTTTTGTAAACGTGTCTCATTTGATCTATTTATTGACCTTCGCGCCTTTACACGCGAAAATATTTGATATTTTTCGTATTTATACGAAAATTCTTGTTTTTTATTGCTATATAGCGATATATTTTTGTTTGACACGTCATAACTTCGCTGTTTATCAGTGGATTGTCGTGATTTCTTCGTTGACCTACAGCTCAAGACGTCTGCTTTCGTTTGAGTATAATTTTGGCATCCCATTTTAAAAACAAATAGCTTTTATTATTAAAAAACTTTAAAAAATAGTAACATTTAAAAATTCAATTTTTTCAAAAACGGTTTAGTAAAAATTTCATTTGGTTATATAAGTTTGTAGGTCTCTTACAGACCTTTCTAAATATATAGCACACGTATTGCGTGTTTATATAGATCTTCAAAATTTTTATACTTTAAAAATATCATTAAAAAATCAGTTTTTCACGGTTTTTCAGGGAAATTTGTTCCCGGACCCCCAAATTTTTTCACGCCATTCGCTTGCAAACGTCCAGCCGAATCCAACGGTACCACTCCTGTGGCGCTCCGACTACCAGGAGCCGAGGAAATTACGAATTTGTGTGTTCCCGACCAAAATAACATCTCGTGGAGTCATACATAAGTACTTGAAATCCACCTAAGTCGGCCGCACAAATAATTCACTTGTATACAAAATTTTTAAATTTTTGTGCGATTCTGTTCAAACTTTTTTGTAAACGTGTCTCATTTGATCTATTTATTGACCTTCGCGCCTTTACACGCGAAAATATTTGATATTTTTCGTATTTATACGAAAATTCTTGTTTTTTATTGCTATATAGCGATATATTTTTGTTTGACACGTCATAACTTCGCTGTTTATCAGTGGATTGTCGTGATTTCTTCGTTGACCTACAGCTCAAGACGTCTGCTTTCGTTTGAGTATAATTTTGGCATCCCATTTTAAAAACAAATAGCTTTTATTATTAAAAAACTTTAAAAAATAGTAACATTTAAAAATTCAATTTTTTCAAAAACGGTTTAGTAAAAATTTCATTTGGTTATATAAGTTTGTAGGTCTCTTACAGACCTTTCTAAATATATAGCACACGTATTGCGTGTTTATATAGATCTTCAAAATTTTTATACTTTAAAAATATCATTAAAAAATCAGTTTTTCACGGTTTTTCAGGGAAATTTGTTCCCGGACCCCCAAATTTTTTCACGCCATTCGCTTGCAAACGTCCAGCCGAATCCAACGGTACCACTCCTGTGGCGCTCCGACTACCAGGAGCCGAGGAAATTACGAATTTGTGTGTTCCCGACCAAAATAACATCTCGTGGAGTCATACATAAGTACTTGAAATCCACCTAAGTCGGCCGCACAAATAATTCACTTGTATACAAAATTTTTAAATTTTTGTGCGATTCTGTTCAAACTTTTTTGTAAACGTGTCTCATTTGATCTATTTATTGACCTTCGCGCCTTTACACGCGAAAATATTTGATATTTTTCGTATTTATACGAAAATTCTTGTTTTTTATTGCTATATAGCGATATATTTTTGTTTGACACGTCATAACTTCGCTGTTTATCAGTGGATTGTCGTGATTTCTTCGTTGACCTACAGCTCAAGACGTCTGCTTTCGTTTGAGTATAATTTTGGCATCCCATTTTAAAAACAAATAGCTTTTATTATTAAAAAACTTTAAAAAATAGTAACATTTAAAAATTCAATTTTTTCAAAAACGGTTTAGTAAAAATTTCATTTGGTTATATAAGTTTGTAGGTCTCTTACAGACCTTTCTAAATATATAGCACACGTATTGCGTGTTTATATAGATCTTCAAAATTTTTATACTTTAAAAATATCATTAAAAAATCAGTTTTTCACGGTTTTTCAGGGAAATTTGTTCCCGGACCCCCAAATTTTTTCACGCCATTCGCTTGCAAACGTCCAGCCGAATCCAACGGTACCACTCCTGTGGCGCTCCGACTACCAGGAGCCGAGGAAATTACGAATTTGTGTGTTCCCGACCAAAATAACATCTCGTGGAGTCATACATAAGTACTTGAAATCCACCTAAGTCGGCCGCACAAATAATTCACTTGTATACAAAATTTTTAAATTTTTGTGCGATTCTGTTCAAACTTTTTTGTAAACGTGTCTCATTTGATCTATTTATTGACCTTCGCGCCTTTACACGCGAAAATATTTGATATTTTTCGTATTTATACGAAAATTCTTGTTTTTTATTGCTATATAGCGATATATTTTTGTTTGACACGTCATAACTTCGCTGTTTATCAGTGGATTGTCGTGATTTCTTCGTTGACCTACAGCTCAAGACGTCTGCTTTCGTTTGAGTATAATTTTGGCATCCCATTTTAAAAACAAATAGCTTTTATTATTAAAAAACTTTAAAAAATAGTAACATTTAAAAATTCAATTTTTTCAAAAACGGTTTAGTAAAAATTTCATTTGGTTATATAAGTTTGTAGGTCTCTTACAGACCTTTCTAAATATATAGCACACGTATTGCGTGTTTATATAGATCTTCAAAATTTTTATACTTTAAAAATATCATTAAAAAATCAGTTTTTCACGGTTTTTCAGGGAAATTTGTTCCCGGACCCCCAAATTTTTTCACGCCATTCGCTTGCAAACGTCCAGCCGAATCCAACGGTACCACTCCTGTGGCGCTCCGACTACCAGGAGCCGAGGAAATTACGAATTTCTGGCCCGCCCACCCACCCTTATTTCATTAGGCATATCGATTCCGGAGACTTTTTCCATATACCTTTTTATACCCCAATATCTTTGGGACGCCATATCTCCGGAATCGGTAGTGCTAGGGGGCTGCGGTTTGTGGCGTTGAACGGGCGATAGACCGCTCTGCATTTCAATACTGGTTCTGAGGCACTCGGCCCAGAAACTATTATTTGGCACTTGTGCCTGTGCTACAGGCCCTCAAAAATTTACCTTTTTAGGTCGTTTTAGACGCTTTTTGCATCGCAAGAAGCGCATATTCTTGCAAGCGACCGCATTTTGGAACGCTCTAGTCGCCCCATCGACGGCCAAACGCGTTTGCGCCTCGAATTTCTAAACAGCGATCACCGCAGACTAAATCGCAGCACTATTTTTAAAAAATTCTACATTTTCTTCCATCTTATTTTATTTTTACACTTTTACTTTACATTTTATTATTTTACAACTTTTACAAATTTACACAAATCACTGAGTTTACAACTTTTACAAACTTACCACTTAAATATTCCCAGGTTGGGTTAGAGTTAGCGTAGGGAAAACCCCGAAGCACCACCCTCCCTTCAAGATGTTCCACACCCCTGCAAAGAGGATATCTGCCACATCACCGCCAACGTCTCCCCCAAGAGAAATACTTAAACCCGACACCTTCACCACCCAGACAAAAGTCCGGAGAAACATAGGGGAGCAGGATACGGCAAAGGTCCTCTTCCCAGAGGAGAGCCCGGCTCCGGCGGTACAGCCCAACAGGCTGCAGCAGGCGAGGGCATGGGTGACGAAAGCCAAAATGGCTCTTAATGCGTCCCGCAATCTGAAGTCCGACATAAAGGCTTCCGTCATCCAGGCCATCGATAGGCTGTATCAAATAATAAAAGAGGCCGAAGCCGGTAAACCTGGAGGACCCGTGTGCTCGTCCCCGCAGGCGCCTAGCAGCGCTGACGTGGAGGAGCAAGCGGTTATTCCACGGCCTCGGGAAGAGGAACCTGCAGCTAATCACGCAGTGGGAAATGCCCAGGTCTCGCAGTTGCTCTCCTCATTGGCTGAACATAGTCAGCTAATGAGGGAGAGCAACGAGAGAGCGGATAAATTGAGGGAGGCCCTCGCGGAAAAGAGGGAGTCCCTGGAGGTGCCTACGTACGCGAGTGTGGCGGCAATTGCAAAGGGGCGTAAACGCCCGGAGCCCACAGCGCTGCACTCGGTCGTGGTCACATCCAGGGATGAGATGGAAACCGGGGAGGAGGTTATGGGCCGCATTAGGACGGCCATAAACGCAAAGGCGGGGAACATTAACATAGACCGGATCCGTAAGGCCAAAGACCGGAAGATTGTCATCGGCTGTAGAAGTGAAGAGGAGCGGGACAAGGTCCAATCTCGGATTGAGGCAGCGGACGACCAGCTCGAGGTCCTGGTCGTTAAAAACCAGGACCCCCTCATCATCCTCAGGGACGTCCTTGGATCGCACAAGGACGAGGAAATCCTGGAGTTCCTGAGGATGCAGAACGGGAACCTGTTCCGCGACCTGCCAGCCGATGACGATCGGGCCGTAGTCAGATTCCGGAAGAGGGCCAAAAGCACTATCTTGTGCCACGTGGTCCTCCAAGTCTCCCCGTACCTTTGGCGTAGGTTTCTCGAGGCGTCTGAGGTGTACCTTGACCTCCAGCTCATTAAAGCGGAGGACCAGTCGCCACTGGTCCAATGCTCAATGTGTCTGGGGTACGGGCACAGCAGGCGCCTCTGCACGGAGAAGGATGAAAAGTGCGGGTACTGTGGTGGCCCTCACCAGCGTAGAGATTGCGCACAAAAGCTCGCCAACGCGCAACCCACTTGCTGCAACTGCACCAAGGCTGGCATGGAGACGACGGGGCACAATGCTTTCAGCATGGACTGCCCCGTCCGGCGCAAGTGGGACGCGTTGGCTAGAGCAAAGACTGCATACTGCTGAGGGCCCCCCCGAAAGATGTGTTAAAAGGAACCCCGGTGGATACCAAACGTTAGCGGCTATAATCAATACAGCGGAGCCAAAAACGTCGTGTCAAAGCCGCGACTGCACGGTGTATAAAGCAAAAGGGCGAAAAAGTAATTGCGTCTGGTTTTATAAAAAACCAGCAAAATTAAAGACGCTACCATACTCACCGTGCGCTTGCGGCTCGATAAATCCTGGACACCAAAAAACTCCGAGCGTCTTCGCAAAGAGCACCGCGACGAAATCCCCGCCCACGAAATGGAGCAGCACAGAAAGCAGTGAAGCACTCCCGCAACGGCACCTGCAAAAGATAAAACAGAAATATGAAACTACAGAAATTGCTCAGGCCGTAACTCAGTAAATAAATAGCAGGGTGATGGTAAACATCACCCCATTTATTCAAAAGCACTACTGTGTTCATTACCTATAGCAAAAAATGTGCAATCACATGAAAGGTGCTGAAGTAGGTGGCTCCATACAGGAAAACCTGCCCTAACCCCAATTTCCCAAAAAACATTTTTTTATAAAGCAGTTACGACAAACGTGCATTAAGAAAGACTCTAATCATGTTAGAGGGATGAAACAGCATAAACCCTTAAGAAAAAAAAAAAAAAAAAAAACCTAACCTAACCTAACCTAACCCAAATAATTCACTTGTATACAAAAATTTTATTTTCTGTGCGATTTTCTTGAAACTTTTTTGCAAACGTGTCTAATTCGACCTACTTGTTGACCTTCGCGCCTTTACACGCGAAAATATTTGATATTTTTCGTATTTATACGAAAATTGTTGTTTTTTATTGCTATATAGCGATACATTTTTGTTTGACACGTAATAACTTCGCTGTTTATCAGTGGATTTTCGTGATTTCTTCGTTGACCTACAGCTCACGACGTCTGCTTTCGTTTGAGTATTATTTTGGCACCCCCACCTAAAAATAAATAGCTTTTATAATTAAAAAACTTCTAAAAATAGTAACATTTTTAAATTCAATTTTTTCAAAAACGGTTTAGTAAAAATTTCATTTGGTTATATTAGTTTGTAGGTCTCTTACAGACCTTCCTAAATATATAGCACACGTATTGCGTGCTTATATAGATCTTCAAAATTTTTATTCTTTAAACAACTTATCAAAAAACCAGTTTTTCAGGGTTTTTCAGGGAAATTTGTTCCCGGACCCCTAAATTTTTTCACGCCATTCGCTTGCAAACGTCCAGCCGAATCCAACGGTACCACTCCCGTGGCGCTCCGACTACCAGGAGCCGAGGAAATTACGAATTTGTGTGTTCCCGACCGAAATAACATCTCGTGGAGTGATTCATAAGTACTTGAAATCCACCTAAGTCGGCCGCACAAATAATTCACTTGTATACAAAAATTTTATTTTCTGTGCGATTTTCTTGAAACTTTTTTGCAAACGTGTCTAATTCGACCTACTTGTTGACCTTCGCGCCTTTACACGCGAAAATATTTGATATTTTTCGTATTTATACGAAAATTGTTGTTTTTTATTGCTATATAGCGATACATTTTTGTTTGACACGTAATAACTTCGCTGTTTATCAGTGGATTTTCGTGATTTCTTCGTTGACCTACAGCTCACGACGTCTGCTTTCGTTTGAGTATTATTTTGGCACCCCCACCTAAAAATAAATAGCTTTTATAATTAAAAAACTTCTAAAAATAGTAACATTTTTAAATTCAATTTTTTCAAAAACGGTTTAGTAAAAATTTCATTTGGTTATATTAGTTTGTAGGTCTCTTACAGACCTTCCTAAATATATAGCACACGTATTGCGTGCTTATATAGATCTTCAAAATTTTTATTCTTTAAACAACTTATCAAAAAACCAGTTTTTCAGGGTTTTTCAGGGAAATTTGTTCCCGGACCCCTAAATTTTTTCACGCCATTCGCTTGCAAACGTCCAGCCGAATCCAACGGTACCACTCCCGTGGCGCTCCGACTACCAGGAGCCGAGGAAATTACGAATTTGTGTGTTCCCGACCGAAATAACATCTCGTGGAGTGATTCATAAGTACTTGAAATCCACCTAAGTCGGCCGCACAAATAATTCACTTGTATACAAAAATTTTATTTTCTGTGCGATTTTCTTGAAACTTTTTTGCAAACGTGTCTAATTCGACCTACTTGTTGACCTTCGCGCCTTTACACGCGAAAATATTTGATATTTTTCGTATTTATACGAAAATTGTTGTTTTTTATTGCTATATAGCGATACATTTTTGTTTGACAGGCCAGCCCCAGCACCCGCAGCGCCAAACCTGCAATCGGAGCTCGCCATCGTAGAGGTCAAGCGGACACTGGCTGAAGTGGTTAAAGGCATCGGCAGGATGAGCGAGAAGACCCCCACACCTCATCAACAACCAAAGGCAGCAGCAAAACCCAACATCCCACCACAGTCCGGACACACACTCATTGTCTCCTCGACGGACCCAAAACACACGGGAGACAATGTCATGGACAGAATCAGAGCGGCACTCGACCTGAAGAACTCGGGAGCAAAAATAAACAAAACCAGGAAGGCGAAGAACCAAAAGATCATCCTAAGCTGCGCGACACGAGAGGACATGGATGTCGTAAAGCGCCAAATCACCGGCAAAGATGACCTGAAGGTTCAAGAGCCGAAACCGGGAAATCCGCTGGTCTGTTTAAGAGGCGTCGAGGCCTACCACTCAGATGCGGAAATGGAGGGTCTCCTATGGTCCCAAAATAGGACAATCCTCCATGGCATCGAAGCGGGTAGCCAGACGCTCAAACTGAGGTTCAGGAAGAGAGCCCGTGACCCAGTAATCTGCCACCCAGTATTCGAGCTGTCCCCAGAACTGTGGAAACGGTTCACGCACGGCGAAGCCAAAGTTTTCTGCGGCCTAAAGAGGGTCCCGGTAGAGGATCAGTCCCCCCTGGTGCAATGCAGCAAGTGCATGGGATATGGTCATACGAAGACCATATGCTCCGAGAAGACACTGAGCTGCAGCTACTGCTCAGCCGAGCACATCGGGAGGGACTGCCCCTTGAGAGCGAAAGGAGAGGACCCAAAGTGCGTGAACTGTGTCCGGGCAAAGAAGCAGGGGGCCGAATTGAAGCACCCCTCTTATAGTGCAGACTGCCCGGAACGACAGAAGTGGGACAGCATAGCCAGGTCTAGGATCGCATATTGTTAAAGAGGAGGGCACCCACGCACAACACATCACGGTCACCGCTCGAAGTAACCCGACAAGAGGTTTGCAGGTCATTCAAGCGAACCTCCAAAGGTCCAAACTTGCGACAACAGAGCTCCACATGGCGGCCCAGCAGAAAGGCGTAAAGATAGCTCTCGTTCAGGAACCCTACGTAGGAAGAACGGGATGCTTGAAGCAAAACGCAGGCACACATGTCATTCAGTGCACCCTGGGCAGACAGAAACCTGTCAAGGCGGCGGTGATAGTTTTCGGGGACGAGCTGGAGGTCATTCATGACCCTCAGCTGGTCACCGAGAACATTGCAGCCGTATTGATAAAGGTTGGGGCAATCAAGTTTGCGGTCCTGTCGGTTTACTTCGAAGGGGACCAAGACTTATCACCATACATCAACACTGTCAAACACATACTAACAAAAATACACACATACACACTCAACGTTATTGTAGGAGGAGACGTGAACGCCTGGAGCCAGTGGTGGGGGAGCAACTCCGAAGACCACCGAGGCGCAGAGTATAATTCGTTCATCAGCGAAATGGAACTCCATATCCTCAACACCGGACAGACTCCCACCTTCGAGACGTACAGAGGGGATAGGTTGTACACGAGCATCGTTGACGTAACTGTGTGCAGCATGTCCCTCCTGAACAGGATCGATTGCTGGAAAGTAGACAGAAGCCTGACGTCATCGGACCACAACGCAATTACCTTCGCCATACGCCTGGAGAAACCCTTAGAACCCTTAAGGCCCATCTCCACGCGTATCTATAACACCAAAAAGGCGAAATGGTCCGATTTCAAGGAACACCTACAACAGTTCCTTGAGGAAAAAGGTATAACTCTGTCTAGAGTCCAAGGGATCTCGATCCCGGAGGAAATGGAGACCGTAGTAAGCGAATATACTACTGCCATCCATCAAGCTTGTGAGAAAGCAGTACCCAAGCTGAAGGCCCGCAAATTCGACACAAGGCCACCCTGGTGGTCCCCTTCTCTCGAAAACCTCAAGAAAGAGGTCCTGAGGAAAAAGAGAAGGATCAGGAATGCGGCCCCGTCACGTCTCAATCACACAATACAGGAGTATCACACCGCAAAATTACTCTACAACACACAAGCAACAGAGGCAGCCACGACAAGCTGGAAAGAGTTCTGTTCCACACAAGATAGGGAAAGTATGTGGGACGGAATATACAGGGTCATAAGGAAGACGGCAAGAAGGGAGAACGACGCGCTCCTCACTAACACAACGGGCGAAACCCTAAGCCCGGAGCAATCAGCACGACTTCTTGCCGAGACCTTCTATCCAGCAGACAACACACACACCGATACTCCACAACAAACACACATCAGATCATTGACTATGGCGGACCCCGGCAACGTAACTGAACTTGCGGACGACGACCCACCGTTCAAACCTGCGGAGCTGGAACTGGTTTTACAAAACCAGAATCCAAAGAAAGCCCCAGGTCCGGATGGGCTAACAGCAGACATATGCGCAATGGCTATCAGCTGCGATAGGGAAGTATTCTTGGCCTTGGCCAACAAGTGTCTCACACTTGCATACTTCCCAAAGCAGTGGAAAATAGCCCATGTGTGCATACTCCGCAAACCCGGGAAAGACGATTATACCAAACCGAAGTCGTACAGACCTATTGGACTGTTATCGGTAATGGGAAAAATCGTCGAAAAGCTAATAGTCAACAGATTACAACACCACCTACTACCAACACTTAACACACATCAGTACGGATTCATGCCACAGCGTGGAACCGAGGACGCTCTCTATGCACTAGTGAAGCACATACGTGCGGAAATAAAGGCCAAAAAAGTGGTCCTTTTGGTATCGCTGGACATAGAGGGCGCCTTCGACAACGCATGGTGGCCAGCCATCAAGAACCAGCTCATCCGGAAAAAGTGTCCCAAGAACATTTACAGCACACTGGCCTCATACCTGGAAGATCGAGTGGTATGCGTAAACTACGCCAGGTCCAAGAGCGAGAAGGAAACTACGAAAGGCTGCGTCCAGGGCTCAATAGCCGGTCCGACGCTGTGGAACGTAATCCTAGACTCGCTCCTTCACAAAATCAACAGTGTAGGAGAGTTCTGCCAAGCGTATGCAGACGACGTGGTACTGGTCTTCTCTGACAATGACGTCCAAGTCCTGCAACAGAAAGCCGAAAGAACACTGGAGTGTGTGGCCGAGTGGGGCACTCAGAACAAGTTAAACTTCGCAGCACACAAAACCAATGCAATGGTTCTGACGAAGAAACTTAAGTATGATGCCCCCGTCGTCCACATGCGAGGTGTTCGGCTAAATCTTGTCAACGAGATCAAGTTGCTAGGACTCGTCATAGACAACAAACTCACCTTCAATGCACACGTATCCGCCACATGCAAGAAAGCTGCGGACATATATAAACAGCTAGCGTGCGCAGCGAGGGTGACTTGGGGTCTGAAAAGGGAAGTCACCAGGACCATATATGTGTCGGTGATAGAGCCAATCGTGCTATACGCGGCTAGCGCATGGGCCCCTGCAGCCGAGAAGCTGATGGTAAGAAACCAGCTAGACTCACTGCAAAGGGGCTTCGCGCAGAAGATCTGCAAAGCGTATCGCACGGTGTCTCTGACATCGGCACTAATACTCTCCGGACAACTGCCTCTCGACCTTCGAGTAGCCGAGGCAGCGATGCTGTTCCGTATAAAGAAAGGGTACTCCGACGAGTTCTTACCGCCCGGCAGGGAGGTGGAGCGAAAAGTCGAGTACACCCAACTTCCACATCCCTCAAAAATGGTGCTCACAAAATACCAGCAGCTGGAAGACTTCAACGCAGAAACCGTGGAAACTTACCAGGTAGTCGGTCCCCACATCTACACCGACGGTAGTAAGATTGAGGGCAAAGTAGGAGCAGCCCTAACCTGGTGGGACAGCGGTAAGGAGTTGAAGCACAGGACCTTCCGGCTAGAGCCACACAACACTGTCTTCCAATCGGAACTTTACGCACTGTTCAGAGCAGTTAAGTTGGTGAGAGAGAGCCGAACGGACGCGGCCAGCATCCTGAGCGATTCCAGATCATCTCTGGACCTGCTTAGGTGCCCAAGACCAACACACCAACTGGCTCATAGCATCAAAGAACTAGTGCGTGAGATCCGAGGGGAGGGCAGGGACGTGAAACTCTTCTGGTTAAGAGCACACGTAGGGACACCAGGAAACGAGAGAGCGGATGAGTTGGCAAAAAAGGCGGCTCTCACGAAAAAGACAGCGCCAGACTACAACAAAGTCCCTATTTCGTTCGTGAAGAAGAGCATACGCGAAGAAACGGTCAAGAGGTGGCAGGAAAGATATGAATCCTCCAGCACGGGATCGGTGACCAAAGTGTTCTTCCCAAATGTCCTTGTGGCAAAAAGAACAACGGAGGTAACAGCACTCACACCGACTCTGGTACAGATATTTACCGGACACGGAGGGTTCTCAGCATATCTACACCGTTTCCACCTCAAAGACTCTCCATCTTGCGTATGCGACCCAGACACGGACGAAACAGTCTGGCATTTACTTTTCGAATGTCCAAGATTTAGCAGAGACCGAATCGAGCTAGAGCACAAGCTAGACGTGAGTCTAGACTTGACCACAATAAGCTCGGTCATGGAGGACAAGACCACAAGACCTCCATTCTTGGAATTCGCAAGTAAAGTTGCAGAAGCCGCCATAAAAGCCAATTCCACAAGGCCCCTTACAAACACCGTACCAACGACACAAACACAGACACCAACACAAACACAATTACTGACACAAACACCAACCTCGACACAAACACAAACACTGACACAAACACAAATTCAATTACTGACACAAACACCAACCTCGACACAAACACAAACAATGACACAAACACAAACGCTGACACAAACACAAACGCAGACACAAACACAAACATCGACTCAAACACAAGCACTGACACAAATACAGACATTCACAAGAACACCGACTCCTAACACGACACAGAACCAAACAACAATACTGACACAAAATCAAACAGACCTTAACAATACTCAGACAACAACAACGGCAACGACACTAACACACCCCAGAGTCGAGATAGTAACGACCTTACTAAATTGGGGTACAATCGGCGAGCCCGGCATAAGATTGAGAAGTGTTGCCCTGTTTATGAACAGAGACAAGGAAAGTTTCGGGATCAGTTTCTGCAAACCAAAGAGGAAGAGAGTAGCCATACCGCCGGGCCTGGCAGCCTTAGTAAATGGAAGCACTGGAAAAGCGAGCATAGAAGCAAAACGGTATGACACCTTACCGGAAGTGGACTTCTTTGATATCCGATGCCGGGTAATGCAGTTCAAGAACAAGAGAATTGTATTACTCGAGTGGAATAAAGACAGTCCATTTACCCAGGCGAGCTCGCTGCTCCAAAAGCTAGAGATGTCAGGTAGCGTTCCAAAGACCATCAGCGTGGACGCCATGGTCATCGAGGGCGTCAAAGGAACGACGGCGGACCGTCTAGGCTGCTTAAAGGCCGCTGGGAAACACGAAGTGGTAGTGTACGAGGATAGGGGAGAAGATCTTAGTTACCTTAGATCCCCGAAGAAGAGTCCTAAAACACCTGACTCAAAGTCCTCGTCACCGGAAACACCCAGCGGATCTGAGCGAGCACAGGAAAAGATAGCGACGGAAAGAGAGGAAGCCGCTCAGGCAAACAGAAACTCCCCGGAACAACAGGAGCAACAAAAATCTCGACTTGCCAGGTTCAAGACCTACCTGAACTCCACACTCAAACAGCGTCGGATGGGAGTGATCCACTCCGGCCTGTTTGACGCGCCCATTGACCAAGAGGCAGCAACCGCGGCTTTCGTCAGAGAACCCCCGTGGGTAAGGCCGGAACTGCCGCCTCAACTGTCAAGAGCAGAAATGGGACAGGTCAGTCCTCCAACCTTCATACCGGTGTCAGAACCCGCGGATCACGTGTACAACGCCTTTCTCGAGTTCCTGGCTGTTGTGAGAGCAACCAAACAGGTAAACCTCACAACATGCAGGAAAATCTTGCAGACTTTCAATCTTCGGAACGAGGGTCTGTTAGGAGTACTACTCGAGGAGGCGGGGGCGGCGGTGTATGATAACTCCACATCCCAGGTCATCATAGGGAAAATGGGGGAATCATACATGGCTGCGTACTGCGCGACCTGCGGTTTCGTGGCACTGGACGAGGACGAGACCAAAAGGAAGGGAAAACCGGTCTTCATAACACCACCAGAAGACACAATAGTGGTAGTTGCCGGGTGCACGGAAATAATGCTGGACGACAAGTTCCTCGAGATGGCGCAAACCATCGAGGGGACTTCGAAAACATACGTTCCAGCATTATGGGAAATAAAAAACATCAGATGGGTAAACGGAGTGCCGGGGTGCGGCAAGACAACTTGGCTGGTGAAGCACTTCGATGAGGAGGACGAGGTGGTGGTCACCACGACGACGGAAGCTGCTAAAGATCTGAGGGAAAAGCTCTCGCACCGGGTAGGAGAAAAGAGTAAGACAAAGGTGCGGACTATGGCTTCCGTTTTAGCTAACGGTTTCAAAGAGGGCGAGAAGTGCCAAAGATTAACGGTGGACGAAGCCCTCATGAACCACTTCGGAGCCATAGTCATGGCAGCAAAGTTGTCGGGAGCCAGCGAAGTCGTCCTCATCGGGGATGTCAACCAGCTACCATACTTGGACAGGGATAACCTATTTCCACTCAGGTACACCCGTCCCGGTATGGTAGCGTCAGTGACGCAGGAGTTGCTCTGCACGCACAGAAATCCCATGGACGTCGCGTTCGCATTGAGTGAGATATATAATGGAATTTACTCGTCAAAAACATCTGCGAGTAATATCCATTCCCTGACAGTGTTTGGTTACTCGGGTGCGATAATAGAGAAAGAAACCCAGAACACGCTGTTCCTGGTGCACACACAGGAGGAGAAATCCTCCTTGAGTGCCCAGGGATACGGCTCTGGGGAGGGCTCTCGCACCCTGACCATCCACGAATCTCAGGGTCTCACGTACGAGCGCGTCGTCATAATCAACACCAGACGTCGTATCCAAATCCACGACAGCGTCCCACATGCGGTTGTGGCAGTGTCGCGCCATACATCCAGCTGCGTGTACTACACCGACGACGCCAGCGACGCGATAGGCCGCTTCTGCAGGAAAGCCATGGACGCGCCAACAGCCGCAGTTGTCGACTACAACCTGAAGACAGCCATGCAGCACCAAAACATGACGATCGTGGAGGCGCTGACCGAGCTACGACAAAATATCAACACCCACTCCCAATCCCAATCCCTTTCCCCATGACGAATGTTTAATATTAATGTCTAGTAAATGTAAGTAAGTTAAGAAAACAATTGGGTATAAAAAAAAAAAAAAAAAAAAAAAAAAAAAAAAAAAAAAAAAAAAAAAAAAAAAAAAAAAAAAAAAAAACCTATATATACATAAAGTCATATAAGCACCTCTATACACTTATAAAAAAAAAAAAAAAAAAAAAAAAAAAAAAAAAAAAAAAAAAAAAAAAAAAAAAAAAAAAAAACCCACACACCCACTTAAAATTAAGGATAAAAAGATAAATGAAGATAACCATAGAATGTAAGTAGCATATATATAGAAATAGTTAATTAGAATAAGGTGATGGACCCCGTACGTAAAAAACATCTTATGTACGTGGACGGACGAGTGCTGCAGTCGCAGCGGAGAATGTAATGTAATTTTATCAAAAGGCGAATTAAAGTCAACACAAAAAGGCAATACTAAAAAAAAAAGGCGCGGACCAAGAGTCTGCGGTTACATAGTTTTATTTAAAAAAAAAAAAAAAAAAAAAAAAAAAAAAAAAAAAAAAAAAAAAAAAAAAAAAAAAAAAAAAAAAACCTAACCTAACCTAACCTAACCTAACCTAACCTAACCTAACCTAACCTAACCTAACCTAACCTAACCTAACCTAACCTAACCTAACCTAACCTAACCTAACCTAACCTAACCTAACCTAACCTAACCTAACCTAACCTAACCTAACCTAACCTAACCTAACCTAACCTAACCTAACCTAACCTAACCTAACCTAACCTAACCTAACCTAACCTAACCTAACCTAACCTAACCTAACCTAACCTAACCTAACCTAACCTAACCTAACCTAACCTAACCGACTTCTCGACATTCCTCCAATGCAGGAAATGTCTGCAGTTCGGTCACATACAAACCAAATGTACTGCGACTCAGGCACCCTGCTCTTACTGCTCGGAGGAGGGGCACGTTACCACCAACTGCCCTCTGCGCGAGAAGAAAGACGCTCCCAAGTGTTACAACTGCTTGCAACACAACATCAAGTATAAAACTACAAATGACACCGGACACACGGCCACCTCAAACACTTGCCCTCGAGTAAAATCTCTCAAAATCAAAATAATAACCCGTACCCACTATGGATAAGCACCTCATACATTTTTTTACAGTAACGTTAAAAGCCTACAACGGCACGTGAAAACACTATATTTTTATGTATATGTGTATATATTGTATCTATTTATCTCATTAATGAAGCATACTTTGCTCATTAGAATGAGTCCAAAATGACTATTATGTGACATCATGGGTTGCGGCAGCAAACGTATCAAATAGCGCGAGTTGCCGCAACTAGCACAATGCGAAACAGAAACTTTTCTTACATAAAGTATATATATATATTGTATCTATTTATCCCATTTAGCGTAGCACTCTTTGCTCAACCAGAAATTGTACCAAAATTACAACTATGTGACATCATGGGTTGCGGCAGCAAACGTATCAAATAGCGCGAGTTGCCGCAACTAACACAATGTGAAACAGAAACTATTCTTACATAAAGTTAATATATTGTATCTATTTATCCTATTTATCGTAGCACTCTTTGCTCAACCAGAAATGACAACTATGTGACATCATGGGTTGCGGCAGCAAACGTATCAAATAGCGTGAGCTGCCGTAACCAACACAATGCGAAAAAACTTAACGTAAATATATGAATACTATATCTATTAATAATATTTTTATCTTATTTATGTAGCATTCTTTGCTCACCCAATATTAAGTCCAAAATTACAACTATGTGACATCAAGGGTTGCGGCAGTAAACGTATCAAATAGCGTGAGCTGCCGTAACTAACACTTTGCGAAACATAAAACTTTACTTATTCGAAAACAAAGTTCAATAAAAAAAAAAAAAAAAACCTAACCTAACCTAACCTAACCTAACCTAACCTAACCTAACCTAACCTAACCTAACCTAACCTAACCTAACCTAACCTAACCTAACCTAACCTAACCTAACCTAACCTTACATCCGACATCTGCCTCCAGTTTGCGAAAATCTTTCCCCGACTCATGACAGACATTTTCAACAGGTGCCTCTCACTCCAGTACTTTCCCGGAGTCTGGAAGGAGGCCTATGTGAAGATCATTCCCAAACCTGGGAAAGACGACCACACGGACCTTAAATCTTTCCGCCCCATAGGTCTACTGCCGGTCTTCGGAAAGCTGCTGGAGAAATTATTTATTAAAAGAGTCGTCCACAAAGCAGAAATAGAAAATAAACTAAACAAAAACCAATTTGGCTTTCGTCAACAAAAGAACACCACACTAGCCGTAAACACCGCACTAAAACACATCCGCCTAGCAAAAGAATACAAGAAGTTAGTTATCGCAGTATCATTAGACATCAGGGCGGCGTTTGACAATGCTTGGTGGCCTGCCCTCTTTCAGCGTCTGGCCAAACTCGATATACCCAGAAATATCTACGGGCTTATTAAGGACTACGTAAGGGATCGAACAGTAACCCTGGATCACGCCGGAGTGCGCGCGCGCAAAGTACTCACGAAGGGGTGCATACAGGGGTCTGCGTGTGGCCCCGTTTTGTGGAACATGATCCTGGACGACCTCCTAGACATGCAGCTGCCAGCGGGCTGTCACATGCAGGCCTTTGCGGATGATGTGCTCCTGATAGTCACTGCCGACAAACAAGAGGAGCTACAGGCATTGACAAACACCATCCTAGCTGAAGTCAGTAACTGGGGAGCCAAAGTTAAGCTTAATTTTGGACCAGCGAAAACTCAAGTCATAGCTTTCACGCCGAGGGCCAGGTCTGTGCAGCTCCACATGGACGGCACAGACTTGACATTCGTGCCGGAAATTAAATTATTAGGCATCATAATAGATGAGAAACTCCTATTCAGACGACACTTGAAATACGTGATAGGTAAGGCCACGCGCATTTTTAACAAATTGTGCGTTTACGCAAGGCCAACCTGGGGTACACACCCGGAAAACACACGAACTATTTACCATCACGTCATAGAGCCCATCGTGACCTACGCCGCGGGAGTTTGGGGTCAGGTGGCAATGAAAAAGAGTGCACGCAAAGAGCTGGCCAGCCTGCAGCGGGGCTTCGCGTTAAAGGCCATTCGCGCCTTCAGGACAGTGTCCACCAACGCTGCACTGGCGCTGGCGCAATTCATCCCGCTTGACCTCAGAATTCTCGAGGTGCACCATGTCGAGCAAACTCGCCTCACCAACACCACTCACTTTTTGCCGGAGGATGTTAGGCTGGAGCAACCTACACCTGTTCGTAATTTATTACACCCAGCCCAGAGAGTCTCAAAATCCGACCTCGACCACCAAGAGGACGACGAAACACACCGAATATATACAGACGGCAGTAAGCAGGATAATGGCGCTGTGGGAGCTGCCTTTGTGTGCTTTGACCCAGGTGGCTCAGAACAACCCATCATAACCAAGAAATTCAAATTACACGATTCTTGCACGGTCTTTCAGGCTGAGCTTTTTGCCATCCTGGAGGCCTGCAAATGGGCGACACACAAATACCAAAACACTCTCATCTACACAGATTCACAAGCTTCACTACTAGCGATAGCAGACAGAAGCAACACACATCCACTCGTCACACACATACACAAAATTATACACACACACCGCGACACAAAACGGATTACCTTAAAATGGGTCAAGGCACACATGGGCAATACTGGAAACGAGGCTGCCGATGCTGCGGCAAAACTGGCGACCCTGCTTCACAGGGCGCCTGACTACAGCTCGTTCCCAATGTCCTTCGTGAAACACAAGCTCCGCAAGCGTAGTCTGGACCTTTGGCAGGAGCGCTACACGTCCAGCGAACAGGGACAGCACACCAAAAACATTTTCCCTAAATTAACCGACATTGTACACTTTCGTAAACACACAGACACACACTTCCACACAACACAGATACTCACCAACCACGGCTTCCACAAAACTTACTTACACCGATTCCACATCACACCAGACGACTGCTGTCCCTGCAATACCAACACACCCCAGACAGTCACACACTTGCTGACAGACTGCCCGAGGTTTGCAGCAGAACGAATGCGGCACGAATCACTCTGTGCATACCACGACATTGACCCGTATAGTTTGGCAGTACTGCTTGAGAGGGAGGACGCGCTGGCAAGCTATACGGAGCTAGTGAGCCACATCTACTCGAAATTAAAAGCCTATAACGGCACGTGAAAACACAATATTTTTATTAAACGTATATGTATATTGCATCTATATATCGAAATTTTTCTGTATTTATTTATTATTTGCTATACCAGAAATGAGTCCAAAAATTTAAACAATGTGAAAACTCGGGTTGCGGCAGCGAACGTATCAAATAGCGTGAGCTGCCGCAACTAAAACAATGCGAAACACAAACTTTTTACTACTTGGAAAACAAAGAGCTACGACAAAATATCAACACCCACTCCCAATCCCAATCCCTCTCCCCATGACGAATGTTTAATATTAATGTCTAGTAAATGTAAGTAAGTTAAGAAAACAATTGGGTATTAAAAAAAAAAAAAAAAAAAAAAAAAAAAAAAAAAAAAAAAAAAAAAAAAAAAACCTATATATACATACAGTCACATAAGCACCTCTATACACATTTAAAAAAAAAAAAAAAAAAAAAAAAAAAAAAAAAAAAAAAAAAAAAACAATGTAAGTAGCATATATATAGAAATAGTTAATTAGAATAAGGTGATGGACCCCGTACGTAAAAAAACACCTTATGTACGTGGACGGACGAGTGCTGCAGTCGCAGCGGAGAATGTAATGTAATTTTTATCAAAAGGCGAATTAAAGTCAACACACAAAGGCAATACTAAAAAAAGGCGCGGACCAAGAGTCTGCGGTTACATAGTTTTATTTAAAAAAAAAAAAAAAAAAAAAAAAAACCTAACCTAACCTAACCTAACCTAACCTAACCTAACCTAACCTAACCTTTTTTTTTTTTTTTTTTGATCAGGCGGGGGAATCCTCATGGACACCCACCCACTCGGGGGAGTGGATGGGTAGTGTCAGACTCTTACTGACTAAACCTAAACCGCCGTGCACCGTCATCCGCGTTTCGTGTTGGCGCGTGGTACTGCGTTGCAATCCATCACGCGCCAACCGCGGGGATCCACCGGCCAATAAGCCGATGGCTCACTTTCGTGATTGGAGGCCGAAGTGTAAAGGCTTCGGCCTCTCCGCCTCCTGTTGGAACCACACCCGATGCTACGAAATGTGGCTCCCCGTCGTGGGTCCTATAGTCGGACGACATGCACCCCCGTGCCTGTCGCCCAGGACCCTAGTTAGGGCGGGAGAGCGCGCTCATGCGCGGCTCTGCGCCGCCCCACTCGACGTCGGCGTATCTGGGGCGCGTCGGGGTCTTCCTCCCGATCGCGCTCCGCCGCCTCCTTCTGGGACATGACGGTCTCACAGAAGGAGGACAGCGCGTCCCACGCTGCGCGACTGCTGAGCGCGGCTGCGACAACAGCCGACAGCGCGGAAACGTCCACGCCTCCCAGCGCCGCCTGGAGAACGGCGCGAGGCTCATCGAACGTGGGACACACGGCCAGGGTGTGCAGCGCGGTGTCGTCACCGGCGCCGCACTGGTGGCAAGCCGTGGTCCCTTCCCTTCGTGCGACCAGGCACAGGTAATGGCCAAAGGCCCCGTGCCCGGTCAGTATCTGCGTGAGGCGGTAGGTCAATAAACCGTACCGCCTCTCCACCCACGGTTGGAGATGTGGGCGGATCGCATCCACGGTGACCCGTCCCGCCGACGGTCTCGCGAGCCGAAGCTCCCAATTCCGCATGGTGACGAGACGGGCCTGTCTTCTCCATAGCTCGCGTTGCCTCGGCAAGGGGTCGGTACCGCGGGACCGGAGCTCGGTGCAACGGGTGTAAAGGTCCGTTAGCACCTTCGCGTCCAGATCCCAAGGCGGTGTCCCAGCCAAGACACACGCGGCTTCGTGGCCGACGGTCCGGTAGGCCCGGACGATCCTGTTGGCAACAGCACGCTGCGAACCAAGTAGGACCGCCCGGTTTTCGGCCGTCAGCCGGTCACTCCAAATGGGTGCGCCGTACAGAGCCATCGATCGAATGACCGAGGCGTACAGACGGCGACACCCGACGTCAGGGCCCCCGACATTTGGCAGGAGCCTTCCGAGGGCTGCAGCGGCGGACCGAAGTCTCGGCGCCAACCGCTGAAAATGCTCCCGGAAGCTCAACTGCCCGTCGAGAACCAAACCGAGATACTTCATCGTGCCCGTCAGTGGGATCCTCGCGTCCTCCACCGTTAGGCACGAATCCGTACGTCTACTCCGGGGGCCGTTTAGCAAAAGTGCTTCGGTCTTCCCCAGAGCGACTTCCAATCCAAGCATCCGGATGCGACCTACGACGAGCTGTACGCCGCAGGTAGCACGCCGGATGCACTCCTCCTGGGTGGTCCCTCTGACCAACACCAGGGTGTCGTCGGCATAGCACACGACCTCCGTCAGGCTGAGGAGGGCGCCGCGAAGCACCCAATCGTACCCGATGTTCCACAAGAGAGGTCCCAGGACTGACCCCTGTGGAACACCGCGCCCGGTGGGTTGCAGCTGCGGGCCCGTCACTCCCATGTAGGCGACATGCCTGTCGCGCAGGTAGTCCGCCACGATGTGCTGGAGGTAGAGGGGCGCCCCGTGATACCGAAGCGCCGACTCAATGCACTGGTGCGGCAGCGAGTTGAAGGCGTTCGCGATGTCGAGCGACACCGCTAGCGCCATTCCTCCCCGCGCCGCAGCCTCCGTGGCGAACTTTTTCACATGGCTCAGGGCGTCCAGCGTAGACCGCCCCGCCCTGAAGCCAAACTGGGAGGCCGACAGGTCGGGCCCCGTGCCCGTCAGATGCCGAACGATGCGGGCGGCAATGACGCGCTCAAAGAGCTTGCCCGCCTCGTCCAGCAGGACGATAGGCCGGTAGCCCGAGGGCGAGTCGGCCGGTCGTGTGTCCTTGCGAAGGAGGACGAGCTGCCCCGTCTTCCAGACTTTGGGGAATCTCCCCGCCACTAAACAGGCGTTGAAGAGACCCCGCAGCCGGTCCTTCAGGGGACCCACAGCCAAGGCAATAGCCCGAGCCGGTACCCCGTCAGGTCCAGGAGCAGTCGTCTTCGTTCGGAGGCGTAGGGTGCACGCCTCGAACTCTCCTTCGGTTATCTCCTCCAGCTGTTCACGCGAAAACGCGGTACCCATAGCTGGAGGGATAAAGTCAGTCCGGTGAGATGGGAACAGGGACGATACGATGTTCCGGAGGAGCTGCGGCTCCATGGACTCCGTTATCGGGGGCGCTGCGACGCGAAGTTTGTTCCGCGCCGCCAGGTACGGGCGACCCCACGGATCCCGGTTCAGCTCCTCGTGCATCTCCTGCCTTGCTGCGGCCTTCGCCTGCAGAATGGCCAGGCGGAGATTCGATCTGGCTGTGCGGTAGGCCCTGTAAAGAGGGGCCTCCGCGGCCTCGTCCCTGCGCCTAGAGCGATGGCGTGTGTACCGGCGTTTCGCCTCAACACACGCCTCCCTAAGCACTGCGATCTCTGGCGACCACCAGTAGACTGCCCGTCTGTTGGGTCTTCTCCGGACGCGAGGCATCGCTGCGTCACAAACCGACGTCAGCGTTCTGCGAAACAACTCTGCCTCGTCGTCAATCGAGAGACCCGACGGTGGTGCGCACCAGTCACTGATGATGGCCGCCTCGATCAGCAGTTCCCTGTCCAATTGTTTTAGGGCCCATCGTGGAGGACCTGAGTTCGGGGTCGGCCGAACCCTGGGCCCCCCGGAGGGAGAGACGCTGAACCGAATGTACCTGTGATCGGACAGCGTCTCCATCCCTACCTCGACACGCCAGTCGTTGATGCGCCCGGCAATGGCCTGGGAGCAAAACGACAGGTCCACAATGGACCCGCCATTATGCCGGACGCAAGTCTGGGTGTGACCCCGGTTGAGGAGAACCAAGTCCAACCCCAGGGCCCACGCCTCCAGTATTTCCCCGCGCCGGTCTGTTGCCGGTTCCCCCCAAGCCGTGCTCTTGGCATTGAGGTCCCCTAGCAGAATGACCGGGCGGGGTGTCATCACCCGAACAAGGGCCTCCAGCTCGGCCATAAATGACTCGAACTCGGAGAGACTCCTGTTCGGGGAGAAGTATGTGCCGATGACGGCGTACGACCCCCATGACGCAGCGACATATCCAGAGCCCCTACGGATGGTGTGTAGGGGCTGGGAACTTGCGCCTGTTGCGGCGACGACAGCGACGGACCCGTCAAGGTCCCCCGCCCAGTTGGGCCGGGGAGGGACAAAACAGGGCTCCGCCACCACCGCAACGTCTATCGCCCACTCCGCCAGTGCCTGAAGGAGGAGATCCTGGGCACCGGCGCAGTGGTTGATGTTCCCCTGGAGGAAGAGATGTGGACGGACTTGATCCATTAGGACTCCATCATCTCCTCCGTGCGGGGCGCGACCTGCGCCCTCGCTGCGTCATTTTGGGGCCGCACTGAGGCCCTCTTGTTCTTGGTCGGGGCCGGGGGAGCACATCCCCGGCTGCCCATCTGGTGGTCCGCCTTGCGCCCCCTCTGTACGCAGATGGGGCATTTGGCGGGCTCACTGCACGATGCCGCCTTGTGACCGGGCTGTGCACACCTATAGCACAGCCCACTACGGTCCGTCTCACTGGTGCACACGGCCCTAGTGTGTCCGATCTCCAGGCATCGGAAACACTTCATGGGCCGTGCTTTGAGCTGCACCACGCGAGCGGAGCTCCACCCGACCAAGAACTTCTCGGTCCTCGTCGTGACGAGCTTAGGGGCCGCGACCAGCGGGCACTTCACCAGAGCGGTGAACATGCCCCCGGGGCCCAACCTTAGCTCGCCGACCGTCACCGTGCTCGGAGAGCACTGGCCCTTCGCCACGACGGCGGCAGTGAGGTCCTCCTTAGTGACGGAGTCATCCAGGTCTGTCACCCGGAGCTCCGCGCACTTGAGTGGTCTGTGGACCCTCACTGTGCCGTCGTCGTAGATGGCCCTCAGCCGCTCAGCCATCAGGTCCGCCCCCTCAGGGCTCAGCTTCCTCGGAAGCTCGAGCACCCGAGCTCCCGTCTGGGACCTTTTGATCCTGATGGGATCGACCGCCATGTCGATCCCCAGCTCGGCGACGTTTATTTGCCGCCGCGCCTTGTCTAGGACCTGGGCGTACGTGAGCCCTTGGCTGGCAGCCTCGGGTTCAATTGTCAAGACAACGGCGGGCGTCTGAGCCGCACGCCGCTGCCTCTGGGCCAGCTTCCTCCTTTGTTTGCCAGTCTGCTTCTTCTTGGACTGTGTCTTGCCGGCGGTCTTGGGTTTGGGGGCCTCTGTCCTGACCCTGTTCCTCACCCTCTTCCGCCGGGAGACCTCGGTCCATCCTCCGGCTTCGACAACACCCGTACTCTGCTCTGGTGCAGCAGGTTTGGGCGTAGGCCTTGGAGCCGGTTTTGAAGCAGGCTTGGCAGTGGCAGTCTTTGCAGCCGCCCTGGGAGCCGGCTTGGGGGCCGGTCCAGGTCGCTGCTTCGGTGCCGGGCCGGGATTCGACCTCGGTGCCGGGCCGGGAGTCGGTCTCGGTGCCGGTTTAGGAGTCGGCTTTGGTGCCAGCGTCGGCTTCTTTGCCGTTTTTGGTGGCGGTTTGGCGGGCTGTTTTGCAGCTGGTTTGGGCCCTCTGCCCACTACCTCCGCACAGCTTCGCCTGTCCGCCGCCAGGGGCGGGCGTAAAACCCGCTCCGGCGGAAGCCGCTCCTTTACCCCAGCCAGCTTGGCGTCCATCATTGTCCCGACCGACAACATGATGGACCGCTGGAACTCTGCAGTGTCGAACGCTGCAGGGGCCTGCTCGCGCACCACGAGCATCTGGCCCCTGAGGTCTTCGACCTCTTTGCTCAGCCGAGCATTCTCGGCCAGCAATTTTTCCACGCAGGTGGAGCTCGTCAGGGAGCGAATGCCCTCCTGGATGTGGTCCACTGCGTCCTTGAGCCTCTTGATGTAAGTCCCCTTGATATTCTTGGAGGTGCACGCTACCTCCAAGATCGACAGGAGACTACTGTCAATTCGCTCCTTAACAGATGAGGGGTCGGTCGACTGTGAGCCGGAACTAATGAGGTCCCGGACAGCCGCACGAGCCTCCCTCCTCTGCCTCTCCTCCTCCTTCTTCTTCTCGACCGACGCACGGGCGTCAGGTGTCTGCGCCGCTTCAGCGGCGAGCGCCCTGTACAGCTCGCGCTGTCGGTGGAGCCCCACGTAACGACCGTGGGTAACACAACCGCGGGACCGCGTCGACGATGCTAATGAGACATCGCTCTCGCAGCCCGAAGCGGCGCGGTCACCCACGTCGTCCTCACCGGCCGAACTACGTCGTGGACGTTTCCGGCCGTGCTTCCCTGCAACAGAGCTGTCTCGGGACCGGCAAGACGCCGGCACCTCAAGCTCCATTGCCTCTCCTTCAGGGCGACTGGTGGTCGTCGCCTCCTCCCCCTCAGGGCGACTGGTGGTCGTCGCCGCCTCCTCGTTCATGACGAGCCTCTCGATCACCACTCGAGGTTCTCCCGTCATCAACTCCACGTGACTCAGACTGCTCGCAGACCGAGTCACCCTCCTCCCCCCTCCCAAAAACGGATCGTGAGTTTCCCCACTCCCCGAGGCAGATATTGGCGCCAGCAAATACGTGCGCCTGAACTCCGAAGAGTCATGGGATTCTGTTCGGCCTGAGGCCTCCCTACCCACTTGCTGATTGTTTATCATATCTGTCTTGTCGTCCATTTTGTTGTTGGTTGATGCCCTCACGACGGAGTTCCCCCCCGCCATGCAGCCCCTTGCCGGGCATCAATGCGTAGGCTTCAGGGTAATTTATTATAGTGGTTTTCTTCCACGTAGCCCCCCTCCTCTACTCCTGTAAAGGAAGGCGGCCCCCGGTCCCGTCCTGAAAAGGACAGACTTACGGGTTGGCCGACGGTGACCGAGGTCATGCCCGACGAATCGGGCCCGCCGCCCGCGAATGCCCCCCCCAATCTCTCAACAGAGAGAGAGGAGGACAAACTCCACCCGCTGCCGTTGCCCGGAATATCCGAGACGCCAGCGGGCCGCGATCGAAAACGATCGCCCAACGCGCAGCGATCTGGACAGAACCAGATCCCGCCGTCTTACCCACAAAAATGGGCAGACTCACCGCCCACCACCGCTACTCGGATAACGTCCAAGACGCCGGTGGGCCACGATGTTCAGCCAGCAAAACCACTGACCAAACCGCCACCTCCACCATCCCCCCCAAAAAGAAGGTCAGGAGAAGGAAGCCCTCCGCCCGAAGCCGCTACCCAGAATGAGTCCAGGACGCCAGCGGGCCGCGATGTCCGGCCAGCAAAACCACTAACCGAACTCGCCCAACAGCTCCACTCGACCGTCCCCCGCGTGCATGGGGAACGGAGAGAGAGCGACCCGCTGCCGCTACTCGGAATAAGTCCGAGACGCCAGCAGGTCAAACAACACGCGAAGACCTGGACAGATAGGCCCCCGCCGTCCGCCCACCAAATGGAAAAGTGGGCAGACCCAACGCCTGCCGCCGCTACTCGGAGTACGTCCGAGACGCCGACAGGTTGCGACATCCAGCCCGCAGTAAACACGGACCAGACTCGCACGACCACTCATCTCACCCGTTCCCTCGCAAGAGGTAAGGATGAGAGAGCACTACACCCGCTGCCGCTACCCGGAATGAGTCCGAGACGCCAGCAGGCGTCCACCACGCGGCGGTCTGGACAGAACAGACCCCGCCGTCCACCCACAAGAATGTGGGCAGACTCACCGCCCGCCGCCGCTACTCGGAATACGTCCGAGACGCCGACAGGCCGCGATGTCTAGCCAGCAGTTGACACTGGCCAGACCCGCCGCGGCTGTCGCATCCTCAGGCTGAGGGGCGACCCCGCTGCTGGAATTGTCCGCGCCGGTAAACCGGTACCGCACTGTGCGGCATGCCCTTATCCGCAACCTAGGGACGCGCCCGGTAGGGGTCCAGCAACCCCTCTCCCGCAGGATGCACCACTCCCGCGGGTCCGGGAACCTAACCTAACCTAACCTAACCTAACCTAACCTAACCTAACCTAACCTTTTTTTTTTTTTTTTTTTTTTTTTTCGGGGGGAAATCCTCATGGACTTCCTCCGCCTGGGGAGAGGCGGAGGGGCATGCCGGACTCTTACCGGCTAAAACCCCCCGGTGTCTCCTCCTCGCACGTGCACGTGGGGCCGCGGGAATCCAAATTCTTCCGCAGCCCCACGCTGGTGCTGGCCCGGTTGTCCGGGCCTCCAACCTAACCTAACCTAACCTAACCTAACCTTTTTTTTTTTTTTTTTTTTTCGGGGGGAAATCCTCATGGACTTCCTCCGCCTGGGGAGAGGCGGAGGGGCATGCCGGACTCTTACCGGCTAAAACCCCCCGGTGTCTCCTCCTCGCACGTGCACGTGGGGCCGCGGGAATCCAAATTCTTCCGCAGCCCCACGCTGGTGCTGGCCCGGTTGTCCGGGCCTCCTCTCGTGCACGGGGTAGTGAGGTGTAAGACTACCCCGTGCTCCGCCTCGGAGGCGCGCGCCGACACCCGCGCGCGCCTACGCCTCGGGTCCAGCGGTTAGGGGGCGGGGACTTCCCCAAGTCCCTCGCCCCTGGACCCATTCATGGGGGGCGGAAAAGGGCGTTGTCCGCCCTTCTCCTGCGCCCGGTGCGCCTTCTGCGGCCGGGGAAGAGAGACGAAATCTCCCTCTCCCGTTCCGCAGTCTCCTTCTGCGACATCACGTCCTCGCAGAAGGACACCACCGCGTCCCACGACTCTGCGCTACCGACCATACTCTGCACTACGGCCGGCAGCGACAGATCGCCTCCTACTTCACTTGTGAGGACACGGCGCTGCTCCTCCCAAGCTACACACTCAGCGAGCGTGTGTTGCGCCGTGTCCTCCCCGCAATGGACGCAGTGGTGGCACCGAGCGTCCGGCTCCCTGCCCATGCGACACAGGTACTTGCCGAAGCACCCATGCCCCGACAGCACCTGCGTCACCCTAAACGACAGGGAACCGTGCCTTCTCCCGAGCCAGTCGTTGAGTACCGGCCGGATCGCCTCGACGGTAGCGAGGCCGGCGGCAGGGCGCAGAAGCCTTTGCCGCCATTCCGCCACCAAACCTAACCTAACCTAACCTAACCTAACCTAACCTAACCGTATACAAAATTTTTAATTTTTGTGCGATTTTGTTCAAACTTTTTTGTAAACGTGTCTAATCTGATCTAATTATTGACCTTCGCGCCTTTACACGCGAAAATATTTGATATTTTTCGTATTTATACGAAAATTCTTGTTTTTTATTGCTATATAGCGATATATTTATCTTTGACACGTCATAACTTCGCTGCTTATCAGTGGATTGTCGTGATTTCTTCGTTGACCTATAGCTCAAGACGTCTGCTTTCGTTTGAGTATATTTTTGGCACCCCATTTTAAAAACAAATAGCTTGTTTTTTCAAAAAACTTCAAAAAATAGTAATATTTTAAAATTCAATTTTTTTCAAAAACGGTTTAGTAAAAATTTCATTTGGTTATATTAGTTTGTAGGTCTCTTACAGACCTTCCTAAATATATAGCACACGTTTTGTGTGTCTATATAGAACTTCAAAATTTTTCTACTTAAAAAACTTATAAAAATATTATTAAAAAACCAGTTTTTCAGGGTTTTTCAGGGAAATTTGTTCCCGGACCCCTAAATTTTTTCACGCCATTCGCTTGCAAACGTCCAGCCGCATACAACGGTACCACTCACGTGGCGCTCCGACTACCAGGAGCCGAGGAAATTACGAATTTGTGTGTTCCCGACCAAAATAACATCTCGTGGAGTCATTCATAAGTACTTGAAATCCACCTAAGTCGGCCGCACAAATAATTCACTTGTATACAAAATTTTTAATTTTTGTGCGATTTTGTTCAAACTTTTTTGTAAACGTGTCTAATCTGATCTAATTATTGACCTTCGCGCCTTTACACGCGAAAATATTTGATATTTTTCGTATTTATACGAAAATTCTTGTTTTTTATTGCTATATAGCGATATATTTATCTTTGACACGTCATAACTTCGCTGCTTATCAGTGGATTGTCGTGATTTCTTCGTTGACCTATAGCTCAAGACGTCTGCTTTCGTTTGAGTATATTTTTGGCACCCCATTTTAAAAACAAATAGCTTGTTTTTTCAAAAAACTTCAAAAAATAGTAATATTTTAAAATTCAATTTTTTTCAAAAACGGTTTAGTAAAAATTTCATTTGGTTATATTAGTTTGTAGGTCTCTTACAGACCTTCCTAAATATATAGCACACGTTTTGTGTGTCTATATAGAACTTCAAAATTTTTCTACTTAAAAAACTTATAAAAATATTATTAAAAAACCAGTTTTTCAGGGTTTTTCAGGGAAATTTGTTCCCGGACCCCTAAATTTTTTCACGCCATTCGCTTGCAAACGTCCAGCCGCATACAACGGTACCACTCACGTGGCGCTCCGACTACCAGGAGCCGAGGAAATTACGAATTTGTGTGTTCCCGACCAAAATAACATCTCGTGGAGTCATTCATAAGTACTTGAAATCCACCTAAGTCGGCCGCACAAATAATTCACTTGTATACAAAATTTTTAATTTTTGTGCGATTTTGTTCAAACTTTTTTGTAAACGTGTCTAATCTGATCTAATTATTGACCTTCGCGCCTTTACACGCGAAAATATTTGATATTTTTCGTATTTATACGAAAATTCTTGTTTTTTATTGCTATATAGCGATATATTTATCTTTGACACGTCATAACTTCGCTGCTTATCAGTGGATTGTCGTGATTTCTTCGTTGACCTATAGCTCAAGACGTCTGCTTTCGTTTGAGTATATTTTTGGCACCCCATTTTAAAAACAAATAGCTTGTTTTTTCAAAAAACTTCAAAAAATAGTAATATTTTAAAATTCAATTTTTTTCAAAAACGGTTTAGTAAAAATTTCATTTGGTTATATTAGTTTGTAGGTCTCTTACAGACCTTCCTAAATATATAGCACACGTTTTGTGTGTCTATATAGAACTTCAAAATTTTTCTACTTAAAAAACTTATAAAAATATTATTAAAAAACCAGTTTTTCAGGGTTTTTCAGGGAAATTTGTTCCCGGACCCCTAAATTTTTTCACGCCATTCGCTTGCAAACGTCCAGCCGCATACAACGGTACCACTCACGTGGCGCTCCGACTACCAGGAGCCGAGGAAATTACGAATTTGTGTGTTCCCGACCAAAATAACATCTCGTGGAGTCATTCATAAGTACTTGAAATCCACCTAAGTCGGCCGCACAAATAATTCACTTGTATACAAAATTTTTAATTTTTGTGCGATTTTGTTCAAACTTTTTTGTAAACGTGTCTAATCTGATCTAATTATTGACCTTCGCGCCTTTACACGCGAAAATATTTGATATTTTTCGTATTTATACGAAAATTCTTGTTTTTTATTGCTATATAGCGATATATTTATCTTTGACACGTCATAACTTCGCTGCTTATCAGTGGATTGTCGTGATTTCTTCGTTGACCTATAGCTCAAGACGTCTGCTTTCGTTTGAGTATATTTTTGGCACCCCATTTTAAAAACAAATAGCTTGTTTTTTCAAAAAACTTCAAAAAATAGTAATATTTTAAAATTCAATTTTTTTCAAAAACGGTTTAGTAAAAATTTCATTTGGTTATATTAGTTTGTAGGTCTCTTACAGACCTTCCTAAATATATAGCACACGTTTTGTGTGTCTATATAGAACTTCAAAATTTTTCTACTTAAAAAACTTATAAAAATATTATTAAAAAACCAGTTTTTCAGGGTTTTTCAGGGAAATTTGTTCCCGGACCCCTAAATTTTTTCACGCCATTCGCTTGCAAACGTCCAGCCGCATACAACGGTACCACTCACGTGGCGCTCCGACTACCAGGAGCCGAGGAAATTACGAATTTGTGTGTTCCCGACCAAAATAACATCTCGTGGAGTCATTCATAAGTACTTGAAATCCACCTAAGTCGGCCGCACAAATAATTCACTTGTATACAAAATTTTTAATTTTTGTGCGATTTTGTTCAAACTTTTTTGTAAACGTGTCTAATCTGATCTAATTATTGACCTTCGCGCCTTTACACGCGAAAATATTTGATATTTTTCGTATTTATACGAAAATTCTTGTTTTTTATTGCTATATAGCGATATATTTATCTTTGACACGTCATAACTTCGCTGCTTATCAGTGGATTGTCGTGATTTCTTCGTTGACCTATAGCTCAAGACGTCTGCTTTCGTTTGAGTATATTTTTGGCACCCCATTTTAAAAACAAATAGCTTGTTTTTTCAAAAAACTTCAAAAAATAGTAATATTTTACAATTCAATTTTTTTCAAAAACGGTTTAGTAAAAATTTCATTTGGTTATATTAGTTTGTAGGTCTCTTACAGACCTTCCTAAATATATAGCACACGTTTTGTGTGTCTATATAGAACTTCAAAATTTTTCTACTTAAAAAACTTATAAAAATATTATTAAAAAACCAGTTTTTCAGGGTTTTTCAGGGAAATTTGTTCCCGGACCCCTAAATTTTTTCACGCCATTCGCTTGCAAACGTCCAGCCGCATACAACGGTACCACTCACGTGGCGCTCCGACTACCAGGAGCCGAGGAAATTACGAATTTGTGTGTTCCCGACCAAAATAACATCTCGTGGAGTCATTCATAAGTACTTGAAATCCACCTAAGTCGGCCGCACAAATAATTCACTTGTATACAAAATTTTTAATTTTTGTGCGATTTTGTTCAAACTTTTTTGTAAACGTGTCTAATCTGATCTAATTATTGACCTTCGCGCCTTTACACGCGAAAATATTTGATATTTTTCGTATTTATACGAAAATTCTTGTTTTTTATTGCTATATAGCGATATATTTATCTTTGACACGTCATAACTTCGCTGCTTATCAGTGGATTGTCGTGATTTCTTCGTTGACCTATAGCTCAAGACGTCTGCTTTCGTTTGAGTATATTTTTGGCACCCCATTTTAAAAACAAATAGCTTGTTTTTTCAAAAAACTTCAAAAAATAGTAATATTTTAAAATTCAATTTTTTTCAAAAACGGTTTAGTAAAAATTTCATTTGGTTATATTAGTTTGTAGGTCTCTTACAGACCTTCCTAAATATATAGCACACGTTTTGTGTGTCTATATAGAACTTCAAAATTTTTCTACTTAAAAAACTTATAAAAATATTATTAAAAAACCAGTTTTTCAGGGTTTTTCAGGGAAATTTGTTCCCGGACCCCTAAATTTTTTCACGCCATTCGCTTGCAAACGTCCAGCCGCATACAACGGTACCACTCACGTGGCGCTCCGACTACCAGGAGCCGAGGAAATTACGAATTTGTGTGTTCCCGACCAAAATAACATCTCGTGGAGTCATTCATAAGTACTTGAAATCCACCTAAGTCGGCCGCACAAATAATTCACTTGTATACAAAATTTTTAATTTTTGTGCGATTTTGTTCAAACTTTTTTGTAAACGTGTCTAATCTGATCTAATTATTGACCTTCGCGCCTTTACACGCGAAAATATTTGATATTTTTCGTATTTATACGAAAATTCTTGTTTTTTATTGCTATATAGCGATATATTTATCTTTGACACGTCATAACTTCGCTGCTTATCAGTGGATTGTCGTGATTTCTTCGTTGACCTATAGCTCAAGACGTCTGCTTTCGTTTGAGTATATTTTTGGCACCCCATTTTAAAAACAAATAGCTTGTTTTTTCAAAAAACTTCAAAAAATAGTAATATTTTACAATTCAATTTTTTTCAAAAACGGTTTAGTAAAAATTTCATTTGGTTATATTAGTTTGTAGGTCTCTTACAGACCTTCCTAAATATATAGCACACGTTTTGTGTGTCTATATAGAACTTCAAAATTTTTCTACTTAAAAAACTTATAAAAATATTATTAAAAAACCAGTTTTTCAGGGTTTTTCAGGGAAATTTGTTCCCGGACCCCTAAATTTTTTCACGCCATTCGCTTGCAAACGTCCAGCCGCATACAACGGTACCACTCACGTGGCGCTCCGACTACCAGGAGCCGAGGAAATTACGAATTTGTGTGTTCCCGACCAAAATAACATCTCGTGGAGTCATTCATAAGTACTTGAAATCCACCTAAGTCGGCCGCACAAATAATTCACTTGTATACAAAATTTTTAATTTTTGTGCGATTTTGTTCAAACTTTTTTGTAAACGTGTCTAATCTGATCTAATTATTGACCTTCGCGCCTTTACACGCGAAAATATTTGATATTTTTCGTATTTATACGAAAATTCTTGTTTTTTATTGCTATATAGCGATATATTTATCTTTGACACGTCATAACTTCGCTGCTTATCAGTGGATTGTCGTGATTTCTTCGTTGACCTATAGCTCAAGACGTCTGCTTTCGTTTGAGTATATTTTTGGCACCCCATTTTAAAAACAAATAGCTTGTTTTTTCAAAAAACTTCAAAAAATAGTAATATTTTAAAATTCAATTTTTTTCAAAAACGGTTTAGTAAAAATTTCATTTGGTTATATTAGTTTGTAGGTCTCTTACAGACCTTCCTAAATATATAGCACACGTTTTGTGTGTCTATATAGAACTTCAAAATTTTTCTACTTAAAAAACTTGTAAAAATATTGTTAAAAAACCAGTTTTTCAGGGTTTTTCAGGGAAATTTGTTCCCGGACCCCTAAATTTTTTCACGCCATTCGCTTGCAAACGTCCAGCCGCATACAACGGTACCACTCACGTGGCGCTCCGACTACCAGGAGCCGAGGAAATTACGAATTTGTGTGTTCCCGACCAAAATAACATCTCGTGGAGTCATTCATAAGTACTTGAAATCCACCTAAGTCGGCCGCACAAATAATTCACTTGTATACAAAATTTTTAATTTTTGTGCGATTTTGTTCAAACTTTTTTGTAAACGTGTCTAATCTGATCTAATTATTGACCTTCGCGCCTTTACACGCGAAAATATTTGATATTTTTCGTATTTATACGAAAATTCTTGTTTTTTATTGCTATATAGCGATATATTTATCTTTGACACGTCATAACTTCGCTGCTTATCAGTGGATTGTCGTGATTTCTTCGTTGACCTATAGCTCAAGACGTCTGCTTTCGTTTGAGTATATTTTTGGCACCCCATTTTAAAAACAAATAGCTTGTTTTTTCAAAAAACTTCAAAAAATAGTAATATTTTAAAATTCAATTTTTTTCAAAAACGGTTTAGTAAAAATTTCATTTGGTTATATTAGTTTGTAGGTCTCTTACAGACCTTCCTAAATATATAGCACACGTTTTGTGTGTCTATATAGAACTTCAAAATTTTTCTACTTAAAAAACTTATAAAAATATTATTAAAAAACCAGTTTTTCAGGGTTTTTCAGGGAAATTTGTTCCCGGACCCCTAAATTTTTTCACGCCATTCGCTTGCAAACGTCCAGCCGCATACAACGGTACCACTCACGTGGCGCTCCGACTACCAGGAGCCGAGGAAATTACGAATTTGTGTGTTCCCGACCAAAATAACATCTCGTGGAGTCATTCATAAGTACTTGAAATCCACCTAAGTCGGCCGCACAAATAATTCACTTGTATACAAAATTTTTAATTTTTGTGCGATTTTGTTCAAACTTTTTTGTAAACGTGTCTAATCTGATCTAATTATTGACCTTCGCGCCTTTACACGCGAAAATATTTGATATTTTTCGTATTTATACGAAAATTCTTGTTTTTTATTGCTATATAGCGATATATTTATCTTTGACACGTCATAACTTCGCTGCTTATCAGTGGATTGTCGTGATTTCTTCGTTGACCTATAGCTCAAGACGTCTGCTTTCGTTTGAGTATATTTTTGGCACCCCATTTTAAAAACAAATAGCTTGTTTTTTCAAAAAACTTCAAAAAATAGTAATATTTTACAATTCAATTTTTTTCAAAAACGGTTTAGTAAAAATTTCATTTGGTTATATTAGTTTGTAGGTCTCTTACAGACCTTCCTAAATATATAGCACACGTTTTGTGTGTCTATATAGAACTTCAAAATTTTTCTACTTAAAAAACTTATAAAAATATTATTAAAAAACCAGTTTTTCAGGGTTTTTCAGGGAAATTTGTTCCCGGACCCCTAAATTTTTTCACGCCATTCGCTTGCAAACGTCCAGCCGCATACAACGGTACCACTCACGTGGCGCTCCGACTACCAGGAGCCGAGGAAATTACGAATTTGTGTGTTCCCGACCAAAATAACATCTCGTGGAGTCATTCATAAGTACTTGAAATCCACCTAAGTCGGCCGCACAAATAATTCACTTGTATACAAAATTTTTAATTTTTGTGCGATTTTGTTCAAACTTTTTTGTAAACGTGTCTAATCTGATCTAATTATTGACCTTCGCGCCTTTACACGCGAAAATATTTGATATTTTTCGTATTTATACGAAAATTCTTGTTTTTTATTGCTATATAGCGATATATTTATCTTTGACACGTCATAACTTCGCTGCTTATCAGTGGATTGTCGTGATTTCTTCGTTGACCTATAGCTCAAGACGTCTGCTTTCGTTTGAGTATATTTTTGGCACCCCATTTTAAAAACAAATAGCTTGTTTTTTCAAAAAACTTCAAAAAATAGTAATATTTTACAATTCAATTTTTTTCAAAAACGGTTTAGTAAAAATTTCATTTGGTTATATTAGTTTGTAGGTCTCTTACAGACCTTCCTAAATATATAGCACACGTTTTGTGTGTCTATATAGAACTTCAAAATTTTTCTACTTAAAAAACTTATAAAAATATTATTAAAAAACCAGTTTTTCAGGGTTTTTCAGGGAAATTTGTTCCCGGACCCCTAAATTTTTTCACGCCATTCGCTTGCAAACGTCCAGCCGCATACAACGGTACCACTCACGTGGCGCTCCGACTACCAGGAGCCGAGGAAATTACGAATTTGTGTGTTCCCGACCAAAATAACATCTCGTGGAGTCATTCATAAGTACTTGAAATCCACCTAAGTCGGCCGCACAAATAATTCACTTGTATACAAAATTTTTAATTTTTGTGCGATTTTGTTCAAACTTTTTTGTAAACGTGTCTAATCTGATCTAATTATTGACCTTCGCGCCTTTACACGCGAAAATATTTGATATTTTTCGTATTTATACGAAAATTCTTGTTTTTTATTGCTATATAGCGATATATTTATCTTTGACACGTCATAACTTCGCTGCTTATCAGTGGATTGTCGTGATTTCTTCGTTGACCTATAGCTCAAGACGTCTGCTTTCGTTTGAGTATATTTTTGGCACCCCATTTTAAAAACAAATAGCTTGTTTTTTCAAAAAACTTCAAAAAATAGTAATATTTTACAATTCAATTTTTTTCAAAAACGGTTTAGTAAAAATTTCATTTGGTTATATTAGTTTGTAGGTCTCTTACAGACCTTCCTAAATATATAGCACACGTTTTGTGTGTCTATATAGAACTTCAAAATTTTTCTACTTAAAAAACTTATAAAAATATTATTAAAAAACCAGTTTTTCAGGGTTTTTCAGGGAAATTTGTTCCCGGACCCCTAAATTTTTTCACGCCATTCGCTTGCAAACGTCCAGCCGCATACAACGGTACCACTCACGTGGCGCTCCGACTACCAGGAGCCGAGGAAATTACGAATTTGTGTGTTCCCGACCAAAATAACATCTCGTGGAGTCATTCATAAGTACTTGAAATCCACCTAAGTCGGCCGCACAAATAATTCACTTGTATACAAAATTTTTAATTTTTGTGCGATTTTGTTCAAACTTTTTTGTAAACGTGTCTAATCTGATCTAATTATTGACCTTCGCGCCTTTACACGCGAAAATATTTGATATTTTTCGTATTTATACGAAAATTCTTGTTTTTTATTGCTATATAGCGATATATTTATCTTTGACACGTCATAACTTCGCTGCTTATCAGTGGATTGTCGTGATTTCTTCGTTGACCTATAGCTCAAGACGTCTGCTTTCGTTTGAGTATATTTTTGGCACCCCATTTTAAAAACAAATAGCTTGTTTTTTCAAAAAACTTCAAAAAATAGTAATATTTTACAATTCAATTTTTTTCAAAAACGGTTTAGTAAAAATTTCATTTGGTTATATTAGTTTGTAGGTCTCTTACAGACCTTCCTAAATATATAGCACACGTTTTGTGTGTCTATATAGAACTTCAAAATTTTTCTACTTAAAAAACTTATAAAAATATTATTAAAAAACCAGTTTTTCAGGGTTTTTCAGGGAAATTTGTTCCCGGACCCCTAAATTTTTTCACGCCATTCGCTTGCAAACGTCCAGCCGCATACAACGGTACCACTCACGTGGCGCTCCGACTACCAGGAGCCGAGGAAATTACGAATTTGTGTGTTCCCGACCAAAATAACATCTCGTGGAGTCATTCATAAGTACTTGAAATCCACCTAAGTCGGCCGCACAAATAATTCACTTGTATACAAAATTTTTAATTTTTGTGCGATTTTGTTCAAACTTTTTTGTAAACGTGTCTAATCTGATCTAATTATTGACCTTCGCGCCTTTACACGCGAAAATATTTGATATTTTTCGTATTTATACGAAAATTCTTGTTTTTTATTGCTATATAGCGATATATTTATCTTTGACACGTCATAACTTCGCTGCTTATCAGTGGATTGTCGTGATTTCTTCGTTGACCTATAGCTCAAGACGTCTGCTTTCGTTTGAGTATATTTTTGGCACCCCATTTTAAAAACAAATAGCTTGTTTTTTCAAAAAACTTCAAAAAATAGTAATATTTTACAATTCAATTTTTTTCAAAAACGGTTTAGTAAAAATTTCATTTGGTTATATTAGTTTGTAGGTCTCTTACAGACCTTCCTAAATATATAGCACACGTTTTGTGTGTCTATATAGAACTTCAAAATTTTTCTACTTAAAAAACTTATAAAAATATTATTAAAAAACCAGTTTTTCAGGGTTTTTCAGGGAAATTTGTTCCCGGACCCCTAAATTTTTTCACGCCATTCGCTTGCAAACGTCCAGCCGCATACAACGGTACCACTCACGTGGCGCTCCGACTACCAGGAGCCGAGGAAATTACGAATTTGTGTGTTCCCGACCAAAATAACATCTCGTGGAGTCATTCATAAGTACTTGAAATCCACCTAAGTCGGCCGCACAAATAATTCACTTGTATACAAAATTTTTAATTTTTGTGCGATTTTGTTCAAACTTTTTTGTAAACGTGTCTAATCTGATCTAATTATTGACCTTCGCGCCTTTACACGCGAAAATATTTGATATTTTTCGTATTTATACGAAAATTCTTGTTTTTTATTGCTATATAGCGATATATTTATCTTTGACACGTCATAACTTCGCTGCTTATCAGTGGATTGTCGTGATTTCTTCGTTGACCTATAGCTCAAGACGTCTGCTTTCGTTTGAGTATATTTTTGGCACCCCATTTTAAAAACAAATAGCTTGTTTTTTCAAAAAACTTCAAAAAATAGTAATATTTTAAAATTCAATTTTTTTCAAAAACGGTTTAGTAAAAATTTCATTTGGTTATATTAGTTTGTAGGTCTCTTACAGACCTTCCTAAATATATAGCACACGTTTTGTGTGTCTATATAGAACTTCAAAATTTTTCTACTTAAAAAACTTATAAAAATATTATTAAAAAACCAGTTTTTCAGGGTTTTTCAGGGAAATTTGTTCCCGGACCCCTAAATTTTTTCACGCCATTCGCTTGCAAACGTCCAGCCGCATACAACGGTACCACTCACGTGGCGCTCCGACTACCAGGAGCCGAGGAAATTACGAATTTGTGTGTTCCCGACCAAAATAACATCTCGTGGAGTCATTCATAAGTACTTGAAATCCACCTAAGTCGGCCGCACAAATAATTCACTTGTATACAAAATTTTTAATTTTTGTGCGATTTTGTTCAAACTTTTTTGTAAACGTGTCTAATCTGATCTAATTATTGACCTTCGCGCCTTTACACGCGAAAATATTTGATATTTTTCGTATTTATACGAAAATTCTTGTTTTTTATTGCTATATAGCGATATATTTATCTTTGACACGTCATAACTTCGCTGCTTATCAGTGGATTGTCGTGATTTCTTCGTTGACCTATAGCTCAAGACGTCTGCTTTCGTTTGAGTATATTTTTGGCACCCCATTTTAAAAACAAATAGCTTGTTTTTTCAAAAAACTTCAAAAAATAGTAATATTTTAAAATTCAATTTTTTTCAAAAACGGTTTAGTAAAAATTTCATTTGGTTATATTAGTTTGTAGGTCTCTTACAGACCTTCCTAAATATATAGCACACGTTTTGTGTGTCTATATAGAACTTCAAAATTTTTCTACTTAAAAAACTTGTAAAAATATTATTAAAAAACCAGTTTTTCAGGGTTTTTCAGGGAAATTTGTTCCCGGACCCCTAAATTTTTTCACGCCATTCGCTTGCAAACGTCCAGCCGCATACAACGGTACCACTCACGTGGCGCTCCGACTACCAGGAGCCGAGGAAATTACGAATTTGTGTGTTCCCGACCAAAATAACATCTCGTGGAGTCATTCATAAGTACTTGAAATCCACCTAAGTCGGCCGCACAAATAATTCACTTGTATACAAAATTTTTAATTTTTGTGCGATTTTGTTCAAACTTTTTTGTAAACGTGTCTAATCTGATCTAATTATTGACCTTCGCGCCTTTACACGCGAAAATATTTGATATTTTTCGTATTTATACGAAAATTCTTGTTTTTTATTGCTATATAGCGATATATTTATCTTTGACACGTCATAACTTCGCTGCTTATCAGTGGATTGTCGTGATTTCTTCGTTGACCTATAGCTCAAGACGTCTGCTTTCGTTTGAGTATATTTTTGGCACCCCATTTTAAAAACAAATAGCTTGTTTTTTCAAAAAACTTCAAAAAATAGTAATATTTTAAAATTCAATTTTTTTCAAAAACGGTTTAGTAAAAATTTCATTTGGTTATATTAGTTTGTAGGTCTCTTACAGACCTTCCTAAATATATAGCACACGTTTTGTGTGTCTATATAGAACTTCAAAATTTTTCTACTTAAAAAACTTATAAAAATATTATTAAAAAACCAGTTTTTCAGGGTTTTTCAGGGAAATTTGTTCCCGGACCCCTAAATTTTTTCACGCCATTCGCTTGCAAACGTCCAGCCGCATACAACGGTACCACTCACGTGGCGCTCCGACTACCAGGAGCCGAGGAAATTACGAATTTGTGTGTTCCCGACCAAAATAACATCTCGTGGAGTCATTCATAAGTACTTGAAATCCACCTAAGTCGGCCGCACAAATAATTCACTTGTATACAAAATTTTTAATTTTTGTGCGATTTTGTTCAAACTTTTTTGTAAACGTGTCTAATCTGATCTAATTATTGACCTTCGCGCCTTTACACGCGAAAATATTTGATATTTTTCGTATTTATACGAAAATTCTTGTTTTTTATTGCTATATAGCGATATATTTATCTTTGACACGTCATAACTTCGCTGCTTATCAGTGGATTGTCGTGATTTCTTCGTTGACCTATAGCTCAAGACGTCTGCTTTCGTTTGAGTATATTTTTGGCACCCCATTTTAAAAACAAATAGCTTGTTTTTTCAAAAAACTTCAAAAAATAGTAATATTTTAAAATTCAATTTTTTTCAAAAACGGTTTAGTAAAAATTTCATTTGGTTATATTAGTTTGTAGGTCTCTTACAGACCTTCCTAAATATATAGCACACGTTTTGTGTGTCTATATAGAACTTCAAAATTTTTCTACTTAAAAAACTTATAAAAATATTATTAAAAAACCAGTTTTTCAGGGTTTTTCAGGGAAATTTGTTCCCGGACCCCTAAATTTTTTCACGCCATTCGCTTGCAAACGTCCAGCCGCATACAACGGTACCACTCACGTGGCGCTCCGACTACCAGGAGCCGAGGAAATTACGAATTTGTGTGTTCCCGACCAAAATAACATCTCGTGGAGTCATTCATAAGTACTTGAAATCCACCTAAGTCGGCCGCACAAATAATTCACTTGTATACAAAATTTTTAATTTTTGTGCGATTTTGTTCAAACTTTTTTGTAAACGTGTCTAATCTGATCTAATTATTGACCTTCGCGCCTTTACACGCGAAAATATTTGATATTTTTCGTATTTATACGAAAATTCTTGTTTTTTATTGCTATATAGCGATATATTTATCTTTGACACGTCATAACTTCGCTGCTTATCAGTGGATTGTCGTGATTTCTTCGTTGACCTATAGCTCAAGACGTCTGCTTTCGTTTGAGTATATTTTTGGCACCCCATTTTAAAAACAAATAGCTTGTTTTTTCAAAAAACTTCAAAAAATAGTAATATTTTACAATTCAATTTTTTTCAAAAACGGTTTAGTAAAAATTTCATTTGGTTATATTAGTTTGTAGGTCTCTTACAGACCTTCCTAAATATATAGCACACGTTTTGTGTGTCTATATAGAACTTCAAAATTTTTCTACTTAAAAAACTTATAAAAATATTATTAAAAAACCAGTTTTTCAGGGTTTTTCAGGGAAATTTGTTCCCGGACCCCTAAATTTTTTCACGCCATTCGCTTGCAAACGTCCAGCCGCATACAACGGTACCACTCACGTGGCGCTCCGACTACCAGGAGCCGAGGAAATTACGAATTTGTGTGTTCCCGACCAAAATAACATCTCGTGGAGTCATTCATAAGTACTTGAAATCCACCTAAGTCGGCCGCACAAATAATTCACTTGTATACAAAATTTTTAATTTTTGTGCGATTTTGTTCAAACTTTTTTGTAAACGTGTCTAATCTGATCTAATTATTGACCTTCGCGCCTTTACACGCGAAAATATTTGATATTTTTCGTATTTATACGAAAATTCTTGTTTTTTATTGCTATATAGCGATATATTTATCTTTGACACGTCATAACTTCGCTGCTTATCAGTGGATTGTCGTGATTTCTTCGTTGACCTATAGCTCAAGACGTCTGCTTTCGTTTGAGTATATTTTTGGCACCCCATTTTAAAAACAAATAGCTTGTTTTTTCAAAAAACTTCAAAAAATAGTAATATTTTACAATTCAATTTTTTTCAAAAACGGTTTAGTAAAAATTTCATTTGGTTATATTAGTTTGTAGGTCTCTTACAGACCTTCCTAAATATATAGCACACGTTTTGTGTGTCTATATAGAACTTCAAAATTTTTCTACTTAAAAAACTTATAAAAATATTATTAAAAAACCAGTTTTTCAGGGTTTTTCAGGGAAATTTGTTCCCGGACCCCTAAATTTTTTCACGCCATTCGCTTGCAAACGTCCAGCCGCATACAACGGTACCACTCACGTGGCGCTCCGACTACCAGGAGCCGAGGAAATTACGAATTTGTGTGTTCCCGACCAAAATAACATCTCGTGGAGTCATTCATAAGTACTTGAAATCCACCTAAGTCGGCCGCACAAATAATTCACTTGTATACAAAATTTTTAATTTTTGTGCGATTTTGTTCAAACTTTTTTGTAAACGTGTCTAATCTGATCTAATTATTGACCTTCGCGCCTTTACACGCGAAAATATTTGATATTTTTCGTATTTATACGAAAATTCTTGTTTTTTATTGCTATATAGCGATATATTTATCTTTGACACGTCATAACTTCGCTGCTTATCAGTGGATTGTCGTGATTTCTTCGTTGACCTATAGCTCAAGACGTCTGCTTTCGTTTGAGTATATTTTTGGCACCCCATTTTAAAAACAAATAGCTTGTTTTTTCAAAAAACTTCAAAAAATAGTAATATTTTAAAATTCAATTTTTTTCAAAAACGGTTTAGTAAAAATTTCATTTGGTTATATTAGTTTGTAGGTCTCTTACAGACCTTCCTAAATATATAGCACACGTTTTGTGTGTCTATATAGAACTTCAAAATTTTTCTACTTAAAAAACTTATAAAAATATTATTAAAAAACCAGTTTTTCAGGGTTTTTCAGGGAAATTTGTTCCCGGACCCCTAAATTTTTTCACGCCATTCGCTTGCAAACGTCCAGCCGCATACAACGGTACCACTCACGTGGCGCTCCGACTACCAGGAGCCGAGGAAATTACGAATTTGTGTGTTCCCGACCAAAATAACATCTCGTGGAGTCATTCATAAGTACTTGAAATCCACCTAAGTCGGCCGCACAAATAATTCACTTGTATACAAAATTTTTAATTTTTGTGCGATTTTGTTCAAACTTTTTTGTAAACGTGTCTAATCTGATCTAATTATTGACCTTCGCGCCTTTACACGCGAAAATATTTGATATTTTTCGTATTTATACGAAAATTCTTGTTTTTTATTGCTATATAGCGATATATTTATCTTTGACACGTCATAACTTCGCTGCTTATCAGTGGATTGTCGTGATTTCTTCGTTGACCTATAGCTCAAGACGTCTGCTTTCGTTTGAGTATATTTTTGGCACCCCATTTTAAAAACAAATAGCTTGTTTTTTCAAAAAACTTCAAAAAATAGTAATATTTTAAAATTCAATTTTTTTCAAAAACGGTTTAGTAAAAATTTCATTTGGTTATATTAGTTTGTAGGTCTCTTACAGACCTTCCTAAATATATAGCACACGTTTTGTGTGTCTATATAGAACTTCAAAATTTTTCTACTTAAAAAACTTATAAAAATATTATTAAAAAACCAGTTTTTCAGGGTTTTTCAGGGAAATTTGTTCCCGGACCCCTAAATTTTTTCACGCCATTCGCTTGCAAACGTCCAGCCGCATACAACGGTACCACTCACGTGGCGCTCCGACTACCAGGAGCCGAGGAAATTACGAATTTGTGTGTTCCCGACCAAAATAACATCTCGTGGAGTCATTCATAAGTACTTGAAATCCACCTAAGTCGGCCGCACAAATAATTCACTTGTATACAAAATTTTTAATTTTTGTGCGATTTTGTTCAAACTTTTTTGTAAACGTGTCTAATCTGATCTAATTATTGACCTTCGCGCCTTTACACGCGAAAATATTTGATATTTTTCGTATTTATACGAAAATTCTTGTTTTTTATTGCTATATAGCGATATATTTATCTTTGACACGTCATAACTTCGCTGCTTATCAGTGGATTGTCGTGATTTCTTCGTTGACCTATAGCTCAAGACGTCTGCTTTCGTTTGAGTATATTTTTGGCACCCCATTTTAAAAACAAATAGCTTGTTTTTTCAAAAAACTTCAAAAAATAGTAATATTTTAAAATTCAATTTTTTTCAAAAACGGTTTAGTAAAAATTTCATTTGGTTATATTAGTTTGTAGGTCTCTTACAGACCTTCCTAAATATATAGCACACGTTTTGTGTGTCTATATAGAACTTCAAAATTTTTCTACTTAAAAAACTTATAAAAATATTATTAAAAAACCAGTTTTTCAGGGTTTTTCAGGGAAATTTGTTCCCGGACCCCTAAATTTTTTCACGCCATTCGCTTGCAAACGTCCAGCCGCATACAACGGTACCACTCACGTGGCGCTCCGACTACCAGGAGCCGAGGAAATTACGAATTTGTGTGTTCCCGACCAAAATAACATCTCGTGGAGTCATTCATAAGTACTTGAAATCCACCTAAGTCGGCCGCACAAATAATTCACTTGTATACAAAATTTTTAATTTTTGTGCGATTTTGTTCAAACTTTTTTGTAAACGTGTCTAATCTGATCTAATTATTGACCTTCGCGCCTTTACACGCGAAAATATTTGATATTTTTCGTATTTATACGAAAATTCTTGTTTTTTATTGCTATATAGCGATATATTTATCTTTGACACGTCATAACTTCGCTGCTTATCAGTGGATTGTCGTGATTTCTTCGTTGACCTATAGCTCAAGACGTCTGCTTTCGTTTGAGTATATTTTTGGCACCCCATTTTAAAAACAAATAGCTTGTTTTTTCAAAAAACTTCAAAAAATAGTAATATTTTACAATTCAATTTTTTTCAAAAACGGTTTAGTAAAAATTTCATTTGGTTATATTAGTTTGTAGGTCTCTTACAGACCTTCCTAAATATATAGCACACGTTTTGTGTGTCTATATAGAACTTCAAAATTTTTCTACTTAAAAAACTTATAAAAATATTATTAAAAAACCAGTTTTTCAGGGTTTTTCAGGGAAATTTGTTCCCGGACCCCTAAATTTTTTCACGCCATTCGCTTGCAAACGTCCAGCCGCATACAACGGTACCACTCACGTGGCGCTCCGACTACCAGGAGCCGAGGAAATTACGAATTTGTGTGTTCCCGACCAAAATAACATCTCGTGGAGTCATTCATAAGTACTTGAAATCCACCTAAGTCGGCCGCACAAATAATTCACTTGTATACAAAATTTTTAATTTTTGTGCGATTTTGTTCAAACTTTTTTGTAAACGTGTCTAATCTGATCTAATTATTGACCTTCGCGCCTTTACACGCGAAAATATTTGATATTTTTCGTATTTATACGAAAATTCTTGTTTTTTATTGCTATATAGCGATATATTTATCTTTGACACGTCATAACTTCGCTGCTTATCAGTGGATTGTCGTGATTTCTTCGTTGACCTATAGCTCAAGACGTCTGCTTTCGTTTGAGTATATTTTTGGCACCCCATTTTAAAAACAAATAGCTTGTTTTTTCAAAAAACTTCAAAAAATAGTAATATTTTAAAATTCAATTTTTTTCAAAAACGGTTTAGTAAAAATTTCATTTGGTTATATTAGTTTGTAGGTCTCTTACAGACCTTCCTAAATATATAGCACACGTTTTGTGTGTCTATATAGAACTTCAAAATTTTTCTACTTAAAAAACTTATAAAAATATTATTAAAAAACCAGTTTTTCAGGGTTTTTCAGGGAAATTTGTTCCCGGACCCCTAAATTTTTTCACGCCATTCGCTTGCAAACGTCCAGCCGCATACAACGGTACCACTCACGTGGCGCTCCGACTACCAGGAGCCGAGGAAATTACGAATTTGTGTGTTCCCGACCAAAATAACATCTCGTGGAGTCATTCATAAGTACTTGAAATCCACCTAAGTCGGCCGCACAAATAATTCACTTGTATACAAAATTTTTAATTTTTGTGCGATTTTGTTCAAACTTTTTTGTAAACGTGTCTAATCTGATCTAATTATTGACCTTCGCGCCTTTACACGCGAAAATATTTGATATTTTTCGTATTTATACGAAAATTCTTGTTTTTTATTGCTATATAGCGATATATTTATCTTTGACACGTCATAACTTCGCTGCTTATCAGTGGATTGTCGTGATTTCTTCGTTGACCTATAGCTCAAGACGTCTGCTTTCGTTTGAGTATATTTTTGGCACCCCATTTTAAAAACAAATAGCTTGTTTTTTCAAAAAACTTCAAAAAATAGTAATATTTTAAAATTCAATTTTTTTCAAAAACGGTTTAGTAAAAATTTCATTTGGTTATATTAGTTTGTAGGTCTCTTACAGACCTTCCTAAATATATAGCACACGTTTTGTGTGTCTATATAGAACTTCAAAATTTTTCTACTTAAAAAACTTATAAAAATATTATTAAAAAACCAGTTTTTCAGGGTTTTTCAGGGAAATTTGTTCCCGGACCCCTAAATTTTTTCACGCCATTCGCTTGCAAACGTCCAGCCGCATACAACGGTACCACTCACGTGGCGCTCCGACTACCAGGAGCCGAGGAAATTACGAATTTGTGTGTTCCCGACCAAAATAACATCTCGTGGAGTCATTCATAAGTACTTGAAATCCACCTAAGTCGGCCGCACAAATAATTCACTTGTATACAAAATTTTTAATTTTTGTGCGATTTTGTTCAAACTTTTTTGTAAACGTGTCTAATCTGATCTAATTATTGACCTTCGCGCCTTTACACGCGAAAATATTTGATATTTTTCGTATTTATACGAAAATTCTTGTTTTTTATTGCTATATAGCGATATATTTATCTTTGACACGTCATAACTTCGCTGCTTATCAGTGGATTGTCGTGATTTCTTCGTTGACCTATAGCTCAAGACGTCTGCTTTCGTTTGAGTATATTTTTGGCACCCCATTTTAAAAACAAATAGCTTGTTTTTTCAAAAAACTTCAAAAAATAGTAATATTTTACAATTCAATTTTTTTCAAAAACGGTTTAGTAAAAATTTCATTTGGTTATATTAGTTTGTAGGTCTCTTACAGACCTTCCTAAATATATAGCACACGTTTTGTGTGTCTATATAGAACTTCAAAATTTTTCTACTTAAAAAACTTGTAAAAATATTGTTAAAAAACCAGTTTTTCAGGGTTTTTCAGGGAAATTTGTTCCCGGACCCCTAAATTTTTTCACGCCATTCGCTTGCAAACGTCCAGCCGCATACAACGGTACCACTCACGTGGCGCTCCGACTACCAGGAGCCGAGGAAATTACGAATTTGTGTGTTCCCGACCAAAATAACATCTCGTGGAGTCATTCATAAGTACTTGAAATCCACCTAAGTCGGCCGCACAAATAATTCACTTGTATACAAAATTTTTAATTTTTGTGCGATTTTGTTCAAACTTTTTTGTAAACGTGTCTAATCTGATCTAATTATTGACCTTCGCGCCTTTACACGCGAAAATATTTGATATTTTTCGTATTTATACGAAAATTCTTGTTTTTTATTGCTATATAGCGATATATTTATCTTTGACACGTCATAACTTCGCTGCTTATCAGTGGATTGTCGTGATTTCTTCGTTGACCTATAGCTCAAGACGTCTGCTTTCGTTTGAGTATATTTTTGGCACCCCATTTTAAAAACAAATAGCTTGTTTTTTCAAAAAACTTCAAAAAATAGTAATATTTTAAAATTCAATTTTTTTCAAAAACGGTTTAGTAAAAATTTCATTTGGTTATATTAGTTTGTAGGTCTCTTACAGACCTTCCTAAATATATAGCACACGTTTTGTGTGTCTATATAGAACTTCAAAATTTTTCTACTTAAAAAACTTATAAAAATATTATTAAAAAACCAGTTTTTCAGGGTTTTTCAGGGAAATTTGTTCCCGGACCCCTAAATTTTTTCACGCCATTCGCTTGCAAACGTCCAGCCGCATACAACGGTACCACTCACGTGGCGCTCCGACTACCAGGAGCCGAGGAAATTGCAAATTTCTGGCCCGCCCACCCACCCTTATTTCATTAGGCATATCGATTCCGGAGACTTTTCCCATACATCTTTTTACACCCCAAAAACTTTGGGAGGCCATATCTCCGGAATCGATAGAGCTAGAGCGTTGCGGTTTGCGGCGTTATTGAGGTCTCTTAGCGTTCTGCCCAACAGACTTAGTCCCAAAGCTCTGAGCAGCGGGACCACCTCCAGGAACTTGTATCTGTGCAGCAGGTACCAAAAATTTTAGTACTAAAGGTCGGTTTTGGACACTTCTTGCCGTGCAAGAAGTGTATACCTGCTAAGTCGACCTCGGGCAGTACAGCTGGGACCCCGCCGCTGTTAAAAAATTTACCGAGGGCACTTTTGAACAGCGGAGCTATAAGGAGCACACTGTTTTTTTTTTTTTTTTTTTTTTTTTTTTTTTTAGCGTTTTATTTTTACATTTTACTTTTTTTTTACAATTTATTTTTACTACTTATACAAATTTACTTCCCATCGTACTGTGTTTAAAACTTCTACAAACTTACCCATATTTTAAAAAAGGTTACGTTGGGTTAGAGTTGGGCCAATCCCCTCTTCCCTTCCCGACCCAGTTCATCCCTCAAGATGTTCCGCACCCCCGCCAAAAAATCTTCAGAACCATCTCCGCCTACCACTCCCCCGAGACAAGCAATAAAATCCAACGCCTTTAAGACCCAGACGAAAGTCCGGAGGGACATGGGGGAGTGTGAGGCGGCCAAGAACCTCTTCCCGGAGGAGAGCCCGGCCGTAGTGGTGCAGCCTAGTAGGCTGCAGGAGGCGAGGGCATGGGTGACGAAGGCCAAAATCGCTTTGAATGCGTCTCGCAACCTCAAAACCGATATAAAGGCCTCCGTCACCCAGGCCATCGATAGGCTGTACCAGCTTATTAAAGACGGCGAAGCTGGCAAGGCTGTGTGCTCCTCCTCACCGGCGATCAGCGACGCCGTGGTGGAGGAGCGCATATGCGTGCCTCAGCCCCGGGAGGAGGCCGCGACAAATTTGGCGGGAGTCAAATCGGGGGTCTCCGAGTTGCTCTCCTCATTGGCCGAACATAGTAGGCTAATGAGAGAGAGCAATGAGCAAGCGGAGCAGCTCAAGGAGGCCCTCCAAACGGCAAAAACTCAGTCCCTGGAGGTGCCCACGTATGCGAGTGTGGCGGCGAGTGCAAAGGGGCGGAAACGCCCGGAGCCTACTGCGCTACACTCGGTGGTGGTCACGTCCAGGGACGAGATGGACACGGGGGAGCAAGTCCTTGGGAGGATCCGGACAGCCCTCAACGCCAAAGTTGAGGGCCTACATGTCGACCGGGTCCGTAAGGCGAAGGACCGAAAGATCGTCGTCAGCTGTCGAACCAAAGAGGAGCGGAACAGGGTTAAGACCAAAATCGAGGAAGCGGACAACCAGCTCGAGGTCCTGATGGTCAAAAATCAGGACCCCCTCGTCACCCTCAGGGATGTCCTCACCTTTCACAAGGATGAGGACGTTCTGGACTTCCTGAGGGTGCAAAACCGGAAACTGTTCCGCGACCTCCCAGCTGGCGACGACAGGGTGGAGATCCTGTTCAGGAAGAAGGCGCGCAATGACCTCATGTGTCACATTGTCGCGAAGGTGTCCCCAGTTCTCTGGGGTAGGCTGGTGGAGGCGGCTGAGGTGTACGTAGACCTGCAGCTCATCCGAGTGGAGGACCAGTCTCCGCTGGTCCAATGCTCGATGTGCCTTGGATACGGGCACAGCAGACGCCTCTGCACGGAGACCGTGGAGAAATGTGGACACTGCAGCGGCCCTCATCACCGAAGCAACTGCGCCGAGAGACTCGCCAACGCAACACCCACTTGCTGCAACTGCACAAAGGCCAACTTAGAAGTGACGGGACACAGTGCGTTTAGCATGGAATGTCCCGTCCGGCGCAAGTGGGATGCGTTGGCTCGAGCTAAGACGGCGTATTGCTGAGGGCCGCCACGCGACAATAGTGGCAACACGGAGTGGCACAGTGGTCTGCGAGACGGCACTAGTGGGCCTGTTCGATCCGGTGGTGAAGCACGCAAAATGCGTTGCACATAGCGGCAAGGTACCAAATAAAACCCAGCGTAAAACAAATTGTGGCCGGTTTCGTAAGAAACTGGCCAAATTAAAGCATAGAAAGCAGACGTACCTTGTCGTTGTGGCTTACAAAACGCATGGCCAGCAAAAAGCCATCACCGGAGAGAAAGCGCCCCTCAGCATCCTCGCTGCGCGCCCCTGCCGCGGAAGAGTCTTCGTTCCGAAATACGCGTATGCCTGTAGGGTTCAAAGGCGAATTAAATGGCAGGGTGAATGCTAACGCATCACCCACCTTTAGTATAGTACCGGCACCCTGCAGCACAACTTACCGCATGAACGAAGTACGCACCCGCGGCAGGTGGAGTAACACCTGCCAAACCCTCTTCTTCCTTTCTTTCAATCTCCACCCTGCAAAAATGTCACGCCGCATCCCAAGGACTCTGACCCCCATGTCAGAGGGATGAACGATCCAAAACTAAAAAAAAAAAAAAAAAAAAAAAAAAACCTAACCTAACCTAACCTAACCTAACCTAACCTAACCCAGTCTGAGTCCAGATACGGGCCGAAACAGTCAGAAAATTTACTAAGTCCACGAATAAAATTCGAAAAAATAGGTTTTCTTTGAGTTATCGAGTCGCGAGTTACACCAAAAGTTGTGAAAAAGTGCCGCGCAGCCGATAGCAAAAAGTGTTTCAACCGGAAAAATCCGGGAAAGCCGGAAAACGTAAAAAACTGTTAAAACACGTGTTCTTCACAAGTGACAAAGTGCAAAAAGTGAAATAACTTGAAAAGTTGAGTTACAACCTAATATAAATTTTGTGCCATTTTGTGGGGCGCAACAAGGCGCTTCTTTCGACACCCCGCACAGAATTTTCGGACTCACGGAAAAGCCGCAAATTGACCCCAAAGAAAATTTTCTTAACCTCCAAGTGACACGAGGTCACCTAAATACAACACCTAGAAGACTGAAACTTTGGAGGCGCGAAGACCCGTGACCGAGAAGCCTAAAACAGGTTAGATCAGATTTTTAGTGTGACCAGTTTAGAAGATATGAACTTATAAAAAGTTGAACTTTGGTGCGTTCTATCTCCTAAACAAGATCCATAAGGACCAAATTTTTTGCTGCCGCCTGCTGCGCGCTCATTTGGAGAAGCCCCCAATAAGATTAGAAAAATTTTAAGACCTATATTTAATATTATTATTAGCAATTTAAGACTTTTTTAAATTTTTTAAAATTTTGTTTAACGAATTTTTGAATTTTTTATTTTTTATTTATAATCAGTTTAGTCCTTTTAATTCTACATTTTTTACAATTTTTTTCAAAATTTTATCTTAAAAAACCGTAAAGTTATTGAATTTTTTATATTTTTTATAGATTAATATAGAAATAATTAAAATAATTAATTTTTTTCAATTTAGAGGGGCTCAAAATAGGTTTTGTAACAGGACTAAGCCCAAAGACCAGCCCTGTAGCTTTAAAAACGGCCGAGATAGACATCTAGACTTTCATTTTTCGAAAGTCTAGAAACTTTGGACCCCCACAACTCGGCCGTTTTTGGACTCAGAGCAACCGGATTTTTTATAAACTGTGTGACCACATGCAAAGATTCCTTGTACAAAATTTCAGGAGTTTTCAGGGACTGAAAGTTTTCAGGCCTGAAAATAGTAACATCGTGTAGAGTAAGTCAAGCCAGGACCCCTGGTGGAAACCCGACGTTCCTACGACAAACGGTTGAGGAGTTACAGCTGTTTTAAAACAGGTTTTGACAGCGCGGCGGCCATCTTGGCGAACTTTAGGCGCCTGTAGCTCCCGACTCGGAGGTCGTAGAGGATTGGGGTTTGTTCTGGGGACCTCGGGGCGACCCTCTTTTTCAGCCTACTTACTTTCAGGCTTTTTCAGGCTGAAATTTTTCAGGACCCTGGGAACTTCAAAATCGGACAGTCCTGGTCACGCTGACCAGGAATTACCCAAACACCGGTGGTCTACGACTTCTGGAGACGGAGTTATAGCCTCTTAAACATCTCGATTGACAGTTTTAGAACTGTCAAAGTCATTTTTGACTCGACGTAGCTCCCGAACCAGAGGTCCTAGAGGACCGGGGTTTTCTTGGCACACATGCTTAAGACGCACTCAGCAATCTAGGCTGAAAATTGTGGACATCTGAAAACCTGAAAATTTCAGGAAAACTGACATTGCTATCTTGTGGTGCTCGGCGAGACCAATACAACGAGCCCAAGCACGCCCAAATCCGAGCCATAGTTCCGGAGAAATCCTACTTTTAATTCAAGACCTAGGGTGCGCGGACGAAGTCTGGATTCTTTGAACCCCTATATCTCCGGAACTATTTGAGATAGGTTGGTGGTGCTTGGGGTTTTTGGGGAGGTCTTCGGGAGTACTACAAGATAGAGCTATAAGACCTGCAAAAAATTTTTGAAAATTTTTTGAAAAATTTTTTTTTCTATTGTTTTGTAAATTTTATCGTCTCTTTCGTTATTGTATAGTTACCTTAATTATATATGGTAGAGAAAACACTTGGAAACAATCATTTGCTTCATTTTTAGTCTACCATATCAATTTTTTCAGTCATTTTAAATTTATTTGTGCGTTTATTTGTAGCAACTGTTTAGTGTTGCTACAATAGGTTAAGTTTACACCCTACATCTACATTTTTAAATTCTATTTAAATTTTTTTGACGCGTACCACTGACCGACACGATGATTGGCATCAGGACCCCCCCTCAAAAGGCGGCAAAACCCTCGCCCAAAAAACCGGAGTTAGGAAATACAGAGAGGCGCAGTATTGGGGATAGAATAGATGACTGGGAGGCCGCAAGGGCAGGTACCATCTCCAGCCCCCCAAGTAAGCATCCCCCAATTCAGACTGCCAGAACCCCTCCACAACCAGCATCCGGATCGAAACCCCAACCCCCACGACAGGTCAAGAATAAAACAATAGAAGCTAGAGAGTGCATAGCACGAGCAAAATTGCACCTCAATAAAGCCGGTAACCTAAAAAGGGAGATAAAGGAAGAAGTCTTATCAGCACTTACGAAACTTTTCTCCCTTATAAAAGGTATCGAGGCCGAGCTAAAGGGGACGACCCAAGGGGAACTAGGGAGCGCACTGCAACAAACAGCTTCGGATACATCTGGAGTGACCTCCGAGGTGGTTTCGCAGAATCCTCAGATTGAGGAGCATGTGAAATTGCTTCGGGAGAATAATATAATGATGTCCGAATTAAAACTGGAAATGAATAAGCAAAAAGAGTTATTGGAAAAAGTGACCACAATGACATACGCTAGTGTCACCGCAAACACCGCGGTTCAAAGCGTGGGCGCAAATAGAGCAAGGGAGACGCTCCACTCACTTGTGGTTACTTCAAATAACGACCAAGACTCGGGAGAACAGCTACTAGAAAAAATTAGAAGTGCAGTGGACGCTAAAGAGGGTTGGGTAGAGGTCCGCAATGTAAGGAAAGCAAAGGATAGAAAAATAGTGATCGGAGTTAGCTCGAAAACAGAGAGGGAAAAATTAACGGCCAAACTAAAGGCCGCTAACGATCAATTAACGGTAGAGGAGGTTAAAAACCGAGATCCACTTCTGGTTTTACGGGGAGTACTCAGGATGCACACAGAGGAGGACATCCTGAAGGCCCTAAGAAATCAGAATAAGGACCTATTCTGCGGCCTCGAAAAAGCTGATGACAGAGTAGTGTTTAGGTACAGAAGGAGAGCCCGAAACCCACATACATGTCACGCCGTCATCAGCGTTTCACCAATAATCTGGCAGAGGGCAGTGGCAAAAAAGATAGTCCAAATAGATCTGCAGCCGGTGAAAATTGAGGACCAGACACCGCTGGTTCAGTGCAGTCGCTGCTTAGGCTATGGCCACAGCAAGCGATACTGCACTGACCCGGCGGATCTGTGTAGTCACTGTGGCGGACCTCACCTTAAGACCGAGTGCCCAGACCATATAGCTGGAATACCACCAAAGTGTAGAAACTGCGAGCGGGCTAAGTATAGCAACTCCGAACACAATGCGTTTGATACATCCTGCCCAATCAAGAAAAAATGGGATGCCTTAGCCCGGTCAACCGTGGCTTACTGCTAAGGGCACCTTACCGAACAATGAAAACAACACAGACATGGGCCCCACCCTGTATCGTGCAATACAGGCTAATCTCCAGAGAAGTAGCCAAGCCACAGAGGAGTTAATTATGGAAGCTACGAAACAAAAAGTGGCGTTTGCCTTGGTTCAGGAACCATACACTGGTGCGACACGAAGACTTAAAGTCCACCAAGGCACTCGTGTTATTCAAGCACAAAATATGGGGAAAACTGTAAAATCCGCCATCATCCTATTCGACGATACGATCGATCTCATCCAATATCCGACACTAACAACGGAAAACATAACAGTGGCCAAACTAAGAACAAAGGCATGGGAGATTATTGTTATATCGGTGTATCTGGAAGGGGATGGAGATATTGAGACCGACATTAACATTATACAGAAGATCGTAGAATCGACTAATGGCAAAAGCACGATACTGGGAGGAGACGTAAACGCCTGGAACATCTGGTGGGGAAGTGCAGATACAAATAGAAGGGGACAGAGTCTGGGCGCAGCACTGGACGAGTTCGGACTGCATATCCTAAACCGGGGAACTGATCCCACATATGACTATTACAGAGGAGGCAAAAGGTACACTAGCTGCGTAGACATCACTGTATGCACGGTTGATCTGCTAAACAAAGTAGTAAACTGGAGACTTAACGCTGATCTAACAGTATCCGACCACAGGGCAGTCCAATTCGAACTAACGTTGCAAAAATCCTTGGGAATAGACATTAAAAGAACAACTAGGAAGTACAGAACTAAGAATGCGAATTGGGTCGAGTACCAAGAAAAACTAAGTCGAATTTTGGATAGGGAAGAAATAAGTAGCAGCAAAATACAGACAATTAACAATACAGAAGGGATAGATAAAATCATTACTAAGTACACGAGCGCCCTAATTGAAACGTGCGAAGAGTACCTACCCAAAATTACGAGCCGAAAAAGAAGAGGCCTGCCCTGGTGGACGGAAGAACTTACTTACAAAAAAGCAACAGTGAAAAAGTTGAAAAGACGTTTAGTAAATGCCGCACCAGTGAGGAGAGAAACGGTGCTGCAGGAGTACCTCAATGCCAAATCTGACTATGCACAGCTCGTAAATAACACAAAAACAGAGAGTTGGAAGAGCTTCTGTACAAAGCAAGAAAAAGAAAGTATGTGGGACAGTATATACCGGGTGATAGGCAGGACGACCGCCAGGCAAGAGGAAATCCCATTGGTCCTGGGTGGCAAGACTCTGGAGGGAGCTGAATCTGCTAGAGCACTGGCGGAGGCCTTCTACCCCGAGGATAGACATCAAGAGGATACCGCAGCCCATAAAGCAGTAAGGCAGAAAGCCGAAAGAGTGAATGAGAGGGAAGTTGATGAACCAACGGACCCTCCATTCACAATGGAAGAAATTAAATGGGCTGCAAACAGCTTTAACCCAAAAAAGGCTCCCGGGGTGGATGGCTTGACTGCTGATATCTGCAGAGCATCAATCATGCACGACCCAGAAATCTTCTTGCATATGGCAAATAAATGCCTAGAACTGTCACACTTCCCCACGCCCTGGAAGGAAGCTGTAGTGGTGATTTTGCCCAAGCCCGGGAAGGACAACTATACGACTCCTAAATCGTACAGACCAATAGGATTACTCCCGGTGCTGGGCAAAATCTTTGAAAAGATACTCATGAAGAGAATAAGGTGGCATACCATAAGCCAACAGAGCGCGAGGCAATACGGCTTTACACCACAGCGCAGTACCGAGGACTCCCTCTATGACCTGATGAAGCACATTAGACAGGAACTAAAAAAGAAGAAGCTCATTGTTATGGTATCACTGGACATAGAGGGAGCCTTCGACAGCGCGTGGTGGCCCGCTATACGCTGTCAGCTAGCGCAAACAGAGTGCCCCAAAAATCTCAGAAGGGTAGTAGACAGCTACCTCGACAACCGGAAAGTATCGGTTCGATATGCGGGAGCCGAGCACACAGTCAAGACCGGAAAAGGATGTGTCCAGGGTTCGATTGGAGGGCCCATGTTCTGGAATGTACTACTGGACCCAATTTTGAAAACGCTGGAAGGAAAAGGGGACTTCTGCCAAGCCTTTGCGGATGACGTAGTATTGGTCTTCTCAGGAGAGACAGCACTCGACGTTTCGTTGCGAGCGAATGAGACCCTAGCCCTGGTGAGGGAGTGGGGTGCCGTGAATAAGCTTAATTTTGCACCACACAAAACAAAAGCAATGGTAATTACCAATAAGCTTAAGCACGACACTCCGCTCCTGCGCATGGGCGGGGTGGACATCGCTATGTCGCGAAACATAAAAATACTTGGCCTCACCATAGATGACAAGCTCACATTTAATCTACACGTCAAAAATACGTGCACAAAAGCCATCAACATCTATAAACACCTGGCAAGGGCGGCCAAAATCGAGTGGGGAATCTCCTCTGAAATAATTAGGACTATCTATGTGGCGGCGGTCGAGCCAATTGTATTGTACGCCGCGAGCGCATGGGCGACGGCAGCCGGAAAACTGGGCGTTAGAAAGCATCTGAACGAGGTGCAACGGGGCTTCGCACAAAAAATGATCAAAGCATATAGGACCACATCCCTAAACTCGGCCTTAATACTCTCCGGTCTGCTACCACTAGACCTAAGAATCAAGGAGGCAGCCTCACTATACGAGGTGAAAAAAGGCCACTCCAACAGAATAGTGGGAGACCGGGAGATGGAAACTCCATTGCCATACACCGAGGCACCACATCCAGCAACACACACACACCTGGAGTTCGGACTGATTGGGGACGGTGAGGAGTTGGCCCAGCTTGAGAGTAACGGACTACATATATACACAGATGGCAGTAAAATTGACGGCAAGGTCGGAGCGGCATTATCCATCTGGGATAATGGCGAAGAGACCAAGGTCAAAAAACTCAAGCTGGAGCAATTCTGCACCGTCTTCCAGGCCGAGCTCCTAGCACTCACACACGCCACACACAACATTAAAATACACAAAACCGGCAGAGTCTTCACACTCTTTAGTGACTCTAGGTCAGCACTCGAGTTGATAACACGCAATGACTCCCTTCATCCCCTAGCCGTGGAAACTAGGAAAAACATCATAGAGGCCAAAAACAATGGGAAGATAGTAAAACTTAACTGGATAAAAGCCCACGCGGGGATGAGGGGAAATGAAAGAGCGGATGCACTCGCAAAGGAGGCAGCACTGGGAAAGAAGACGAAGCCGGATTACGATAGGTGCCCGGTATCGTATGCAAAACGTAACATCAGAATAGAAACGGTCCAAGAGTGGAATGAAAGATACATCTGCGAAACCACCGCAAAGACCACAAAAATCTTCTTCCCCACAGTCATTGAGGCGAACAAGGTCATAAAGAAGCTGGAGCTTAACCCGCAACTCGTTCAGATGTTGACTGGGCATGGCGGATTCTCCGAGTATTTGAACAAGTTCAAATGCAAGGACAGTCCGGCATGCCCATGCGACCCAATGATTAACGAAACAGTTGAGCACATAATAGTAGAATGCCCAATTTACAATCGAATAAGATATGATTTCGAAAGTGAAGCAAATGAAAAAGTCTGTATAAAAAATTTATCTAATTTACTAGCTAATAGTGAAACTAGAAATAAGTTTACAAAATACTGTACTAAAATAGTAAAAATAGTAAATAAGAACAATAAGTAAAATAAGATGATCACCAACCTGTATAATGAGTATACATGGTTAGGTGATCAAGGCGAACAAAATGCATAAAAAACTAGTGGATAAGATGGTAATAAATTTATGATAAAAATAATGTAAGATAGGGCATGCTGTTAATTGTACCTTAAATTGTAATATAGATATAAGTAAAATACTCTTAAAATGTAAGTAAAATGTAATAGAAATTAAGAAAAAGGCACAAAGTAAGTGCAAGAAAATGTAAAATAAGAATGTATTGATTAAGACGAAATAAAAACCCCTAAGAGAATTTATTTACCCGAAATGCATGGATAAAAGTAATTAAAAAGTAGTTCGAATAGTAGTAAGACGGGCATCCCACCCGTGGCAGGTATAAAAGATGACGAATGCAAGTGTAGTATGCGGTATGAATGTGCGAGAGGCATAAAAGCGAGAACTGGAATGTATCAGGCGCAGTTAGAATAGGCACTGGATCCCCATGCCAGTGGTACTAGTTTAAAAAAAAAAAAAAAAAAAAAAAAAAAAAAAAAAAAAAAAAAAAAAAAAAAACCTAACCTAACCTAACCTAACCTAACCTAACCTAACCTAACCTAACCTAACCTAACCTAACCTAACCTTTTTTTTTTTTTTTTTTTTGATCAGGCGGGGGAATCCTCATGGACACCCACCCACTCGGGGGAGTGGATGGGTAGTGTCAGACTCTTACTGACTAAACCTAAACCGCCGTGCACCGTCATCCGCGTTTCGTGTTGGCGCGTGGTACTGCGTTGCAATCCATCACGCGCCAACCGCGGGGATCCACCGGCCAATAAGCCGATGGCTCACTTTCGTGATTGGAGGCCGAAGTGTAAAGGCTTCGGCCTCTCCGCCTCGTGTTGGAACCACACCCGATGCTACGAAATGTGGCTCCCCGTCGTGGGTCCTATAGTCGGACGACATGCACCCCCGTGCCTGTCGCCCAGGACCCTAGTTAGGGCGGGAGAGCGCGCTCATGCGCGGCTCTGCGCCGCCCCACTCGACGTCGGCGTATCTGGGGCGCGTCGGGGTCTTCCTCCCGAGCGCGCTCCGCCGCCTCCTTCTGGGACATGACGGTCTCACAGAAGGAGGACAGCGCGTCCCACGCTGCGCGACTGCTGAGCGCGGCTGCGACAACAGCCGACAGCGCGGAAACGTCCACGCCTCCCAGCGCCGCCTGGAGAACGGCGCGAGGCTCATCAAATGTGGGACACACGGCTAGGGTGTGCAGCGCGGTGTCGTCACCGGCGCCGCACTGGTGGCAAGCCGTGGTCCCTTCCCTTCTTGCGACCAGGCACAGGTAGTGGCCAAAGGCCCCGTGCCCGGTCAGTATTTGCGTGAGGCGGTAGGTCAATAAACCGTACCGCCTCTCCACCCACGGTTGGAGATGTGGGCGGATCGCCTCCACTGTGACCCGTCCCGCCGACGGTCTCGCGAGCCGAAGCTCCCAATTCCGCATTGTGACGAGACGGGCCTGTCTACGCCAGAGCTCGCGCTGCCTCGGCAAGGGGTCGGTACCGCGGGACCGGAGCTCGGTGCAACGGGTGTAAAGGTCCGCTAGCACCTTCGCATCCAGATCCCAAGGCGGTGTCCCAGCCAAGACACACGCGGCTTCGTGACCAACGGTCCGGTATGCCCGGACGATCCTGTTGGCGACAGCACGCTGCGAACCAAGTAGGACCGCCCGGTTATCGGCCGTCAGTCTGTCACACCAAATGGGTGCGCCGTACAGAGCCATCGATCGAATGACCGAGGCGTACAGACGGCGACACCCGACGTCAGGGCCCCCGACATTTGGCAGGAGCCTTCCGAGGGCAGCAGCGGCAGACCGAAGCCTCGGCGCCAGCTGCTGAAAATGCTCCCGGAAGCTCAACCGCCCGTCGAGAACCAGTCCGAGATACTTCATTGTGCCCGACAGTGGGATCCTCGCGTCCTCCACCGTCAGGCACAAATCCGTATGTCTACTCCGGGGGCCGTTTAGCAAAAGTGCTTCGGTCTTCCCCAGAGCGACTTCCAATCCAAGCATCCGGATGCGACCTACGACGAGCTGTACGCCGCAGGTAGCACGCCGGATGCACTCCTCCTGGGTGGTCCCTCTGACCAACACCAGGGTGTCGTCGGCATAACACACGACCTCCGTCAGGCTGAGGAGGGCGCCGCGAAGCACCCAATCGTACCCGATGTTCCACAAGAGAGGTCCCAGGACTGACCCCTGTGGAACACCGCGCCCTGTGGGTTGCAGCTGCGGGCCCGTCACTCCCGTGTAGGCGACATGTCGGTCGCGCAGGTAGTCCGCCACGATGTGCTGAAGATAGAGGGGCGCCCCGTGATACCGAAGCGCCGACTCAATGCACTGGTGCGGCAGCGAGTTGAAGGCGTTCGCGATGTCGAGCGACACCGCTAGCGCCATTCCTCCCCGCGCCGCAGCCTCCGTGGCGAACTTTTTCACATGGCTCAGGGCGTCCAGCGTAGACCGCCCCGCCCTGAAGCCAAACTGGGAGGCCGACAAGTCGGGCCCCGTACCCGTCAGATGCCGAACGATGCGGGCGGCGATGACGCGCTCAAAGAGCTTGCCCGCCTCGTCCAGCAGAACGATAGGCCGGTAGCCCGAGGGCGAGTCGGCCGGTCGTGTGTCCTTGCGAAGGAGGACGAGCTGCCCCGTCTTCCAGACTTTGGGGAATCTCTCCGCCACTAAACAGGCGTTGAAGAGACCCCGCAGCCGGTCCTTCAGGGGACCCACAGCCAAGGCAATAGCCCGAGCCGGTACCCCGTCAGGTCCAGGAGCAGTCGTCTTCGTTCGGAGGCGTAGGGTGCACGCCTCGAACTCTCCTTCGGTTATCTCCTCCAGCTGTTCCCGCGAAAACGCGGTACCCATAGCTGGAGGGATAAAGTCAGTCCGGTGAGATGGGAACAGGGACGAAACGATGTTCCTGAGGAGCTGAGGTTCCATGGACTCCGTTATCGGGGGCGCTGCAACGCGAAGTTTGTTCCGCGCCGCCAGGTACGGGCGACCCCACGGATCCCGGTTCAGCTCCTCGTGCATCTCCTGCCTTGCTGCGGCCTTCGCCTGCAGAATGGCCAGGCGGAGATTTTGTCTGGCCGTGCGGTAGGCCCTGTAAAGAGGGGCCTCCGCGGCCTCGTCCCTGCGCCTAGAGCGATGGCGTGTGTACCGGCGTTTCGCCTCAACACACGCCTCCCTAAGCACTGCGATCTCTGGCGACCACCAGTAGACTGCCCGTCTGTTGGGTCTTCTCCGGACGCGAGGCATCGCTGCGTCGCAAACCGACGTGAGCGTTCTGCGGAACAACTCTGCCTCGTCGTCAATCGAGAGACCCGACGGTGGTGCGCACCAGTCACTGATGATTGCCGCCTCGATCAGCAGTTCCCTGTCAAGTTGTTTTAGGGCCCATCGTGGAGGGCCTGAGTTCGGGGTCGGCCGAACCCTGGGCCCCCCGGAGGGAGAGACGCTGAACCGAATGTACCTGTGATCGGACAGCGTCTCCATCCCTACATCGACATGCCAGTCGTTTATGCGCCCGGCAATGGCCTGGGAGCAAAACGACAGGTCCACAATGGACCCGCCATTATGCCGGACGCAAGTCTGGGTGTGACCCCGGTTGAGGAGAACCAAGTCCAACCCCAGGGCCCACGCCTCCAGTATTTCCCCGCGCCGGTCTGTTGCCGGTTCCCCCCAAGCCGTGCTCTTGGCATTGAGGTCCCCTAGCAGAATGACCGGGCGGGGTGTCATCACCCGAACAAGGGCCTCCAGCTCGGCCATAAATGACTCGAACTCGGAGAGACCCCTATTCGGGGAGAAGTAACAGCCGATGACGGCGTACGACCCCCATGACGCAGCGACGTATCCAGAGCCCCTACGGATGGTGTGTAGGGGCTGGGAACTTGTGCCTGTTGCGGCGACGACAGCGACGGACCCGTCAAGGTCCCCCGCCCAGTTGGGCCGGGGAGGGACGAAATAGGGCTCCGCCACCACCGCAACGTCAATCGCCCACTCCGCCAGTGCTTGAAGGAGGAGATCCTGGGCACCGGCGCAGTGGTTGATGTTCCCCTGGAGGAAGAGATGTGGACGGACTTGATCCATTAGGACTCCATCATCTCCTCCGTGCGGGGCGCGACCTGCGCCCTCGCTGCGTCATTTTGGGGCCGCACTGAGGCCCTTTTGTTCCTGGTCGGGGCCGGGGGAGCACATCCCCGGCTGCCCATCTGGTGGTCCGCCTTTCGCCCCCTCTGCACACAGATCGGGCATTTGGCGGGCTCACTGCAGGATGCCGCTTTGTGGCCAGGCTGTGCACACCTATAGCACAGCCCGCTACGGTCCGTCTCGCTGGTGCACACGGCCCTAGTGTGACCGATCTCCAGGCATCGGAAACACTTCATGGGCCGTGCTTTGAGCTGCACCACGCGAGCGGAGCTCCAGCCGACCAAGAACTTTTTGTCCCTCGTCGTGACAAGCTTAGGGGCCGCGACCAGCGGGCACTTCACCAGAGCGGTGAACATGCCCCCGGGGCCCAACCTAAGCTCGCCGACCGTCACCGTGCTCGGAGAACACTGGCCCTTCGCCACGACGGCGGCAGTGAGGTCCTCCTTAGTGACGGAGTCATCCAGGTCTGTCACCCGGAGCTCCGCGCACTTGAGTGGTCTGTGGACCCTCACTGTGCCGTCCGCATAGATGGCCCTCAGCCGCTCTGCCATCAGGTCCGCCCCTTCGGGGCTCAGCTTCCTCGGAAGCTCGAGTACCCGAGCTCCCGTCTGGGACCTTTTGATTTTGATGGGATCGACCGCCATGTCGATCCCCAGCTCGGCGACATTGATGTGCCGCCGCGCCTTATCGAGGACCTGAGCGTATGTGAGCCCTTGGCTGGCAGCCTCGGGCTCAATTGTCAAGACAACGGCGGGCGTCTGAGCCGCACGCCGCTGCCTCTGGGCCATCTTCCGCCTTTGTTTGCCAGTCTGCTTCTTCTTGGACTGTGTCTTTCCGGCAGTCTTGGGTTTGGGGGCCTCTGTCCTGACCCTGTTCCTCACCCTTTTCCGCCGGGAGACTTCAGTCCATTCTCCGGCTTCGACAACACCCGTACTCTGCTCTGGTGCAGCAGGTTTGGGCGCAGGCCTTGAAGCCGGTTTGGGAGCAGGCTTGGCTGTTGCAGCTTTGGCAGCCGCCCTGGGAGCCGGTTTTGGGGCCGGTCCAGGTCGCTGCTTCGGTGCCGGGCCGGGAGTCGGTCTCGGTGCCGGTTTGGGAGTCGGCTTTGGTGCCGGCGCCGTCTTCTTCGCAGTTTTCGGTGGCTGCTTGGCTACAGGCTTGGCGGGCTGTTTTGCGGCTGGTTTGGGCCCTCTGCCCACTACCTCCGCACAGCTTCGCCTGTCCGCCGCCAGGGGCGGGCGTAAAACCCGCTCCGGCGGAAGCAGCTCCTTGACTCCGGCCAGCTTGGCGTCCATCATTGTCCCGACCGACAACATGATGGACCGCTGGAAATCAGCCATGTCGAACGCTGCAGGGGCTTGCTCGCGCACCACGAGCATCTGGCCCCTGAGGTCTTCGACTTCCTTGCTCAGCCGAGCATTCTCGGCGAGCAGTTTTTCCACGCAGGTGGAGCTCGTCAGGGAGCGAATGCCCTCCTGGATGTGGTCCACTGCGTCCTTGAGCCTCTTGATGTAAGTCCCCTTGATATTCTTGGAGGTGCACGCTACCTCCAAGATCGACAGGAGACTACTGTCAATTCGCTCCTTAACAGATGAGGGGTCGGTCGACTGTGAGCCGGAACTAATGAGGTCCCGGACAGCCGCACGAGCCTCCCTCCTCTGCCTCTCCTCCTCCTTCTTCTTCTCGACCGACGCACTAGCGTCAGGTGTCTGCGCCGCTTCAGCGGCGAGCGCCCTGTACAGCTCGCGCTGTCGGTGGAGCCCCACGTAACGACCGTGGGTAACACAACCGCGGGACCGCGTCGACGATGCTAATGAGGCATCGCTCTCGCAGCCCGAAGCGGCGCGGTCACCCACGTCGTCCTCACCGGCCGAACTACGTCGTGGACGTTTCCGGCCGTGCTTCCCTGCAACAGAGCTGTCTCGGGACCGGCAAGACGCCGGCACCTCAAGCTCCATTGCCTCTCCTTCAGGGCGACTGGTGGTCGTCGCCTCCTCCCCCTCAGGGCGACTGGTGGTCGTCGCCGCCTCCTCGTCCATGACGAGCCTCTCGAGCACCACTCGAGGCTCTCCCGTCATGCACTCCACGTGACTCAAGCTGCTGCTCGCAGACCGAGTCACCCTCCTCCCCCCTCCCAAAAACGGATCGTGAGTTTCCCCACTCCCCGAGGCAGATATTGGCGCCAGCAAATACGTGCGCCTGAACTCCGAAGAGTCACGGGATTCTGTTCGGCCTGAGGCCTCCCTACCCGCTTGCTGAGGGTTTATGATATCTGTCTTTTCGTCCATTTTTGTTTTGTGTGATGCCCTCACGACGGAGTTCCCCCCCGCCATGCAGCCCCTTGCCGGGCATCAATGCGTAGGCTTCAGGGTAATTTATTATAGTGGTTTTCTTCCACGTAGCCCCCCTCCTCTACTCCTGTAAAGAAAGGCGGCCCCCGGTCCCGTCCTGAAAAGGACAGACTTACGGGTTGGCCGACGGTGACCGTGGTCACGCCCGACGAATCGGGCCCGCCGCCCGCGAATGCCCCCCAATCTCTCAACAGAGAGAGAGGAGGACAAACTCCACCCGCTGCCGTTGCCCGGAATATCCGAGACGCCAGCGGGCCGCGACCGAAAACGATCGCCCAACGCGCAGCGATCTGGACAGAACCAGACCCCGCCGTCTTACCCACAAAAATGGGCAGACACACCGCCCACCACCGCTACTCGGATAACGTCCAAGACGCCGGTGGGCCACGATGTTCGGCCAGCAAAACCACTGACCAAACCGCCACCTCCCCCATCCCCCCCAAAAAGAAGGTCAGGAGAAGGAAGCCCTCCGCCCGAAGCCGCTACCCAGAATGAGTCCAGGACGCCAGCGGGCCGCGATGTCCGGTCAGCAAAACCACTAACCGAACTCGCCCAACAGCTCCACTCGACCGTCCCCCGCGTGCATGGGGAACGGAGAGAGAGCGACCCACTGCCGCTACTCGGAATAAGTCCGAGACGCCAGCAGGTCAAACAACACGCGGAGACCTGGACAGAAAGGCCCCCGCCGTCCGCCCACCAAATGGAAAAGTGGGCAGACCCAACGCCTGCCGCCGCTACTCGGAGTACGTCCGAGACGCCGGCAGGTTGCGACATCCGGCCCGCAGTAAACACGGACCGGACTCGCACGACCGCTCATCTCACCCATTCCCTCGCAAGAGGTAAGGATGAGAGAGCACTACACCCGCTGCCGCTACCCGGAATGAGTCCGAGACGCCAGCAGGTGTCCACCACGCGGCGGTCTGGACAGAACAGACCCCGCCGTCCACCCACAAGAATGTGGGCAGACTCACCGCCCGCCGCCGCTACTCGGAATACGTCCGAGACGCCGACAGGCCGCGATGTCTAGCCAGCAGTTGACACTGGCCAGACCCGCCGCGGCTGTCGCATCCTCAGGCTGAGGAGCGACCCCGCTGCTGGAATTGTCCGCGCCGGTAAACCGGTACCGCACTGTGCGGCATGCCCTTATCCGCAACCTAGGGACGCGCCCGGTAGGGGTCCAGCAACCCCTCTCCCGCAGGATGCACCACTCCCGCGGGTCCGGGAACCTAACCTAACCTAACCTTTTTTTTTTTTTTTTTTTTTTTTTTTTTGATAAGGCGGGGGAATCCTCATGGACACCCACCCACTCGGGGGAGTGGATGGGTAGTGTCAGACTCTTACTGACTAAACCTAAACCGCCGTGCACCGTCATCCGCGTTTGGTGTTGGCGCGTGGTAATGCGTTGCAATTCGTCACGCGCCAACTGCGGGGATCCATCGGCCAATAAGCCGATGGCTCACTTTCGTGATTGGAGGCCGAAGTGTAAAGGCTTCGGCCTCTCCGCCTCCTATTGGAACCACACCCGATGCTACGAAATGTGGCTCCCCGTCGTGGGTCCTATAGTCGGACGACATGCACCCCCGTGCCTGTCGCCCAGGACCCTAGTTAGGGCGGGAGATCGCGCTCATGCGCGGCTCTGCGCCGCCCCACTCGACGTCGGCGTATCTGGGGCGCGTCGGGGTCGTCCTCCCGAGCGCGCTCCGCCGCCTCCTTCTGGGACATGACGGTCTCACAGAAGGAGGACAGCGCGTCCCACGCTGTGCGACTGCTGAGCGCGGCTGCGACAACAGCCGACAGCGCGGAGACGTCCACGCCTCCCAGCGCCGCCTGGAGAACGGCGCGAGGCTCATCGAAGTTGGGACACACGGCCAGAGTGTGCAGCGCGGTGTCGTCACCGGCGCCGCACTGGTGGCAAGCCGTGGTCCCTTCCCTCCTGGCGACCCGGCACAGGTAATGGCCAAAGGCCCCGTGCCCGGTCAGAATCTGCGTGAGGCGGTAGGTCAATAAACCGTACCGCCTCTCCACCCACGGTTGAAGATGTGGGCGGATCGCTTCAATGGTGGCCCGTCCCGCCGACGGTCTCGCGAGCCGAAGCTCCCAATTCCGCATGGTGACGAGACGGGCCTGTCTGCGCCATAGCTCGCGCTGCCTCGGAAGGGGGTCGGTACCCCGGGACCGGAGCTCGGTGCAACGGGTGTAAAGGTCCGTTAGCACCTTCGCGTCCAGATCCCAAGGCGGTGTCCCAGCCAAGACACACGCGGCTTCATGACCGACGGTCCGGTAGGCCCGGACGATCCTGTTGGCAACAGCACGCTGCGAACCAAGTAGGACCGCCCGGTTATCGGCCGTCAGTCGGTCACTCCAAATGGGTGCGCCGTACAGAGCCATCGATCGAATGACCGAGGCGTAGAGACGGCGACACCCAACGTCGGGGCCCCCGACATTCGGCAGGAGCCTTCCGAGGGCTGCAGCGGCGGACCGAAGCCTCGGCGCCAACCGCTGAAAGTGCTCCCGGAAGCTCAACCGCCCGTCGAGAACCAGTCCGAGGTACTTCATCGTGCCCGTCAGTGGGATCCTCGCGTCCTCCACCGTTAGGCACGAATCCGTACGTCTACTCCGGGGGCCGTGTAGCAAAAGTGCTTCGGTCTTCCCCAGAGCGACATCCAATCCAAGCATCCGGATGCGACCTACGACGAGTTGTACGCCGCAGGTAGCACGCCGGATGCACTCCTCCTGGGTGGTCCCTCTGACCAGCACCAGGGTGTCGTCTGCATAGCAGACGACCTCCGTCTGACTGAGGAGGGCGCCGCGAAGCACCCAATCGTACCCGATGTTCCACAAGAGAGGTCCTAGGACTGACCCCTGTGGAACACCGCGCCCGGTGGGTTGCAGTTGCGGGCCCATCACTCCGGAGTACGCGACATGTCTGTCGCGCAGGTAGTCCGCCACGATGTGCTGGAGATAGAGGGGCGCCCCGTGGTAACGAAGCGCCGACTCTATGCACTGGTGCGGCAGCGAGTTGAAGGCGTTCGCGATGTCGAGCGACACCGCTAGCGCCATTCCTCCCCGCGCCGCAGCCTCCGTGGCAAACTTTTTGACGTGGCTCAGGGCGTCCAGCGTAGAGCGCCCCGCCCTGAAGCCGAACTGGGAGGCCGACAAGTCGGGCCCCGTGCCCGTCAGATGCCGAACGATGCGGGCGGCGATGACGCGCTCAAAGAGCTTGCCCGCCTCGTCCAGCAGAACGATAGGCCGGTAGCCCGAGGGCGAGTCGGCCGGTCGTGTCTCCTTGCGAAGGAGGACGAGCTGCCCCGTCTTCCAGACTTTGGGGAATCTCCCCGCCACTAAACAGGCGTTGAAGAGACCCCGCAGCCGGTCCTTCAGGGGACCCACAGCCAAGGCAATAGCCCGAGCCGGTACCCCGTCAGGTCCAGGAGCAGTCGTCTTCGTTCGGAGGCGTTGGGTACACGCCTCGAACTCTCCTTCGGTTATCTCCTCCAGCTGTTCCCGCGAAAACGCGGTACCCATAGCTGGAGGGATAAAGTCAGTCCGGTGGGATGGGAACAGGGACGAAACGATGTTCCGGAGGAGCCGAGGCTCCATGGACTCCGTAATCGGGGGCGCTGCGACGCGAAGTTTATTCCGCGCCGCCAGGTACGGGCGACCCCACGGATCCCGGTTCAGCTCCTCGTACATCTCCTGCCTAGCTGCGGCCTTCGCCTGCAGAATGGCCAGGCGGAGGTTCGATCTGGCCGTGCGGTAGGCCCTGTAAAGAGGGGCCTCCGCGGCCTCGTCCCTGTGCCTAGAGCGATGGCGTGTGTACCGGCGTTGCGCCTCAACACACGCCTCCCTAAGCACTGCGATCTCTGGCGACCACCAGTAGACTGCCCGTCTGTTGGGTCTTCTCCGGACGCGAGGCATCGCTGCGTCGCATACCAGCGTAAGCGTTCTGCGGAACAGCTCCGCCTCGTCGTCAATCGAGAGACCCGACGGTGGTGCGCACCAGTCACTGACGATTGCCGCCTCGATCAGCAGTTCCCTATCAAGTTTCTTTAGGGCCCATCGTGGAGGGCCTGAGTTCGGGGTCGGCCGAACCCTGGGCCCCCCGGAGGGAGAGACGCTGAACCGAATGTACCTGTGATCGGACAGCGTCTCCATCCCTACAACGACGCGCCAGTCGTTGATGCGCCCGGCAATGGCCGGGGAGCAAAACGACAGGTCCACAATGGACCCGCCATTATGCCGGACGCAAGTCTGGGTGTGACCCCGGTTTAGTAGGACAAAGTCCAAACCTAGGGCCCACTCCTCCAGTAGTTCCCCGCGCCGGTCTGTTGCCGGTTCCCCCCAAGCCGTGCTCTTGGCATTGAGGTCCCCTAGCAGAATGACCGGGCGGGGTGTCAGCACCCGAACAAGGGCCTCCAGCTCGGCCATAAACGACTCGAACTCGGAGAGACCCCTGTTCGGGGAGAAGTACGTCCCGATGACGGCGTACGGCCCCCATGACGCAGCGACATATCCAGAGCCCCTACGGATGGTGTGTAGGGGCTGGGAACTCGTGCCTGTTGCGGCGACGACAGCGACGGACCCGTCAAGGTCCCCCGCCCAGTTGGGCCGGGGAGGGACAAAATAGGGCTCCGCCACCACCGCAACGTCTATCTCCCACTCCGCCAGTGCTTGCAGGAGGAGATCCTGGGCACCGGCGCAGTGGTTGATGTTCCCCTGGAGGAAGAGATGTGGACGGACTTGGTCCATTACGACTCCATCATCTCCTCCGTGCGGGGCGCAGCCTGCGCCCTCGCCGCGTCATTTTGGGGCCGCACTGAGGCCCTCTTGTTCCTGGTCGGGGCCGGGGGAGCACATCCCCGACTGCCCATCTGGTGGTCCGCCTTGCGCCCCCTCTGCACGCAGATCGGGCATTTGGCGGGCTCACTACAAGATGCCGCTTTGTGGCCAGGCTGTGCACACCTGTAGCACAGCCCGCTACGGTCCGTCTCGCTGGTGCACACGGCCCTAGTGTGTCCGATCTCCAGGCATCGGAAACACTTCATGGGCCGTGCTGCAAGTCGCACCACGCGAGCGGAGCTCCAACCAACCAGGAACTTCTTGGTCCTCGTCGTTATGAGCTTAGGTGCAGCAACCAGCGGGCACTTCACCAGGGCGGTGAACATGCCCCCGGGGCCCAGCCTAAGCTCTCCGACCGTCACCGTGGCAGGAGGACACTGGCCCTTCGCCACGACGGCAGCAGTGAGGTCCTCCTTAGTGACGGAGTCATCCAGGTCTGTCACCCGGAGCTCCGCGCACTTGAGTGGTCTGTGGACCCTCACTGTGCCATCCTCGTAGATGGCCTTGAGCCGCTCTGCCATAAGGTCTGCCCCCTCAGGGCTCAGTTTCCTCGGAAGCTCGAGAACTCGAGCTCCCGTCTGGGACCTTTTTATCCTTATGGGATCGACTGTCATGTCGATCCCCAGCTCGGCGACATTGATATGCCGCCGTGCCTTGTCGAGGACCTGAGCGTACGTCAGACCCTGGCTGGCAGCCTCAGGCTCGATCGTCAGGACAACGGCGGGCGTCTGAGCCGCACGCCGCTGTCTCTGGGCCAGCTTCCTCCTCTGTTTGCCAGTCTGCTTCTTGGACTTGGTCTTTCCGGCGGTCCTGGGTTTGGGGGCCTCTGTCCTGACCCTGTTCCTCACCCTTTTCCGCCGTGAGACCTCGGTCCAGCCTCCGGCCTCAGTGACACGCGCACTCTGCTTTGGTGCAGCAGGTTTGGGTGCCGGTCTTGAAGCCGGTTTTGGAGCAGGCTTGGCAGCGGCAGCCTTTGGAGCCGACCTGGGAGCCGACCTGGGAGCCGCCCTTGGAGCCGGCCTGGGAGCCGGCTTGGGGGCAGGTCCGGGAGTCGGCTTTGGTGCCGGTCCGGGAGTCGGCTTTGGTGCCGACTTCGGCTTCTTAGCCGCTTTTGCAGGCTGCTTGGGTTCGGGCTTGGCGGGCTGCTTTGCGGCTGGTTTAGGCCCTCTGCCCACAACCTCCGCACAGCTTCGCCTGTCCGCCGCCAGGGGCGGGCGTAAAACCCTCTCCGGCGGAAGCAGCTCCTTGACCCCAGCCAGCTTGGCGTCCATCATTGTCCCGACCGACAACATGATGGACCGCTGGAATTCAGCCGTGTCGAACGCTGCAGGGGCCTGCTCGCGCACCACGAGCATCTGGCCCCTGAGGTCTTCGACCTCTTTGCTCAGCCGAGCGTTTTCGGCGAGCAGTTTATCCACGCAGGTGGAGCTGGTCAGGGAGCGAAAGCCATCCTGAATCAACTCCACCGCGTCTTTGAGCCGCTTGATGTACGTCCCCTTTATGTTTTTGGAGGTGCGCGCTACCTCCAAAATCGCCAGGAGACCATCGTCAATGCGCTCCTTGACAGAGGAGGGGTCGGTCGACTGTGAACCGGAACTAATGAGGTCCCGGACAGCCGCACGAGCCTCCCTCCTCTGTCGCTCCTCCTCCTTCCTCTCTTCCGACACACGAGCGTCAGGTGACCGCGCCGCCTCAGCGGCGAGCGCCCTGTACAGCTCACGCTGTCGGTGGAGCCCCACGTAACGACCGTGGGTCCCACGACCGCGGGACTGCGTCGACGATGCTAATGAGACATCGCTCTCGCAGCCCGAAGCGGCGCGGCTACCCACGTCGTCTTCACCCACCGAACCACGTCTTGGACGCTTCCGGCCGAGTGTTCCAGAAACAGAGCTGTCTCGGGACCGGCAAGGCTCCGGTACCTCAAGCTCCATTTCCGCCTCCTCAGGACGACTGGTGGTTGTCGCCTCCTCGTCCATGACGAGCCTCTCGATCACCACTCGAGGCTCCATCGCCATGCACTCTACGTGACTCAGCCTGCTTACAGACCGAGTCACCCTCCTCTCCCCCCCCCCCAAACGGTTCATGGGTTTCCCCACTCCCCGAGGCAGATGTTGGCGCCAGCAAATACGTGCGCCTGAACTCCGAAGAGTCACGGGATTCTGTTCGGCCTGAGGCCTCCCTACCCGCTTGCTGAGTGTTAATTCCATCTGTCTGTTCCATGATTTTGTTTTTGTGATGCCCTAACGACGGAGTTCCTCCCCGCCATGCAGCCCCTAGCCGGGCATCGAAGCGTAGGCTTCAGGGTAATTTATTATAGTGGTTTTCTTCCACGTAGCCCCCCTCCTCTACTCCTGTAAAGGATGGCGGCCCCCGGTCCCGTCCTGAAAAGGACAGACTTACGGGTTGGCCGACGGTGACCGTGGTCCCGCCCGACGAATCGGGCCCGCCGCCCGCGAATGCGCCCCCAATCTCTCAACAGAGAGAAAGGAAGCCAGACCTCAACCGCTCCTCCTCTAAAGAGGAGGTAATGGCGAAGTCCCGCCCACCACCGCTACTCGGATAATGTCCAAGACGCTGATGGGCCGCGATGTTCGACCAGCAAAAACACTGTCCGAACTCGCACAACCCCCACCTCTACCGTCCCCCCCAAAAAGGAGGTCAGGAGAGGGAAGCCCTCCGCCCGAAGCCGCTACCCAGAATAGTCCAGGACGCCGACGGGCCGCGAAGTCCGGCCAGCAAAACCACTAACCAAACTCGCACAACGACTCCACTCGACCGTTCCCCACGCGCGTGGGAATGCGGAGAGAGAGCGACCCACTGCCGCTACTCAGAATAAGTCCGAGACGCCAGCAGGTCAAACAACACGCGGGAACCTGGACAGAGAGGTCCCCGCCGTCCGCCCACCACATGGAAAAGTGGGCAGACCAAACGCCTGCCGCCGCTACTCGGAGTACGTCCGAGACGCCGGCAGGTTGCGACTTCCGGCCCGCAGTAAACACGGACCGAAATCGCACGACCGCTCATCTCACCCGTTTCCTCGCGAGAGGCACGGATGAGAGAGCACGACACCCGCTGCCGCTACTCGGAATGAGTCCGAGACGCCAGCAGGTGACCACCTCGCGGCGGTCTGGACAGAACAGACCCCGCCGTCCACCCACAAGAATGTGGGCAGACTCACCGCCTGTCGCCGCTACTCGGAATACGTCCGAGACGCCGACAGGCCGCGATGTCTAGCCAGCAGTTGACACTGGCCAGACCCGCCGCGGCTGTCGCATCCTCAGGCTGAGGAGCGACCCCGCTGCTGGAATTGTCCGCGCCGGTAAACCGGTACCGCACTGTGCGGCATGCCCTTATCCGCAACCTAGGGACGCGCCCGGTAGGGGTCCAGCAACCCCTCTCCCGCAGGATGCACCACTCCCGCGGGTCCGGGAACCTAACCTAACCTAACCTAACCTAACCTAACCTAACCTAACCTAACCTAACCTAACCTAACCTAACCTTTTTTTTTTTTTTTTTTTTTTTTTTTTTTTTTTTGATCAGGCGGGGGAATCCTCATGGACACCCACCCACTCGGGGGAGTGGATGGGTAGTGTCAGACTCTTACTGACTAAACCTAAACCGCCGTGCACCGTCATCCGCGTTTCGTGTTGGCGCGTGGTACTGCGTTGCAATCCATCACGCGCCAACCGCGGGGATCCACCGGCCAATAAGCCGGTGGCTCACTTTCGTGATTGGAGGCCGAAGTGTAAAGGCTTCGGCCTCTCCGCCTCCTGTTGGAACCACACCCGATGCTACGAAATGTGGCTCCCCGTCGTGGGTCCTATAGTCGGACGACATGCACCCCCGTGCCTGTCGCCCAGGACCCTAGTTAGGGCGGGAGAGCGCGCTCATGCGCGGCTCTGCGCCGCCCCACTCGACGTCGGCGTATCTGGGGCGCGTCGGGGTCTTCCTCCCGATCGCGCTCCGCCGCCTCCTTCTGGGACATGACGGTCTCACAGAAGGAGGACAGCGCGTCCCACGCTGTGCGACTGCTGAGCGCGGCTGCGACAACAGCCGACAGCGCGGAAACGTCTACGCCTCCCAGCGCCGCCTGGAGAACGGCGCGAGGCTCCTCGAATGTGGGACACACGGCTAGGGTGTGCAGCGCGGTGTCGTCACCGGCGCCGCACTGGTGGCAAGCCGTGGTCCCTTCTCTTCTTGCGACCAGGCACAGGTAATGGCCAAAGGCCCCGTGCCCGGTCAGTATTTGCGTGAGGCGGTAGGTCAATAAACCGTACCGCCTCTCCACCCACGGTTGGAGATGTGGGCGGATCGCCTCCACTGTGACCCGTCCCGCCGACGGTCTCGCGAGCCGAAGCTCCCAATTCCGCATGGTGACGAGACGGGCCTGTCTGCGCCAGAGCTCGCGCTGCCTCGGCAAGGGGTCGGTACCGCGGGACCGGAGCTCGGTGCAACGGGTGTAAAGGTCCGTTAGCACCTTCGCATCCAGATCCCAAGGCGGTGTCCCAGCCAAGACACACGCGGCTTCGTGACCGACGGTCCGGTATGCCCGGACGATCCTGTTGGCGACAGCACGCTGCGAACCAAGTAGGACCGCCCGGTTATCGGCCGTCAGTCGGTCGCTCCAAATGGGTGCGCCGTACAGAGCCATCGATCGAATGACCGAGGCGTACAGACGGCGACACCCGACGTCAGGGCCCCCGACATTTGGCAGGAGCCTTCCGAGGGCTGCAGCGGCGGACCGAAGCCTCGGCGCCAACCGCTGAAAATGCTCCCGGAAGCTCAACTGCCCGTCGAGAACCAAACCGAGGTACTTCATTGTGCCCGACAGTGGGATCCTCGCGTCCTCCACCGTCAGACACAAATCCGTACGTCTACTCCGGGGGCCGTTTAGCAAAAGTGCTTCGGTCTTCCCCAGAGCGACATCCAAACCAAGCATCCGGATGCGACCTACGACGAGCTGTACGCCGCAGGTAGCACGCCGGATGCACTCCTCCTGGGTGGTCCCTCTGACCAACACCAGGGTGTCGTCGGCATAGCACACGACCTCCGTCAGGCTGAGGAGGGCGCCGCGAAGCACCCAATCGTACCCGATGTTCCACAAGAGAGGTCCCAGGACTGACCCCTGTGGAACACCGCGCCCGGTGGGTTGCAGCTGCGGGCCCGTCACTCCCGTGTAGGCGACATGCCTGTCGCGCAGGTAGTCCGCCACGATGTGCTGGAGGTAGAGGGGCGCCCCGTGATAACGAAGCGCCGACTCTATGCACTGGTGCGGCAGCGAGTTGAAGGCGTTCGCGATGTCGAGCGACACCGCTAGCGCCATTCCTCCCCGCGCCGCAGCCTCCGTGGCGAACCGTTTCACATGGCTCAGGGCGTCCAGCGTAGACCGCCCCGCCCTGAAGCCAAACTGGGAGGCCGACAAGTCGGGCCCCGTACCCGTCAGATGCCGAACGATGCGGGCGGCGATGACGCGCTCAAAGAGCTTGCCCGCCTCGTCCAGCAGAACGATAGGCCGGTAGCCCGAGGGCGAGTCGGCCGGTCGTGTGTCCTTGCGAAGGAGGACGAGCTGCCCCGTCTTCCAGACTTTGGGGAATCTCCCCGCCACTAAACAGGCGTTGAAGAGACCCCGCAGCCGGTCCTTCAGGGGACCCACAGCCAAGGCAATAGCCCGAGCCGGTACCCCGTCAGGTCCAGGAGCAGTCGTCTTCGTTCGGAGGCGTAGGGTGCACGCCTCGAACTCTCCTTCGGTTATCTCCTCCAGCTGTTCCCGCGAAAACGCGGTACCCATAGCTGGAGGGATATAGTCAGTCCGGTGAGATGGGAACAGGGACGAAACGATGTTCCGGAGGAGCTGAGGCTCCATGGACTCCGTAATCGGGGGCGCTGCGACGCGAAGTTTGTTCCGCGCCGCCAGGTACGGGCGACCCCACGGATCCCGGTTCAGCTCCTCGTGCATCTCCTGCCTTGCTGCGGCCTTCGCCTGCAGAATGGCCAGGCGGAGATTTTGTCTGGCCGTGCGGTAGGCCCTGTAAAGAGGGGCCTCCGCGGCCTCGTCCCTGCGCCTAGAGCGATGGCGTGTGTACCGGCGTTTCGCCTCAACACACGCCTCCCTAAGCACTGCGATCTCTGGCGACCACCAGTAGACTGCCCGTCTGTTGGGTCTTCTCCGGACGCGAGGCATCGCTGCGTCGCAAACCGACGTGAGCGTTCTGCGGAACAACTCTGCCTCGTCGTCAATCGAGAGACCCGACGGTGGTGCGCACCAGTCACTGATGATGGCCGCCTCGATCAGCAGTTCCCTGTCCAATTGTTTTAGGGCCCATCGTGGAGGACCTGAGTTCGGGGTCGGCCGAACCCTGGGCCCCCCGGAGGGAGAGACGCTGAACCGAATGTACCTGTGATCGGACAGCGTCTCCATCCCTACATCGACATGCCAGTCGTTTATGCGCCCGGCAATGGCCTGGGAGCAAAACGACAGGTCCACAATGGACCCGCCATTATGCCGGACGCAAGTCTGGGTGTGACCCCGGTTGAGGAGAACCAAGTCCAACCCCAGGGCCCACGCCTCCAGTATTTCCCCGCGCCGGTCTGTTGCCGGTTCCCCCCAAGCCGTGCTCTTGGCATTGAGGTCCCCTAGCAGAATGACCGGGCGGGGTGTCATCACCCGAACAAGGGCCTCCAGCTCGGCCATAAATGACTCGAACTCGGAGAGACCCCTATTCGGGGAGAAGTAACAGCCGATGACGGCGTACGACCCCCATGACGCAGCGACGTATCCAGAGCCCCTACGGATGGTGTGTAGGGGCTGGGAACTTGTGCCTGTTGCGGCGACGACAGCGACGGACCCGTCAAGGTCCCCCGCCCAGTTGGGCCGGGGAGGGACAAAATAGGGCTCCGCCACCACCGCAACGTCTATCGCCCACTCCGCCAGTGCTTGAAGGAGGAGATCCTGGGCACCGGCGCAGTGGTTGATGTTCCCCTGGAGGAAGAGATGTGGACGGACTTGATCCATTAGGACTCCATCATCTCCTCCGTGCGGGGCGCGACCTGCGCCCTCGCTGCGTCATTTTGTGGCCGCACTGAGGCCCTTTTGTTCCTGGTCGGGGCCGGGGGAGCACATCCCCGGCTGCCCATCTGGTGGTCCGCCTTTCGCCCCCTCTGCACACAGATCGGGCATTTGGCGGGCTCACTGCAGGATGCCGCTTTGTGGCCAGGCTGTGCACACCTATAGCACAGCCCGCTACGGTCCGTCTCGCTGGTGCACACGGCCCTAGTGTGTCCGATCTCCAGGCATCGGAAACACTTCATGGGCCGTGCTTTGAGCTGCACCACGCGAGCGGAGCTCCACCCGACCAAGAACTTTTTGTCCCTCGTCGTGACAAGCTTAGGGGCCGCGACCAGCGGGCACTTCACCAGAGCGGTGAACATGCCCCCGGGGCCCAACCTAAGCTCGCCGACCGTCACCGTGCTCGGAGAGCACTGGCCCTTCGCCACGACGGCGGCAGTGAGGTCCTCCTTAGTGACGGAGTCATCCAGGTCTGTCACCCGGAGCTCCGCGCACTTGAGTGGTCTGTGGACCCTCACTGTGCCGTCGTCGTAGATGGCCCTCAGCCGCTCTGCCATCAGGTCCGCCCCCTCCGGGCTCAGCTTCCTCGGAAGCTCGAGCACCCGAGCACCCGTCTGGGACCTCTTGATCCGGATGGGATCGACTGACATGTCGATCCCAAGCTCGGCGACGTTTATTTGACGCCGCGCCTTGTCCAGGACCTGGGCGTACGTGAGCCCTTGGCTGGCAGCCTCGGGCTCAATCGTCAAGACAACGGCGGGCGTCTGAGCCGCACGCCGCTGCCTCTGGGCCATCTTCCTCCTTTGTTTCCCAGTCTGCTTCTTGGACTGTGTCTTGCCGGCGGTCTTGGGTTTGGGGGCCTCTGTCCTGACCCTGTTCCTCACCCTTTTCCGCCGGGAGACTTCGGTCCATGCTCCGGCCTCATCAACGCCCGCACTCTGCTCTGGTGCAGCAGGTTTGGGTGTCGGTTTTGAGGCCGGTTTCGGAGCAGGCTTGGCGCTGGCAGCTTTTGCAGCCGCCCTGGGAGCCGGCTTGGGGGCCGGTCCAGGTCGCTGCTTTGGTGCCGGGCCGGGAGTCGCCCTCGGTGCCGGGCCGGGAGTCGGTCTCGGTGCCGGTTTGGGAGTCGGCTTTGGTGCCGGCGTCGGCTTCTTTGCCGGTTTTGGTGGAGGCTTGGCGGGCTGTTTTGCGGCTGGTTTGGGCCCTCTGCCCACAACCTCCGCACAGCTTCGCCTGTCCGCCGCCAGGGGCGGGCGTAAAACCCGCTCCGGCGGAAGCCGCTCCTTTACTCCGGCCAGCTTGGCGTCCATCATTGTCCCGACCGACAACATGATGGACCGCTGAAACTCCGCAGTGTCGAACGCTGCAGGGGCCTGCTCGCGCACCACGAGCATCTGGCCCCTGAGGTCTTCGACCTCTTTGCTCAGCCGAGCATTCTCGGCGAGCAATTTATCCACGCAGGTGGAGCTTGTCAGGGAGCGAATGCCCTCCTGTATCAAGTCCACTGCGTCCTTGAGCCGCTTGATATACGTCCCCTTGATGTTCTTGGAGGTGCACGCTACCTCCAGTATCGATAGGAGACTACTATCAATGCGCTCCTTGACTGAAGAGGGGTCGGTCGACTGCAAGCCGGAACTAATGAGGTCCCGGGCAGCCGCACGAGCCTCCCTCCTCTGCCTCTCCTCCTCCGCCTTCTTCTCTAACGACACACGAGCGTCAGGTGTCTGCGCCGCTTCCGCGGCGAGCGCCCTGTACAGCTCGCGCTGTCGGTGGAGCCCCACGTAACGACCGTGGGTAACACAACCGCGGGACCGCGTCGACGATGCTAATGAGACATCGCTCTCGCAGCCCGAAGCGGCACGGTCACCCACGTCGTCCTCACCAGCCGAACTACGTCGTGGACGTTTCCGGCCGTGCTTCCCTGCAACAGAGCTATCTCGGGACCGGCAAGACGCCGGCACCTCAAGCTCCATCGCTTCTCCCTCAGGGCGACCGGTGGTCGTCGCCTCCTCCTCCTCAGGGCGACTGGTGGTCGTCGCCGCCTCCTCGTCCATGACGAGCCTCTCGAGCACCACTCGAGGCTCTCCCGCCATGCACTCCACGTGACTCAGACTGCTCGCAGACCGAGTCACCCTCCTCCCCCCTCCCAAAAACGGATCGTGAGTTTCCCCACTCCCCGAGGCAGATATTGGCGCCAGCAAATACGTGCGCCTGAACTCCGAAGAGTCACGGGATTCTGTTCGGCCTGAGGCCTCCCTACCCGCTTGCTGATTGTTTATTATATCTGTCTTGTCGTCCATTTTGTTGTTGGTTGATGCCCTCACGACGGAGTTCCCCCCCGCCATGCAGCCCCTTGCCGGGCATCAATGCGTAGGCTTCAGGGTAATTTATTATAGTGGTTTTCTTCCACGTAGCCCCCCTCCTCCACTCCTGTAAAGGAAGGCGGCCCCCGGTCCCGTCCTGAAAAGGACAGACTTACGGGTTGGCCGACGGTGACCGTGGTCACGCCCGACGAATCGGGCCCGCCGCCCGCGAATGCCCCCCCAATCTCTCAACAGAGAGAGAGGAGGACAAACTCCACCCGCTGCCGTTGCCCGGAATATCCGAGACGCCAGCGGGCCGCGACCGAAAACGATCGCCCAACGCGCAGCGATCTGGACAGAACCAGACCCCGCCGTCTTACCCACAAAAATGGGCAGACACACCGCCCACCACCGCTACTCGGATAACGTCCAAGACGCCGGTGGGCCACGATGTTCGGCCAGCAAAACCACTGACCAAACCGCCACCTCCCCCCTCCCCCCCAAAAAGAAGGTCAGGAGAAGGAAGCCCTCCGCCCGAAGCCGCTACCCAGAATGAGTCCAGGACGCCAGCGGGCCGCGATGTCCGGCCAGCAAAACCACTAACCGAACTCGCCCAACAGCTCCACTCGACCGTCCCCCGCGTGCATGGGGAACGGAGAGAGAGCGACCCACTGCCGCTACTCGGAATAAGTCCGAGACGCCAGCAGGTCAAACAACACGCGAAGAGCTGGACAGATAGGCCCCCGCCGTCCGCCCACCAAATGGAAAAGTGGGCAGACCCAACGCCTGCCGCCGCTACTCGGAGTACGTCCGAGACGCCGGCAGGTTGCGACATCCAGCCCGCAGTAAACACGGACCAGACTCGCACGACCACTCATCTCACCCATTCCCTCGCAAGAGGTAAGGATGAGAGAGCACTACACCCGCTGCCGCTACCCGGAATGAGTCCGAGACGCCAGCAGGTGTCCACCACGCGGCGGTCTGGACAGAACAGACCCCGCCGTCCACCCACAAGAATGTGGGCAGACTCACCGCCCGCCGCCGCTACTCGGAATACGTCCGAGACGCCGACGGGCCGCGATGTCTAGCCAGCAGTTGACACTGGCCAGACCCGCCGCGGCTGTCGCATCCTCAGGCTGAGGAGCGACCCCGCTGCTGGAATTGTCCGCGCCGGTAAACCGGTACCGCACTGTGCGGCATGCCCTTATCCGCAACCTAGGGACGCGCCCGGTAGGGGTCCAGCAACCCCTCTCCCGCAGGATGCACCACTCCCGCGGGTCCGGGAACCTAACCTAACCTAACCTAACCTAACCTAACCTAACCTAACCTAACCTAACCTAACCTAACCTAACCTAACCTAACCTAACCTAACCTAACCTAACCTAACCTAACCTAACCTAACCTAACCTAACCTAACCTAACCTAACCTAACCTAACCTAACCTAACCTAACCTAACCTAACCTAACCTAACCTAACCTAACCTAACCTAACCTAACCTAACCTAACCTAACCTAACCTAACCTAACCTAACCTAACCTAACCTAACCTAACCTAACCTAACCTAACCTAACCTAACCTAACCTAACCTAACCTAACCTAACCTAACCTAACCTAACCTAACCTAACCTAACCTAACCTAACCTAACCTAACCTAACCTAACCTAACCTAACCTAACCTACCTAACCTAACCTAACCTAACCTAACCTAACCTAACCTAACCTAACCTAACCTAACCTAACCTAACCTAACCTAACCTAACCTAACCTAACCTAACCTAACCTAACCTAACCTAACCTAACCTAACCTAACCTAACCTAACCTAACCTAACCTAACCTAACCTAACCTAACCTAACCTAACCTAACCTAACCTAACCTAACCTAACCTAACCTAACCTAACCTAACCTAACCTAACCTAACCTAACCTAACCTAACCTAACCTAACCTAACCTAACCTAACCGCAACAACTAAAAAGCCCTGTCACCGCTTACAGCTCGGCCTGCTCGGAAGTCTCCGACCAGCAACGTGCGAGCGACAACAAAAGGATCTCGGAGATAGTTATAGAATGGGAGCAATGCAACATTTCCCCACCCAAACCCATCATCACAGACGAGGAGGACTCAGACGCCTCGAGCCGGACAGACCACACGTCCGGCAGGAGGGCGAGCATCCTGTACAGGACACCGAAGAGAGGAACTGGTGTCCACATGGACCTCGCCACACGGGAGGCGAACACCCTCCTCCAACAGGGAAAGGAGGCGCTGGAGGCGGCCGGAAACATGAAGCGGGAATGTAAAGTCACCGCTCAGGAGAGCCTCCAGGGACTGTATGAGACAGTGTTATCGTTGTCGGACTCCAGGGCAAGACATAAGCACAACCTGGAGAAAGAGAGGTCTCGGCACGCGCAAGAACTAGTGCGCGCAGAGCGGGCACACACCCGTGATATGCTCGCTCTTAAAGAGACCCTCGCCAGTGAGCTGTGTGGAGCCCGGGAGGACATACGGGACACCCTGAAGGCCACTAAAAACATCAGAGAGTGGCTGGGCTCGGAGACCCTCGAGGCGCTAAAGGCAAGCGCCGAAACAAGGAAAGGCGTCCAAGCGCTTGAGGCGACTATAAGAAAGGAGGCGGAGAGCACGCGCAAGGTAATAGCCAGAGGCTCTGGGTCGCCGGGAAAAGACATCCCGAACCCAATACTTATGCGCCTCGAGCTGAATATTGGCAACATAACCAATCAGCTCGACACTCTCCGCAAACAGCTGGACCGCCTCAAGCAGACGCCGAAGACTCCAGCCACCAGCAACGTGCAGTCCATCCAGCACGAATGCTGTATCACCCCCGCAATGGTGACGGCCGCCTCCACTATGGAAAGACTGGAGGCACAAATGCAGACACTCACCACACAAATAACTACACATATCAACACACCCCCACCTCCGCAGCAAGACATCGGCCGACACTTTAAGCCACTCACGGAGAAGCTACAGTCAGTGTCCTCCGACATCAGAGACCTCCGCGACAGGCCAGCCCCAGCACCCGCAGCGCCAAACCTGCAATCGGAGCTCGCCATCGTAGAGGTCAAGCGGACACTGGCTGAAGTGGTTAAAGGCATCGGCAGGATGAGCGAGAAGACCCCCACACCTCATCAACAACCAAAGGCAGCAGCAAAACCCAACATCCCACCACAGTCCGGACACACACTCATTGTCTCCTCGACGGACCCAAAACACACGGGAGACAATGTCATGGACAGAATCAGAGCGGCACTCGACCTGAAGAACTCGGGAGCAAAAATAAACAAAACCAGGAAGGCGAAGAACCAAAAGATCATCCTAAGCTGCGCGACACGAGAGGACATGGATGTCGTAAAGCGCCAAATCACCGGCAAAGATGACCTGAAGGTTCAAGAGCCGAAACCGGGAAATCCGCTGGTCTGTTTAAGAGGCGTCGAGGCCTACCACTCAGATGCGGAAATGGAGGGTCTCCTATGGTCCCAAAATAGGACAATCCTCCATGGCATCGAAGCGGGTAGCCAGACGCTCAAACTGAGGTTCAGGAAGAGAGCCCGTGACCCAGTAATCTGCCACCCAGTATTCGAGCTGTCCCCAGAACTGTGGAAACGGTTCACGCACGGCGAAGCCAAAGTTTTCTGCGGCCTAAAGAGGGTCCCGGTAGAGGATCAGTCCCCCCTGGTGCAATGCAGCAAGTGCATGGGATATGGTCATACGAAGACCATATGCTCCGAGAAGACACTGAGCTGCAGCTACTGCTCAGCCGAGCACATCGGGAGGGACTGCCCCTTGAGAGCGAAAGGAGAGGACCCAAAGTGCGTGAACTGTGTCCGGGCAAAGAAGCAGGGGGCCGAATTGAAGCACCCCTCTTATAGTGTAGACTGCCCGGAACGACAGAAGTGGGACAGCATAGCCAGGTCTAGGATCGCATATTGTTAAAGAGGAGGGCACCCACGCACAACACATCACGGTCACCGCTCGAAGTAACCCGACAAGAGGTTTGCAGGTCATTCAAGCGAACCTCCAAAGGTCCAAACTTGCGACAACAGAGCTCCACATGGCGGCCCAGCAGAAAGGCGTAAAGATAGCTCTCGTTCAGGAACCCTACGTAGGAAGAACGGGATGCTTGAAGCAAAACGCAGGCACACATGTCATTCAGTGCACCCTGGGCAGACAGAAACCTGTCAAGGCGGCGGTGATAGTTTTCGGGGACGAGCTGGAGGTCATTCATGACCCTCAGCTGGTCACCGAGAACATTGCAGCCGTATTGATAAAGGTTGGGGCAATCAAGTTTGCGGTCCTGTCGGTTTACTTCGAAGGGGACCAAGACTTATCACCATACATCAACACTGTCAAACACATACTAACAAAAATACACACATACACACTCAACGTTATTGTAGGAGGAGACGTGAACGCCTGGAGCCAGTGGTGGGGGAGCAACTCCGAAGACCACCGAGGCGCAGAGTATAATTCGTTCATCAGCGAAATGGAACTCCATATCCTCAACACCGGACAGACTCCCACCTTCGAGACGTACAGAGGGGATAGGTTGTACACGAGCATCGTTGACGTAACTGTGTGCAGCATGTCCCTCCTGAACAGGATCGATTGCTGGAAAGTAGACAGAAGCCTGACGTCATCGGACCACAACGCAATTACCTTCGCCATACGCCTGGAGAAACCCTTAGAACCCTTAAGGCCCATCTCCACGCGTATCTATAACACCAAAAAGGCGAAATGGTCCGATTTCAAGGAACACCTACAACAGTTCCTTGAGGAAAAAGGTATAACTCTGTCTAGAGTCCAAGGGATCTCGATCCCGGAGGAAATGGAGACCGTAGTAAGCGAATATACTACTGCCATCCATCAAGCTTGTGAGAAAGCAGTACCCAAGCTGAAGGCCCGCAAATTCGACACAAGGCCACCCTGGTGGTCCCCTTCTCTCGAAAACCTCAAGAAAGAGGTCCTGAGGAAAAAGAGAAGGATCAGGAATGCGGCCCCGTCACGTCTCAATCACACAATACAGGAGTATCACACCGCAAAATTACTCTACAACACACAAGCAACAGAGGCAGCCACGACAAGCTGGAAAGAGTTCTGTTCCACACAAGATAGGGAAAGTATGTGGGACGGAATATACAGGGTCATAAGGAAGACGGCAAGAAGGGAGAACGACGCGCTCCTCACTAACACAACGGGCGAAACCCTAAGCCCGGAGCAATCAGCACGACTTCTTGCCGAGACCTTCTATCCAGCAGACAACACACACACCGATACTCCACAACAAACACACATCAGATCATTGACTATGGCGGACCCCGGCAACGTAACTGAACTTGCGGACGACGACCCACCGTTCAAACCTGCGGAGCTGGAACTGGTTTTACAAAACCAGAATCCAAAGAAAGCCCCAGGTCCGGATGGGCTAACAGCAGACATATGCGCAATGGCTATCAGCTGCGATAGGGAAGTATTCTTGGCCTTGGCCAACAAGTGTCTCACACTTGCATACTTCCCAAAGCAGTGGAAAATAGCCCATGTGTGCATACTCCGCAAACCCGGGAAAGACGATTATACCAAACCGAAGTCGTACAGACCTATTGGACTGTTATCGGTAATGGGAAAAATCGTCGAAAAGCTAATAGTCAACAGATTACAACACCACCTACTACCAACACTTAACACACATCAGTACGGATTCATGCCACAGCGTGGAACCGAGGACGCTCTCTATGCACTAGTGAAGCACATACGTGCGGAAATAAAGGCCAAAAAAGTGGTCCTTTTGGTATCGCTGGACATAGAGGGCGCCTTCGACAACGCATGGTGGCCAGCCATCAAGAACCAGCTCATCCGGAAAAAGTGTCCCAAGAACATTTACAGCACACTGGCCTCATACCTGGAAGATCGAGTGGTATGCGTAAACTACGCCAGGTCCAAGAGCGAGAAGGAAACTACGAAAGGCTGCGTCCAGGGCTCAATAGCCGGTCCGACGCTGTGGAACGTAATCCTAGACTCGCTCCTTCACAAAATCAACAGTGTAGGAGAGTTCTGCCAAGCGTATGCAGACGACGTGGTACTGGTCTTCTCTGACAATGACGTCCAAGTCCTGCAACAGAAAGCCGAAAGAACACTGGAGTGTGTGGCCGAGTGGGGCACTCAGAACAAGTTAAACTTCGCAGCACACAAAACCAATGCAATGGTTCTGACGAAGAAACTTAAGTATGATGCCCCCGTCGTCCACATGCGAGGTGTTCGGCTAAATCTTGTCAACGAGATCAAGTTGCTAGGACTCGTCATAGACAACAAACTCACCTTCAATGCACACGTATCCGCCACATGCAAGAAAGCTGCGGACATATATAAACAGCTAGCGTGCGCAGCGAGGGTGACTTGGGGTCTGAAAAGGGAAGTCACCAGGACCATATATGTGTCGGTGATAGAGCCAATCGTGCTATACGCGGCTAGCGCATGGGCCCCTGCAGCCGAGAAGCTGATGGTAAGAAACCAGCTAGACTCACTGCAAAGGGGCTTCGCGCAGAAGATCTGCAAAGCGTATCGCACGGTGTCTCTGACATCGGCACTAATACTCTCCGGACAACTGCCTCTCGACCTTCGAGTAGCCGAGGCAGCGATGCTGTTCCGTATAAAGAAAGGGTACTCCGACGAGTTCTTACCGCCCGGCAGGGAGGTGGAGCGAAAAGTCGAGTACACCCAACTTCCACATCCCTCAAAAATGGTGCTCACAAAATACCAGCAGCTGGAAGACTTCAACGCTGAAACCGTGGAAACTTACCAGGTAGTCGGTCCCCACATCTACACCGACGGTAGTAAGATTGAGGGCAAAGTAGGAGCAGCCCTAACCTGGTGGGACAGCGGTAAGGAGTTGAAGCACAGGACCTTCCGGCTAGAGCCACACAACACTGTCTTCCAATCGGAACTTTACGCACTGTTCAGAGCAGTTAAGTTGGTGAGAGAGAGCCGAACGGACGCGGCCAGCATCCTGAGCGATTCCAGATCATCTCTGGACCTGCTTAGGTGCCCAAGACCAACACACCAACTGGCTCATAGCATCAAAGAACTAGTGCGTGAGATCCGAGGGGAGGGCAGGGACGTGAAACTCTTCTGGTTAAGAGCACACGTAGGGACACCAGGAAACGAGAGAGCGGATGAGTTGGCAAAAAAGGCGGCTCTCACGAAAAAGACGGCGCCAGACTACAACAAAGTCCCTATTTCGTTCGTGAAGAAGAGCATACGCGAAGAAACGGTCAAGAGGTGGCAGGAAAGATATGAATCCTCCAGCACGGGATCGGTGACCAAAGTGTTCTTCCCAAATGTCCTTGTGGCAAAAAGAACAACGGAGGTAACAGCACTCACACCGACTCTGGTACAGATATTTACCGGACACGGAGGGTTCTCAGCATATCTACACCGTTTCCACCTCAAAGACTCTCCATCTTGCGTATGCGACCCAGACACGGACGAAACAGTCTGGCATTTACTTTTCGAATGTCCAAGATTTAGCAGAGACCGAATCGAGCTAGAGCACAAGCTAGACGTGAGTCTAGACTTGACCACAATAAGCTCGGTCATGGAGGACAAGACCACAAGACCTCCATTCTTGGAATTCGCAAGTAAAGTTGCAGAAGCCGCCATAAAAGCCAATTCCACAAGGCCCCTTACAAACACCGTACCAACGACACAAACACAGACACCAACACAAACACAATTACTGACACAAACACCAACCTCGACACAAACACAAACACTGACACAAACACAAACTCAATTACTGACACAAACACCAACCTCGACACAAACACAAACAATGACACAAACACAAACGCTGACACAAACACAAACGCAGACACAAACACAAACATCGACTCAAACACAAGCACTGACACAAATACAGACATTCACAAGAACACCGACTCCTAACACGACACAGAACCAAACAACAGTACTGACACAAAATCAAACAGACTTTAACAATACTCAGACAACAACAACGGCAACGACACTAACACACCCCAGAGTCGAGATAGTAACGACCTTACTAAATTGGGGTACAATCGGCGAGCCCGGCATAAGATTGAGAAGTGTTGCCCTGTTTATGAACAGAGACAAGGAAAGTTTCGGGATCAGTTTCTGCAAACCAAAGAGGAAGAGAGTAGCCATACCGCCGGGCCTGGCAGCCTTAGTAAATGGAAGCACTGGAAAAGCGAGCATAGAAGCAAAACGGTATGACACCTTACCGGAAGTGGACTTCTTTGATATCCGATGCCGGGTAATGCAGTTCAAGAACAAGAGAATTGTATTACTCGAGTGGAATAAAGACAGTCCATTTACCCAGGCGAGCTCGCTGCTCCAAAAGCTAGAGATGTCAGGTAGCGTTCCAAAGACCATCAGCGTGGACGCCATGGTCATCGAGGGCGTCAAAGGAACGACGGCGGACCGTCTAGGCTGCTTAAAGGCCGCTGGGAAACACGAAGTGGTAGTGTACGAGGATAGGGGAGAAGATCTTAGTTACCTTAGATCCCCGAAGAAGAGTCCTAAAACACCTGACTCAAAGTCCTCGTCACCGGAAACACCCAGCGGATCTGAGCAAGCACAGGAAAAGATAGCGACGGAAAGAGAGAAAGCCGCTCAGGCAAACAGAAACTCCCCGGAACAACAGGAGCAACAAAAATCTCGACTTGCCAGGTTCAAGACCTACCTGAACTCCACACTCAAACAGCGTCGGATGGGAGTGATCCACTCCGGCCTGTTTGACGCGCCCATTGACCAAGAGGCAGCAACCGCGGCTTTCGTCAGAGAACCCCCGTGGGTAAGGCCGGAACTGCCGCCTCAACTGTCAAGAGCAGAAATGGGACAGGTCAGTCCTCCAACCTTCATACCGGTGTCAGAACCCGCGGATCACGTGTACAACGCCTTTCTCGAGTTCCTGGCTGTTGTGAGAGCAACCAAACAGGTAAACCTCACAACATGCAGGAAAATCTTGCAGACTTTCAATCTTCGGAACGAGGGTCTGTTAGGAGTACTACTCGAGGAGGCGGGGGCGGCGGTGTATGATAACTCCACATCCCAGGTCATCATAGGGAAAATGGGGGAATCATACATGGCTGCGTACTGCGCGACCTGCGGTTTCGTGGCACTGGACGAGGACGAGACCAAAAGGAAGGGAAAACCGGTCTTCAAAACACCACCAGAAGACACAATAGTGGTAGTTGCCGGGTGCACGAAAATAATGCTGGACGACAAGTTCCTCGAGATGGCGCAAACCATCGAGGGGACTTCGAAAACATACGTTCCAGCATTATGGGAAATAGAAAACATCAGATGGGTAAACGGAGTGCCGGGGTGCGGCAAGACAACTTGGCTGGTGAAGCACTTCGATGAGGAGGACGAGGTGGTGGTCACCACGACGACGGAAGCTGCTAAAGATCTGAGGGAAAAGCTCTCGCACCGGGTAGGAGAAAAGAGTAAGACAAAGGTGCGGACTATGGCTTCCGTTTTAGCTAACGGTTTCAAAGAGGGCGAGAAGTGCCAAAGATTAACGGTGGACGAAGCCCTCATGAACCACTTCGGAGCCATAGTCATGGCAGCAATGTTGTCGGGAGCCAGCGAAGTCGTCCTCATCGGGGATGTCAACCAGCTACCATACTTGGACAGGGATAACCTATTTCCACTCAGGTACACCCGTCCCGGTATGGTAGCGTCAGTGACGCAGGAGTTGCTCTGCACGCACAGAAATCCCATGGACGTCGCGTTCGCATTGAGTGAGATATATAATGGAATTTACTCGTCAAAAACATCTGCGAGTAATATCCATTCCCTGACAGTGTTTGGTTACTCGGGTGCGATAATAGAGAAAGAAACCCAGAACACGCTGTTCCTGGTGCACACACAGGAGGAGAAATCCTCCTTGAGTGCCCAGGGATACGGCTCTGGGGAGGGCTCTCGCACCCTGACCATCCACGAATCTCAGGGTCTCACGTACGAGCGCGTCGTCATAATCAACACCAGACGTCGTATCCAAATCCACGACAGCGTCCCACATGCGGTTGTGGCAGTGTCGCGCCATACATCCAGCTGCGTGTACTACACCGACGACGCCAGCGACGCGATAGGCCGCTTCTGCAGGAAAGCCATGGACGCGCCAACAGCCGCAGTTGTCGACTACAACCTGAAGACAGCCATGCAGCACCAAAACATGACGATCGTGGAGGCGCTGACCGAGCTACGACAAAATATCAACACCCACTCCCAATCCCAATCCCTCTCCCCATGACGAATGTTTAATATTAATGTCTAGTAAATGTAAGTAAGTAAAAAAAAAAATTGAGAATTAAAAAAAAAAAAAAAAAAAAAAAAAAAAAAAACCTATATATACATAAAGTCACATAAGCACCTCTATACACATTTAAAAAAAAAAAAAAAAAAAAGGAAGTAGCATATATATAGAAATAGTTAATTAGAATAAGGTGATGGACCCCGTACGTAAAAAACACCTTATGTACGTGGACGGACGAGTGCTGCAGTCGCAGCGGAGAATGTAATGTAATTTTATCAAAAGGCGAATTAAAGTCAACACAAAAAGGCAATACTAAAAAAAGGCGCGGACCAAGAGTCTGCGGTTACATAGTTTTATTTAAAAAAAAAAAAAAAAAAAAAAAAAAAAAAAACCTAACCTAACCTTTTTTTTTTTTTTTTGATCAGGCGGGGGAATCCTCATGGACACCCACTCACTCGGGGGAGTGGATGGGTAGTGTCAGACTCTTACTGACTAAACCTAAACCGCCGTGCACCGTCATCCGCGTTTGGTGTTGGCGCGTGGTACTGCGTTGCAATCCATCACGCGCCAACCGCGGGGATCCACCGGCCAATAAGCCGATGGCTCACTTTCGTGATTGGAGGCCGAAGTGTAAAGGCTTCGGCCTCTCCGCCTCGTTTTGGAACCACACCCGATGCAACGAAATGTGGCTCCCCGTCGTGGGTCCTATAGTCGGACGACATGCACCCCCGTGCCTGTCGCCCAGGACCCTAGTTAGGGCGGGAGAGCGCGCTCATGCGCGGCTCTGCGCCGCCCCACTCGACGTCGGCGTATCTGGGGCGCGTCGGGGTCTTCCTCCCGATCGCGCTCCGCCGCCTCCTTCTGGGACATGACGGTCTCACAGAAGGAGGACAGCGCGTCCCACGCTGCGCGACTGCTGAGTGCGGCTGCGACAACAGCCGACAGCGTGGAGACGTCCACGCCTCCCAGCGCCGCCTGGAGAACGGCGCGAGGCTCATCGAATGTGGGACACACGGCTAGAGTGTGCAGCGTGGTGTCGTCACCGGCGCCGCACTGGTGGCAAGCCGTGGTCCCTTCCCTTCGTGCGACCAGGCACAGGTAATGGCCAAAGGCCCCGTGCCCGGTCAGTATCTGCGTGAGGCGGTAGGTCAATAAACCGTACCGCCTCTCCACCCACGGTTGGAGATGTGGGCGGATCGCATCAACGGTGACCCGTCCCGCCGACGGTCTCGCGAGCCGAAGCTCCCAATTCCGCATGGTGACGAGACGGGCCTGTCTGCGCCAGAGCTCGCGCTGCCTCGGCAAGGGGTCGGTACCGCGGGACCGGAGCTCGGTGCAACGGGTGTAAAGGTCCGTTAGCACCTTCGCATCCAGATCCCAAGGCGGTGTCCCAGCCAAGACACACGCGGCTTCGTGACCGACGGTCCGGTATGCCCGGACGATCCTGTTGGCAACAGCACGCTGCGAACCAAGTAGGACCGCCCGGTTATCGGCCGTCAGTCTGTCACACCAAATGGGTGCGCCGTACAGAGCCATCGATCGAATGACCGAGGCGTACAGACGGCGACACCCGACGTCAGGGCCCCCGACATTTGGCAGGAGCCTTCCGAGGGCTGCAGCGGCGGACCGAAGCCTCGGCGCCAACCGCTGAAAATGCTCCCGGAAGCTCAACTGCCCGTCGAGAACCAAACCGAGGTACTTCATCGTGCCCGTCAGTGGGATCCTCGCGTCCTCCACCGTTAGGCACGAATCCGTACGTCTACTCCGGGGGCCGTTTAGCAAAAGTGCTTCGGTCTTCCCCAGAGCGACATCCAAACCAAGCATCCGGATGCGACCTACGACGAGCTGTACGCCGCAGGTAGCACGCCGGATGCACTCCTCCTGGGTGGTCCCTCTGACCAACACCAGGGTGTCGTCTGCATAACAGACGACCTCCGTCTGACAGAGGAGGGCTCCGCGAAGCACCCAATCGTACCCGATGTTCCACAAGAGAGGTCCCAGGACTGACCCCTGTGGAACACCGCGCCCGGTGGGTTGCAGTTGCGGGCCCATCACTCCGGAGTACGCGACATGCCTGTCGCGCAGGTAGTCCGCCACGATGTGCTGGAGGTAGAGGGGCGCCCCGTGATAACGAAGCGCCGACTCTATGCACTGGTGCGGCAGCGAGTTGAAGGCGTTCGCTATGTCGAGCGACACCGCTAGCGCCATTCCTCCTCGCGCCGCAGCCTCCATGGCGAACTTTTTCACATGGCTCAGGGCGTCCAGCGTAGACCGCCCCGCCCTGAAGCCAAACTGGGAGGCCGACAGGTCGGGCCCCGTGCCCGTCAGATGCCGAACGATGCGGGCGGCGATGACGCGCTCAAAGAGCTTGCCCGCCTCGTCCAGCAGGACGATAGGCCGGTAGCCCGAAGGCGAGTCGGCCGGTCGTGTCTCCTTGCGAAGGAGGACGAGCTGCCCCGTCTTCCAGACTTTGGGGAATCTCCCCGCCACTAAACAGGCGTTGAAGAGACCCCGCAGCCGGTCCTTCAGGGGACCCACAGCCAAGGCAATAGCCCGAGCCGGTACCCCGTCAGGTCCAGGAGCAGTCGTCTTCGTTCGGAGGCGTAGGGTGCACGCCTCGAACTCTCCTTCGGTTATCTCCTCCAGCTGTTCCCGCGAAAACGCGGTACCCATAGCTGGAGGGATAAAGTCAGTCCGGTGAGATGGGAACAGGGACGAAACGATGTTCCGGAGGAGCTGAGGTTCCATGGACTCCGTAATGGGGGGCGCTGCGACGCGAAGTTTGTTCCGCGCCGCCAGGTACGGGCGACCCCACGGATCCCGGTTCAGCTCCTCGTGCATCTCCTGCCTTGCTGCGGCCTTCGCCTGCAGAATGGCCAGGCGGAGATTCGATCTGGCCGTGCGGTAGGCCCTGTAAAGAGGGGCCTCCGCGGCCTCGTCCCTGTGCCTAGAGCGATGGCGTGTGTACCGGCGTTTAGCCTCAATACACGCCTCCCTCAGCACTGCGATCTCTGGCGACCACCAGTAGACTGCCCGTCTGTTGGGTCTTCTCCGGACGCGAGGCATCGCTGCGTCGCATACCGACGTCAGCGTTCTGCGGAACAACTCTGCCTCGTCGTCAATCGAGAGACCCGACGGTGGTGCGCACCAGTCACTGATGATGGCCGCCTCGATCAGCAGTTCCCTGTCCAGTTTCTTAAGGGCCCATCGTGGAGGACCTGAGTTCGGGGTCGGCCGAACCCTGGGCCCCCCGGAGGGAGAGACGCTGAACCGAATGTACCTGTGATCGGACAGCGTCTCCATCCCTTCATCGACACGCCAGTCGTTGATGCGCCCGGCAATGGCCTGGGAGCAAAACGACAGGTCCACAATGGACCCGCCATTATGCCGGACGCAAGTCTGGGTGTGACCCCGGTTGAGGAGAACCAAGTCCAACCCCAGGGCCCACGCCTCCAGTATTTCCCCGCGCCGGTCTGTTGCCGGTTCCCCCCAAGCCGTGCTCTTGGCATTGAGGTCCCCTAGCAGAATGACCGGGCGGGGTGTCATCACCCGAACAAGGGCCTCCAGCTCGGCCATAAATGACTCGAACTCGGAGAGACCCCTGTTCGGGGAGAAGTATGTGCCGATGACGGCGTACGACCCCCATGACGCAGCGACATATCCAGAGCCCCTACGGATGGTGTGTAGGGGCTGGGAACTTGCGCCTGTTGCGGCGACGACAGCGACGGACCCGTCAAGGTCCCCCGCCCAGTTGGGCCGGGGAGGGACAAAATAGGGCTCCGCCACCACCGCAACGTCTATCGCCCACTCCGCCAGTGCTTGAAGGAGGAGATCCTGGGCACCGGCGCAGTGGTTGATGTTCCCCTGGAGGAAGAGATGTGGACGGACTTGATCCATTAGGACTCCATCATCTCCTCCGTGCGGGGCGCGACCTGCGCCCTCGCTGCGTCATTTTGGGGCCGCACTGAGGCCCTCTTGTTCTTGGTCGGGGCCGGGGGAGCACATCCCCGGCTGCCCATCTGGTGGTCCGCCTTGCGCCCCCTCTGTACGCAGATGGGGCATTTGGCGGGCTCACTGCAAGATGCCGCTTTGTGGCCAGGCTGTGCACACCTGTAGCACAGCCCGCTGCGGTCCGTCTCGCTGGTGCACACGGCCCTAGTGTGTCCGATCTCCAGGCATCGGAAACACTTCAGGGGCCGTGCTTTGAGTTGCACCACGCGAGCGGAACTCCACCCGACCAAGAACTTCTCGGTCCTCGTCGTGACGAGCTTAGGGGCCGCGACCAGCGGGCACTTCACCAAGGCGGTGAACATGCCCCCGGGGCCCAACCTTAGCTCGCCGACCGTCACAGTGCCCGGAGGACACTGGCCCTTCGCCACGACGGCGGCAGCGAGGTCCTCCTTAGTGACGGAGTCATCCAGGTCTGTCACCCGGAGCTCCGCGCACTTGAGTGGTCTGTGGACCCTCACTGTGCCGTCGTCGTAGATGGCCCTCAGCCGCTCAGCCATAAGGTCCGCCCCCTCAGGGCTCAGCTTCCTCGGAAGCTCGAGCACCCGAGCTCCCGTCTGTGACCTTTTGATCCTGATGGGATCGACCGCCATGTCGATCCCCAGCTCGGCGATATTGATGTTCCGCCGTGCCTTATCTAGGACCTGAGCGTACGTAAGTCCTTGGCTGGCAGCCTCGGGCTCTATCGTCAAGACAACGGCGGGCGTCTGAGCCGCACGCCGCTGCCTCTGGGCCAGTTTCCTCCTCTGTTTTCCAGTCTGCTTCTTGGACTGTGTCTTGCCGGTGGTCTTGGGTTTGGGGGCCTCTGTCCTGACCCTGTTCCTCACCCTTTTCCGCCGGGAGACCTCGGTCCATCCTCCGGCTTCGACAGCACCCGTACTCTGCTCTGGTGCAGCAGGTTTGGGCGCCGGTCTTGAAGCCGGTTTCGAAGCAGGCTTGGCAGTGGCAGCCTTTGCAGCCGCCCTGGGAGCCGGCTTGGGGGCCGGTCCAGGTCGCTGCTTCGGTGCCGGGCCGGGAGTCGACCTCGGTGCCGGACCGGGAGTCGGTCTCGGTGCCGGTTTGGGAGTCGGCTTTGGTGCCGGCGTCGGCTTCTTTGCCGTTTTTGGTGGCTGCTTGGCTACAGGCTTGGCGGGCTGTTTTGCGGTTGGTTTGGGCCCTCTGCCCACTACCTCCGCACAACTTCGCCTATCCGCCGCCAGGGGCGGGCGTAAAACCCGCTCCGGCGGAAGCAGCTCCTTGACTCCGGCCAGCTTGGCGTCCATCATTGTCCCGACCGACAACATGATGGACCGCTGGAAATCTGCCATGTCGAACGCTGCAGGGGCTTGCTCTCGCACCACGAGCATCTGGCCCCTGAGGTCTTCGACCTCTTTGCTCAGCCGAGCATTCTCGGCGAGCAGTTTTTCCACGCAGGTGGAGCTCGTCAGGGAGCGAATGCCCTCCTGAATGTGGTCCACCGCGTCTTTGAGTCGCCTGATGTAGGTCCCCTTGATATTCTTGGAGGTGCACGCTACCTCCAAGATCGACAGGAGACTACTGTCAATGCGCTCCTTGACAGCGGAGGGGTCGGTCGACTGCGAGCCGGAACTAATGAGGTCCCGGGCAGCCGCACGAGCCTCCCTCCTCTGCCTCTCCTCCTCCGCCTTCTCGACCGACGCACGGGCGTCAGGTGTCTGCGCCGCTTCAGCGGCGAGCGCCCTGTACAGCTCGCGCTGTCGGTGGAGCCCCACGTAACGACCGTGGGTAACACAACCGCGGGACCGCGTCGACGATGCTAATGAGACATCGCTCTCGCAGCCCGAAGCGGCGCGGTCACCCACGTCGTCCTCACCGGCCGAACTACGTCGAGGACGTTTCCGGCCGTGCTTCCCCGCAACAGAGCTGTCTCGGGACCGGCAAGATGCCGGCACCTCAAGCTCCATTGCCTCTCCTTCAGGGCGACTGGTGGTTGTCGCCTCTTCCTCAGGGCGACTGGTGGTCGTCGCCGCCTCTCCGTCCATGACGAGCCTCTCGAGCACCACTCGAGGCTCTCCCGCCATGCACTCCACGTGACTCAAGCTGCTGCTCGCAGACCGAGTCACCCTCCTCCCCCCTCCCAAAAACGGATCGTGAGTTTCCCCACTCCCCGAGGCAGATATTGGCGCCAGCAAATACGTGCGCCTGAACTCCGAAGAGTCACGGGATTCTGTTCGGCCTGAGGCCTCCCTACCCGCTTGCTGAGGGTTAATAATATCTGTCTTTTCGTCCATTTTTGTTTTGTGTGATGCCCTCACGACGGAGTTCCCCCCCGCCATGCAGCCCCTTGCCGGGCATCAATGCGTAGGCTTCAGGGTAATTTATTATAGTGGTTTTCTTCCACGTAGCCCCCCTCCTCTACTCCTGTAAAGGAAGACGGCCCCCGGTCCCGTCCTGAAAAGGACAGACTTACGGGTTGGCCGACGGTGACCGTGGTCACGCCCGACGAATCGGGCCCGCCGCCCGCGAATGCACCCCCAATCTCTCAACAGAGAGAGAGGAGGACAAACTCCACCCGCTGCCGTTTCCCGGAATGTCCGAGACGCCAGCGGGCCGCGACCGAAAAACGATCGCCCAACGAGCAGCGATCTGGACAGAACCAGACCCCGCCGTCTTACCCACAAAAATGGGCAGACTCACCGCCCACCACCGCTACTCGGATAACGTCCAAGACGCCGGTGGGCCACGATGTTCGGCCAGCAAAACCACTGACCAAACCGCCACCTCCCCCATCCCCCCCAAAAAGAAGGTCAGGAGAAGGAAGCCCTCCGCCCGAAGCCGCTACCCAGAATGAGTCCAGGACGCCAGCGGGCCGCGATGTCCGGCCAGCAAAACCACTAACCGAACTCGCCCAACAGCTCCACTCGACCGTCCCCCGCGTGCATGGGGAACGGAGAGAGAGCGACCCACTGCCGCTACTCGGAATAAGTCCGAGACGCCAGCAGGTCAAACAACACGCGGAGACCTGGACAGATAGGCCCCCGCCGTCCGCCCACCAAATGGAAAAGTGGGCAGACCCAACGCCTGCCGCCGCTACTCGGAGTACGTCCGAGACGCCGGCAGGTTGCGACATCCGGCTCGCAGTAAACACGGACCGGACTCGCACGACTGCTCATCTCACCCGTTCCCTCGCAAGAGGTAAGGATGAGAGAGCCCTACACCCGCTGCCGCTACCCGGAATGAGTCCGAGACGCCAGCAGGTGTCCACCACGCGGCGGTCTGGACAGAACAGACCCCGCCGTCCACCCACAAGAATGTGGGCAGACTCACCGCCCGCCGCCGCTACTCGGAATACGTCCGAGACGCCGACAGGCCGCGATGTCTAGCCAGCAGTTGACACTGGCCAGACCCACCGCGGCTGTCGCATCCTCAGGCTGAGGAGCGACCCCGCTGCTGGAATTGTCCGCGCCGGTAAACCGGTACCGCAATGTGCGGCATGCCCTTATCCGCAACCTAGGGACGCGCCCGGTAGGGGTCCAGCAACCCCTCTCCCGCAGGATGCACCACTCCCGCGGGTCCGGGAACCTAACCTAACCTAACCTTTTTTTTTTTTTTTTTTTTTTTTTTTTATCAGGCGGGGGAATCCTCATGGACACCCACCCACTCGGGGGAGTGGATGGGTAGTGTCAGACTCTTACTGACTAAACCTAAACCGCCGTGCACCGTCATCCGCGTTTCGTGTTGGCGCGTGGTACTGCGTTGCAATCCATCACGCGCCAACCGCGGGGATCCACCGGCCAATAAGCCGATGGCTCACTTTCGTGATTGGAGGCCGAAGTGTAAAGGCTTCGGCCTCTCCGCCTCCTGTTGGAACCACACCCGATGCTACGAAATGTGGCTCCCCGTCGTGGGTCCTATAGTCGGACGACATGCACCCCCGTGCCTGTCGCCCAGGACCCTAGTTAGGGCGGGAGAGCGCGCTCATGCGCGGCTCTGCGCCGCCCCACTCGACGTCGGCGTATCTGGGGCGCGTCGGGGTCTTCCTCCCGATCGCGCTCCGCCGCCTCCTTCTGGGACATGACGGTCTCACAGAAGGAGGACAGCGCGTCCCACGCTGTGCGACTGCTGAGCGCGGCTGCGACAACAGCCGACAGCGCGGAAACGTCCACGCCTCCCAGCGCCGCCTGGAGAACGGCGCGAGGCTCATCAAATGTGGGACACACGGCTAGGGTGTGCAGCGCGGTGTCGTCACCGGCGCCGCACTGGTGGCAAGCCGTGGTCCCTTCCCTTCTTGCGACCAGGCACAGGTAGTGGCCAAAGGCCCCGTGCCCGGTCAGTATTTGCGTGAGGCGGTAGGTCAATAAACCGTACCGCCTCTCCACCCACGGTTGGAGATGTGGGCGGATCGCCTCCACTGTGACCCGTCCCGCCGACGGTCTCGCGAGCCGAAGCTCCCAATTCCGCATGGTGACGAGACGGGCCTGTCTGCGCCAGAGCTCGCGCTGCCTCGGCAAGGGGTCGGTACCGCGGGACCGGAGCTCGGTGCAACGGGTGTAAAGGTCCGTTAGCACCTTCGCATCCAGATCCCAAGGCGGTGTCCCAGCCAAGACACACGCGGCTTCGTGACCGACGGTCCGGTAGGCCCGGACGATCCTGTTGGCGACAGCACGCTGCGAACCAAGTAGGACCGCCCGGTTATCGGCCGTCAGTCTGTCACTCCAGATGGGTGCGCCGTACAGAGCCATCGATCGAATGACCGAGGCGTACAGACGGCGACACCCGACGTCAGGGCCCCCGACATTTGGCAGGAGCCTTCCGAGGGCAGCAGCGGCAGACCGAAGCCTCGGCGCCAACTGCTGAAAATGCTCCCGGAAGCTCAACCGCCCGTCGAGGACCAGTCCGAGATACTTCATGGTGCCCGACAGTGGGATCCTCGCGTCCTCCACCGTCAGGCACAAATCCGTATGTCTACTCCGGGGGCCGTTTAGCAATAGTGCTTCGGTCTTCCCCAGAGCGACTTCCAATCCAAGCATCCGGATGCGACCTACGACGAGCTGTACGCCGCAGGTAGCACGCCGGATGCACTCCTCCTGGGTGGTCCCTCTGACCAACACCAGGGTGTCGTCTGCATAACAGACGACCTCCGTCTGACAGAGGAGGGCTCCGCGAAGCACCCAATCGTACCCGATGTTCCACAAGAGAGGTCCCAGGACTGACCCCTGTGGAACACCGCGCCCTGTGGGTTGCAGCTGCGGGCCCATCACTCCGGAGTACGCGACATGCCTGTCGCGCAGGTAGTCCGCCACGATGTGCTGGAGGTAGAGGGGCGCCCCGTGATAACGAAGCGCCGACTCTATGCACTGGTGCGGCAGCGAGTTGAAGGCGTTCGCGATGTCGAGCGACACCGCTAGCGCCATTCCTCCCCGCGCCGCAGCCTCCGTGGCGAACTTTTTCACATGGCTCAGGGCGTCCAGCGTAGACCGCCCCGCCCTGAAGCCAAACTGGGAGGCCGACAAGTCGGGCCCCGTGCCCGTCAGATGCCGAACGATGCGGGCGGCGATGACGCGCTCAAAGAGCTTGCCCGCCTCGTCCAGCAGTACGATAGGCCGGTAGCCCGAAGGCGAGTCGGCCGGTCGTGTCTCCTTGCGAAGGAGGACGAGCTCACACACACCGCGACACAAAACGGATTACCTTAAAATGGGTCAAGGCACACATGGGCAATACTGGAAACGAGGCTGCCGATGCTGCGGCAAAACTGGCGACCCTGCTTCACAGGGCGCCTGACTACAGCTCGTTCCCAATGTCCTTCGTGAAACACAAGCTCCGCAAGCGTAGTCTGGACCTTTGGCAGGAGCGCTACACGTCCAGCGAACAGGGACAGCACACCAAAAACATTTTCCCTAAATTAACCGACATTGTACACTTTCGTAAACACACAGACACACACTTCCACACAACACAGATACTCACCAACCACGGCTTCCACAAAACTTACTTACACCGATTCCACATCACACCAGACGACTGCTGTCCCTGCAATACCAACACACCCCAGACAGTCACACACTTGCTGACAGACTGCCCGAGGTTTGCAGCAGAACGAATGCGGCACGAATCACTCTGTGCATACCACGACATTGACCCGTATAGTTTGGCAGTACTGCTTGAGAGGGAGGACGCGCTGGCAAGCTATACGGAGCTAGTGAGCCACATCTACTCGAAATTAAAAGCCTATAACGGCACGTGAAAACACAATATTTTTATTAAACGTATATGTATATTGCATCTATATATCGAAATTTTTCTGTATTTATTTATTATTTGCTATACCAGAAATGAGTCCAAAAATTTAAACAATGTGAAAACTCGGGTTGCGGCAGCGAACGTATCAAATAGCGTGAGCTGCCGCAACTAAAACAATGCGAAACACAAACTTTTTACTACTTGGAAAACAAAATTCAATAAAAAAAAAACCTAACCTAACCTAACCTAACCTAACCTAACCTAACCTTTTTTTTTTTTTTTTTTTTTTTGATCAGGCGGGGGAATCCTCATGGACACCCACCCACTCGGGGGAGTGGATGGGTAGTGTCAGACTCTTACTGACTAAACCTAAACCGCCGTGCACCGTCATCCGCGTTTCGTGTTGGCGCGTGGTACTGCGTTGCAATCCATCACGCGCCAACCGCGGGGATCCACCGGCCAATAAGCCGATGGCTCACTTTCGTGATTGGAGGCCGAAGTGTAAAGGCTTCGGCCTCTCCGCCTCGTATTGGAACCACACCCGATGCAACGAAATGTGGCTCCCCGTCGTGGGTCCTATAGTCGGACGACATGCACCCCCGTGCCTGTCGCCCAGGACCCTAGTTAGGGCGGGAGAGCGCGCTCATGCGCGGCTCTTCGCCGCCCCACTCGACGTCGGCGTATCTGGGGCGCGTCGGGGTCTTCCTCCCGAGCGCGCTCCGCCGCCTCCTTCTGGGACATGACGGTCTCACAGAAGGAGGACAGCGCGTCCCACGCTGCGCGACTGCTGAGCGCGGCTGCGACAACAGCCGACAGCGCGGAAACGTCCACGCCTCCCAGCGCCGCCTGGAGAACGGCGCGAGGCTCATCGAACGTGGGACACACGGCCAGGGTGTGCAGCGCGGTGTCGTCACCGGCGCCGCACTGGTGGCAAGCCGTGGTCCCTTCCCTTCGTGCGACCAGGCACAGGTAATGGCCAAAGGCCCCGTGCCCGGTCAGTATCTGCGTGAGGCGGTAGGTCAATAAACCGTACCGCCTCTCCACCCACGGTTGGAGATGTGGGCGGATCGCATCAACGGTGACCCGTCCCGCCGACGGTCTCGCGAGCCGAAGCTCCCAATTCCGCATGGTGACGAGACGGGCCTGTCTGCGCCAGAGCTCGCGTTGCCTCGGCAAGGGGTCGGTACCGCGGGACCGGAGCTCGGTGCAACGGGTGTAAAGGTCCGTTAGCACCTTCGCATCCAGATCCCAAGGCGGTGTCCCAGCCAAGACACACGCGGCTTCATGACCGACGGTCCGGTATGCCCGGACGATCCTGTTGGCAACAGCACGCTGCGAACCAAGTAGGACCGCCCGGTTATCGGCCGTCAGTCTGTCACTCCAGATGGGTGCGCCGTACAGAGCCATCGATCGAATGACCGAGGCGTACAGACGGCGACACCCGACGTCAGGGCCCCCGACATTTGGCAGGAGCCTTCCGAGGGCAGCAGCGGCAGACCGAAGCCTCGGCGCCAGCTGCTGAAAATGCTCCCGGAAGCTCAACCGCCCGTCGAGAACCAATCCGAGATACTTCATTGTGCCCGACAGTGGGATCCTCGCGTCCTCCACCGTCAGACACAAATCCGTATGTCTACTCCGGGGGCCGTTTAGCAAAAGTGCTTCGGTCTTCCCCAGAGCGACTTCCAATCCAAGCATCCGGATGCGACCTACGACGAGCTGTACGCCGCAGGTAGCACGCCGGATGCACTCCTCCTGGGTGGTCCCTCTGACCAACACCAGGGTGTCGTCGGCATAACACACGACCTCCGTCAGGCTGAGGAGGGCGCCGCGAAGCACCCAATCGTACCCGATGTTCCACAAGAGAGGTCCCAGGACTGACCCCTGTGGAACACCGCGCCCGGTGGGTCGCAGCTGCGGGCCCGTCACTCCCGTGTAGGCGACATGCCTGTCGCGCAGGTAGTCCGCCACGATGTGCTGGAGATAGAGGGGCGCCCCGTGATACCGAAGCGCCGACTCAATGCACTGGTGCGGCAGCGAGTTGAAGGCGTTCGCGATGTCGAGCGACACCGCTAGCGCCATTCCTCCCCGCGCCGCAGCCTCCGTGGCGAACTTTTTCACATGGCTCAGGGCGTCCAGCGTAGACCGCCCCGCCCTGAAGCCAAACTGGGAGGCCGACAAGTCGGGCCCCGTGCCCGTCAGATGCCGAACGATGCGGGCGGCGATGACGCGCTCAAAGAGCTTGCCCGCCTCGTCCAGCAGAACGATAGGCCGGTAGCCCGAGGGCGAGTCGGCCGGTCGTGTGTCCTTGCGAAGGAGGACGAGCTGCCCCGTCTTCCAGACTTTGGGGAATCTCCCCGCCACTAAACAGGCGTTGAAGAGACCCCGCAGCCGGTCCTTCAGGGGACCCACAGCCAAGGCAATAGCCCGAGCCGGTACCCCATCAGGTCCAGGAGCAGTCGTCTTCGTTCGGAGGCGTAGGGTGCACGCCTCGAACTCTCCTTCGGTTATCTCCTCCAGCTGTTCCCGCGAAAACGCGGTACCCATAGCTGGAGGGATAAAGTCAGTCCGGTGAGATGGGAACAGGGACGAAACGATGTTCCGGAGGAGCTGAGGCTCCATGGACTCCGTTATCGGGGGCGCTGCGACGCGAAGTTTGTTCCGCGCCGCCAGGTACGGGCGACCCCACGGATCCCGGTTCAGCTCCTCGTGCATCTCCTGCCTTGCTGCGGCCTTCGCCTGCAGAATGGCCAGGCGGAGATTCGATCTGGCCGTGCGGTAGGCCCTGTAAAGAGGGGCCTCCGCGGCCTCGTCCCTGCGCCTAGAGCGATGGCGTGTGTACCGGCGTTTCGCCTCAACACACGCCTCCCTAAGCACTGCGATCTCTGGCGACCACCAGTAGACTGCCCGTCTGTTGGGTCTTCTCCGGACGCGAGGCATCGCTGCGTCGCAAACCGACGTGAGCGTTCTGCGGAACAACTCCGCCTCGTCGTCAATCGAGAGACCCGACGGTGGTGCGCACCAGTCACTGATGATGGCCGCCTCGATCAGCAGTTCCCTGTCCAATTTCTTAAGGGCCCATCGTGGAGGACCTGAGTTCGGTGTCGGCCGAACCCTGGGCCCCCCGGAGGGAGAGACGCTGAACCGAATGTACCTGTGATCGGACAGCGTCTCCATCCCTTCATCGACACGCCAGTCGTTGATGCGCCCGGCAATGGCCTGGGAGCAAAACGACAGGTCCACAATGGACCCGCCATTATGCCGGACGCAAGTCTGGGTGTGACCCCGGTTGAGGAGAACCAAGTCCAACCCCAGGGCCCACGCCTCCAGTATTTCCCCGCGCCGGTCTGTTGCCGGTTCCCCCCAAGCCGTGCTCTTGGCATTGAGGTCCCCTAGCAGAATGACCGGGCGGGGTGTCATCACCCGAACAAGGGCCTCCAGCTCGGCCATAAATGACTCGAACTCGGAGAGACCCCTGTTCGGGGAGAAGTACGTGCCGATGACGGCGTACGACCCCCATGACGCAGCGACATATCCAGAGCCCCTACGGATGGTATGTAGGGGCTGGGAACTTGCGCCTGTTGCGGCGACGACAGCGACGGACCCGTCAAGGTCCCCCGCCCAGTTGGGCCGGGGAGGGACAAAATAGGGCTCCGCCACCACCGCAACGTCAATCGTCCACTCCGCCAGTGCTTGAAGGAGGAGATCCTGGGCACCGGCGCAGTGGTTGATGTTCCCCTGGAGGAAGAGATGTGGACGGACTTGATCCATTAAGACTCCATCATCTCCTCCGTGCGGGGCGCGACCTGCGCCCTCGCTGCGTCATTTTGGGGCCGCACTGAGGCCCTCTTGTTCTTGGTCGGGGCCGGGGGAGCACATCCCCGGCTGCCCATCTGGTGGTCCGCCTTGCGCCCCCTCTGTACGCAGATGGGGCATTTGGCGGGCTCACTACACGATGCCGCCTTGTGACCGGGCTGTGCACACCTATAGCACAGCCCGCTACGGTCCGTTTCGCTGGTGCACACGGCCCTAGTGTGTCCGATCTCCAGGCATCGGAAACACTTCATGGGCCGTGCTTTGAGCTGCACTACGCGAGCGGAGCTCCACCCGACCAAGAACTTTTTGTCTTTCGTCGTGACAAGCTTAGGGGCCACGACCAGCGGGCACTTCACCAGGGCGGTGAACATGCCCCCGGGGCCCAACCTAAGCTCGCCGACCGTCACTGTGCCCGGAGGACACTGGCCCTTCGCCACGACGGCAGCAGTGAGGTCCTCCTTAGTGACGGAGTCATCCAGGTCTGTCACCCGGAGCTCCGCGCACTTGAGTGGTCTGTGGACCCTCACTGTGCCGTCGTCGTAGATGGCCCTCAGCCGCTCAGCCATCAGGTCCGCCCCCTCAGGGCTCAGCTTCCTCGGAAGCTCGAGCACCCGAGCTCCGGTCTGGGACCTTTTGATCCTGATGGGATCGACCGCCATGTCGATCCCCAGCTCGGCGACGTTTATTTGACGCCGCGCCTTGTCCAGGACCTGGGCGTACGTGAGCCCTTGGCTGGCAGCCTCGGGCTCAATCGTCAAGACAACGGCGGGCGTCTGAGCCGCACGCCGCTGCCTCTGGGCCAGCTTCCTCCTCTGTTTCCCAGTCTGCTTCTTGGACTGTGTCTTGCCGGTGGTCTTGGGTTTGGGGGCCTCTGTCCTGACCCTGTTCCTCACCCTTTTCCGCCGGGAGACCTCGGTCCATCCTCCGGCTTCGACAGCACCCGTACTCTGCTCTGGTGCAGCAGGTTTGGGCGCCGGTCTTGAAGCCGGTTTCGAAGCAGGCTTGGCAGTGGCAGCCTTTGCAGCCGCCCTGGGAGCCGGCTTGGGGGCCGGTCCAGGTCGCTGCTTCGGTGCCGGGCCGGGATTCGACCTCGGTGCCGGACCGGGAGTCGGTCTCGGTGCCGGTTTGGGAGTCGGCTTTGGTGCCGGCGTCGGCTTCTTTGCCGTTTTTGGTGGCGGCTTGGCGGGCTGTTTTGCAGCTGGTTTGGGCCCTCTGCCCACAACCTCCGCACAGCTTCGCCTGTCCGCCGCCAGGGGCGGGCGTAAAACCCGCTCCGGCGGAAGCCGCTCCTTTACCCCAGCCAGCTTGGCGTCCATCATTGTCCCGACCGACAACATGATGGACCGCTGGAACTCCGCAGTGTCGAACGCTGCAGGGGCCTGCTCGCGCACCACGAGCATCTGGCTCCTGAGGTCTTCGACTTCTTTGCTCAGCCGAGCATTCTCGGCGAGCAGTTTTTCCACGCAGGTGGAGCTCGTCAGGGAGCGAATGCCCTCCTGAATGTGGTCCACCGCGTCCTTGAGCCGCTTGATGTATGTCCCTTTGATGTTTTTGGAGGTGCACGCTACCTCCAATATCGACAGGAGACTACTGTCAATGCGGTCCTTGACTGAAGAGGGGTCGGACGACTGTGAGCCGGAACTAATGAGGTCCCGGACAGCCGCACGAGCCTCCCTCCTCTGCCTCTCCTCCTCCTTCTTTTTCTCCACCGACAAACGGGCGTCAGGTGTCTGCGCCGCTTCAGCGGCGAGCGCCCTGTACAGCTCGCGCTGTCGGTGGAGCCCCACGTAACGACCGTGGGTAACACAACCGCGGGACCGCGTCGACGATGCTAATGAGACATCGCTCTCGCAGCCCGAAGCGGCTCGGTCACCCACGTCGTCCTCACCAGCCGAACTACGTCTTGGACGTTTCCGGCCGTGCTTCCCAGCAACAGAGCTGTCTCGGGACCGGCAAGACGCCGGCACCTCAAGCTCCATCGCTTCTCCCTCAGGGCGACCGGTGGTCGTCGCCTCCTCCTCCTCAGGGCGACTGGTGGTCGTCGCCGCCTCCTCGTCCATGACGAGCCTCTCGAGCACCACTCGAGGCTCTCCCGTCATGCACTCCACGTGACTCAGACTGCTGCTCGCAGATCGAGTCACCCTCCTCCCCCCTCCCAAAAACGGATCGTGAGTTTCCCCACTCCCCGAGGCAGATATTGGCGCCAGCAAATACGTGCGCCTGAACTCCGAAGAGTCATGGGATTCTGTTCGGCCTGAGGCCTCCCTACCCACTTGCTGATTGTTTATTATATCTGACCTGTCCATTTTGTTGTTGTTTGCTGCCCTCACGACGGAGTTCCCCCCCGCCATGCAGCCCCTTGCCGGGCAGCGAAAGCGTAGGCTTCGGGGTAATTTATTATAGTGGTTTTCTTCCACGTAGCCCCCCTCCTCTACTCCTGTAAAGGAAGGCGGCCCCCGGTCCCGTCCTGAAAAGGACAGACTTACGGGTTGGCCGACGGTGACCGAGGTCATGCCCGACGAATCGGGCCCGCCGCCCGCGAATGCCCCCCCCAATCTCTCAACAGAGAGAGAGGAGGACAAACTCCACCCGCTGCCGTTGCCCGGAATATCCGAGACGCCAGCGGGCCGCGACCGAAAACGATCGCCCAACGCGCAGCGATCTGGACAGAACCAGACCCCGCCGTCTTACCCACAAAAATGGGCAGACTCACCGCCCACCACCGCTACTCGGATAACGTCCAAGACGCCGGTGGGCCACGATGTTCAGCCAGCAAAACCACTGACCAAACCGAAACCTCCCCCATCCCCCCCAAAAAGAAGGTCAGGAGAAGGAAGCCCTCCGCCCGAAGCCGCTACCCAGAATGAGTCCAGGACGCCAGCGGGCCGCGATGTCCGGCCAGCAAAACCACTAACCGAACTCGCCCAACAGCTCCACTCGACCGTCCCCCGCGTGCATGGGGAACGGAGAGAGAGCGACCCACTGCCGCTACTCGGAATAAGTCCGAGACGCCAGCAGGTCAAACAACACGCGGAGACCTGGACAGATAGGCCCCCGCCGTCCGCCCACCAAATGGAAAAGTGGGCAGACCCAACGCCTGCCGCCGCTACTCAGAGTACGTCCGAGACGCCGGCAGGTTGCGATATCCGGCCCGCAGTAAACACGGACCGGACTCGCACGACCGCTCATCTCACCCGTTCCCTCGCAAGAGGTAAGGATGAGAGAGCACTACACCCGCTGCCGCTACCCGGAATGAGTCCGAGACGCCAGCAGGTGTCCACCACGCGGCGGTCTGGACAGAACAGACCCCGCCGTCCACCCACAAGAATGTGGGCAGACTCACCGCCCGCCGCCGCTACTCGGAATACGTCCGAGACGCCGACAGGCCGCGATGTCTAGCCAGCAGTTGACACTGGCCAGACCCGCCGCGGCTGTCGCATCCTCAGGCTGAGGAGCGACCCCGCTGCTGGAATTGTCCGCGCCGGTAAACCGGTACCGCACTGTGCGGCATGCCCTTATCCGCAACCTAGGGACGCGCCCGGTAGGGGTCCAGCAACCCCTCTCCCGCAGGATGCACCACTCCCACGGGTCCGGGACCTAACCTAACCTAACCTAACCTAACCTAACCTAACCTAACCTAACCTAACCTAACCTAACCTAACCTAACCTAACCTAACCTAACCTAACCTAACCTAACCTAACCTAACCTAACCTAACCTAACCTAACCTAACCTAACCTAACCTAACCTAACCTAACCTAACCTAACCTAACCTAACCTAACCTAACCTTTTTTTTTTTTTTTTTTTTTTTTTTTTTTTTTTTTTTTTTTTTTTTTTTTTTTTGATCAGGCGGGGGAATCCTCATGGACACCCACCCACTCGGGGGAGTGGATGGGTAGTGTCAGACTCTTACTGACTAAACCTAAACCGCCGTGCACCGTCATCCGCGTTTCGTGTTGGCGCGTGGTACTGCGTAGCAATCCATCACGCGCCAACCGCGGGGATCCACCGGCCAATAAGCCGATGGCTCACTTTCGTGATTGGAGACCGAAGTGTAAAGGCTTCGGCCTCTCCGCCTCCTGTTGGAACCACACCCGATGCTACGAAATGTGGCTCCCCGTCGTGGGTCCTATAGTCGGACGACATGCACCCCCGTGCCTGTCGCCCAGGACCCTAGTTAGGGCGGGAGAGCGCGCTCATGCGCGGCTCTGCGCCGCCCCACTCGACGTCGGCGTATCTGGGGCGCGTCGGGGTCTTCCTCCCGATCGCGCTCCGCCGCCTCCTTCTGGGACATGACGGTCTCACAGAAGGAGGACAGCGCGTCCCACGCTGCGTGACTGCTGAGCGCGGCTGCGACAACAGCCGACAGCGCGGAAACGTCCACGCCTCCCAGCGCCGCCTGGAGAACGGCGCGAGGCTCATCGAACGTGGGACACACGGCCAAGGTGTGCAGCGCGGTGTCGTCACCGGCGCCGCACTGGTGGCAAGCCGTGGTCCCTTCCCTTCGTGCGACCAGGCACAGGTAATGGCCAAAGGCCCCGTGCCCGGTCAGTATCTGCGTGAGGCGGTAGGTCAATAAACCGTACCGCCTCTCCACCCACGGTTGGAGATGTGGGCGGATCGCATCAACGGTGACCCGTCCCGCCGACGGTCTCGCGAGCCGAAGCTCCCAATTCCGCATGGTGACGAGACGGGCCTGTCTGCGCCAGAGCTCGCGCTGCCTCGGCAAGGGGTCGGTACCGCGGGACCGGAGCTCGGTGCAACGGGTGTAAAGGTCCGTTAGCACCTTCGCATCCAGATCCCAAGGCGGTGTCCCAGCCAAGACACACGCGGCTTCGTGACCGACGGTCCGGTATGCCCGGACGATCCTGTTGGCAACAGCACGCTGCGAACCAAGTAGGACCGCCCGGTTATCGGCCGTCAGTCTGTCACACCAAATGGGTGCGCCGTACAGAGCCATCGATCGAATGACCGAGGCGTACAGACGGCGACACCCGACGTCAGGGCCCCCGACATTTGGCAGGAGCCTTCCGAGGGCTGCAGCGGCGGACCGAAGTCTCGGCGCCAACCGCTGAAAATGCTCCCGGAAGCTCAACTGCCCGTCGAGAACCAAACCGAGATACTTCATCGTGCCCGTCAGTGGGATCCTCGCGTCCTCCACCGTTAGGCACGAATCCGTACGTCTACTCCGGGGGCCGTGTAGCAAAAGTGCTTCGGTCTTCCCCAGAGCGACATCCAAGCCAAGCATCCGGATGCGACCTACGACGAGCTGTACGCCGCAGGTAGCACGCCGGATACACTCCTCCTGGGTGGTCCCTCTGACCAACACCAGGGTGTCGTCTGCATAACAGACGACCTCCGTCTGACAGAGGAGGGCTCCGCGAAGCACCCAATCGTACCCGATGTTCCACAAGAGAGGTCCCAGGACTGACCCCTGTGGAACACCGCGCCCTGTGGGTTGCAGCTGCGGGCCCATCACTCCGGAGTACGCGACATGCCTGTCGCGCAGGTAGTCCGCCACGATGTGCTGGAGGTAGAGGGGCGCCCCGTGATAACGAAGCGCCGACTCTATGCACTGGTGCGGCAGCGAGTTGAAGGCGTTCGCGATGTCGAGCGACACCGCTAGCGCCATTCCTCCCCGCGCCGCAGCCTCCGTGGCGAACTTTTTGACGTGGCTCAGGGCGTCCAGCGTAGACCGCCCCGCCCTGAAGCCAAACTGGGAGGCCGACAAGTCGGGCCCCGTGCCCGTCAGATGCCGAACGATGCGGGCGGCGATGACGCGCTCAAAGAGCTTGCCCGCCTCGTCCAGCAGGACGATAGGCCGGTAGCCCGAAGGCGAGTCGGCCGGTCGTGTCTCCTTGCGAAGGAGGACGAGCTGCCCCGTCTTCCAGACTTTGGGGAATCTCCCCGCCACTAAACAGGCGTTGAAGAGACCCCGCAGCCGGTCCTTCAGGGGACCCACAGCCAAGGCAATAGCCCGAGCCGGTACCCCGTCAGGTCCAGGAGCAGTCGTCTTCGTTCGGAGGCGTAGGGTACACGCCTCGAACTCTCCTTCGGTTATCTCCTCCAGCTGTTCCCGCGAAAACGCGGTACCCATAGCTGGAGGGATAAAGTCAGTCCGGTGAGATGGGAACAGGGACGAAACGATGTTCCGGAGGAGCTGAGGCTCCATGGACTCCGTTATCGGGGGCGCTGCGACGCGAAGTTTGTTCCGCGCCGCCAGGTACGGGCGACCCCACGGATCCCGGTTCAGCTCCTCGTGCATCTCCTGCCTTGCTGCGGCCTTCGCCTGCAGAATGGCCAGGCGGAGATTTTGTCTGGCCGTGCGGTAGGCCCTGTAAAGAGGGGCCTCCGCGGCCTCGTCCCTGCGCCTAGAGCGATGGCGTGTGTACCGGCGTTTCGCCTCAACACACGCCTCCCTAAGCACTGCGATCTCTGGCGACCACCAGTAGACTGCCCGTCTGTTGGGTCTTCTCCGGACGCGAGGCATCGCTGCGTCGCAAACCGACGTCAGCGTTCTACGAAACAACTCCGCCTCGTCGTCAATCGAGAGACCCGACGGTGGTGCGCACCAGTCACTGATGATGGCCGCCTCGATCAGCAGTTCCCTGTCCAATTTCTTAAGGGCCCATCGTGGAGGACCTGAGTTCGGGGTCGGCCGAACCCTGGGCCCCCCGGAGGGAGAGACGCTGAACCGAATGTACCTGTGATCGGACAGCGTCTCCATCCCTTCATCGACACGCCAGTCGTTGATGCGCCCGGCAATGGCCTGGGAGCAGAACGACAGGTCCACAATGGACCCGCCATTATGCCGGACGCAAGTCTGGGTGTGACCCCGGTTGAGGAGAACCAAGTCCAACCCCAGGGCCCACGCCTCCAGTATTTCCCCGCGCCGGTCTGTTGCCGGTTCTCCCCAAGCCGTGCTCTTGGCATTGAGGTCCCCTAGCAGAATGACCGGGCGGGGTGTCATCACCCGAACAAGGGCCTCCAGCTCGGCCATAAATGACTCGAACTCAGCGAGACCCCTGTTCGGGGAGAAGTACGTGCCGATGACGGCGTACGACCCCCATGACGCAGCGACATATCCAGAGCCCCTACGGATGGTGTGTAGGGGCTGGGAACTTGTGCCTGTTGCGGCGACGACAGCGACGGACCCGTCAAGGTCCCCCGCCCAGTTGGACCGGGGGGGGACAAAATAGGGCTCCGCCACCACCGCAACGTCTATCGCCCACTCCGCCAGTGCTTGAAGGAGGAGATCCTGGGCACCGGCGCAGTGGTTGATGTTCCCCTGGAGGAAGAGATGTGGACGGACTTGATCCATTAGGACTCCATCATCTCCTCCGTGCGGGGCGCGACCTGCGCCCTCGCTGCGTCATTTTGGGGCCGCACTGAGGCCCTCTTGTTCTTGGTCGGGGCCGGGGGAGCACATCCCCGGCTGCCCATCTGGTGGTCCGCCTTGCGCCCCCTCTGTACGCAGATGGGGCATTTGGCAGGCTCACTGCAAGATGCCGCTTTGTGGCCAGGCTGTGCACACCTGTAGCACAGCCCGCTACGGTCCGTCTCGCTGGTGCACACGGCCCTAGTGTGTCCGATCTCCAGGCATCGGAAACACTTCATGGGCCGTGCTTTGAGTTGCACCACGCGAGCGGAGCTCCACCCGACCAAGAACTTCTCGGTCCTCGTCGTGACGAGCTTTGGGGCCGCGACCAGCGGGCACTTCACCAGGGCGGTGAACATGCCCCCGGGGCCCAACCTTAGCTCGCCGACCGTCACAGTGCCCGGAGGACACTGGCCCTTCGCCACGACGGCGGCAGCGAGGTCCTCCTTAGTGACGGAGTCATCCAGGTCTGTCACCCGGAGCTCCGCGCACTTGAGTGGTCTGTGGACCCTCACTGTGCCGTCGTCGTAGATGGCCCTCAGCCGCTCAGCCATAAGGTCCGCCCCCTCAGGGCTCAGTTTCCTCGGAAGCTCGAGCACCCGAGCTCCCGTCTGTGACCTTTTGATCCTGATGGGATCGACCGCCATGTCAATCCCCAGCTCGGCGATATTGATGTTCCGCCGCGCCTTATCTAGGACCTGAGCGTACGTAAGTCCTTGGCTGGCAGCCTCGGGCTCTATCGTCAAGACAACGGCGGGCGTCTGAGCCGCACGCCGCTGCCTCTGGGCCAGTTTCCTCCTCTGTTTTCCAGTCTGCTTCTTGGACTTGGTCTTTCCGGCGGCCTTGGGTTTGGGGGCCTCTGTCCTGACCCTGTTCCTCACCCTTTTCCGCCGGGAGACTTCGGTCCATCCTCCGGCTTCATCAACGCCCGCACTCTGCTCTGGTGCAGCAGGTTTGGGTGTCGGTTTGGAAGCCGGTTTGGGAGCAGGCTTGGCTGTGGCAGCTTTGGCAGCCGCCCTGGGAGCCGGCTTGGGGGCCGGTCCAGGTCGCTGTTTCGGTGCCGGGCCGGGATTCGACCTCGGTGCCGGGCCGGGAGTCGGTCTCGGTGCCGGTTTAGGAGTCGGCTTTGGTGCCGGCGTCGGCTTCTTTGCCGTTTTTGGTGGCGGTTTGGCGGGCTGTTTTGCAGCTGGTTTGGGCCCTCTGCCCACTACCTCCGCACAGCTTCGCCTGTCCGCCGCCAGGGGCGGGCGTAAAACCCGCTCCGGCGGAAGCCGCTCCTTTACCCCAGCCAGCTTGGCGTCCATCATTGTCCCGACCGACAACATGATGGACCGCTGGAACTCTGCAGTGTCGAACGCTGCAGGGGCCTGCTCGCGCACCACGAGCATCTGGCCCCTGAGGTCTTCGACCTCTTTGCTCAGCCGAGCATTCTCGGCCAGCAATTTTTCCACGCAGGTGGAGCTCGTCAGGGAGCGAATGCCCTCCTGGATGTGGTCCACTGCGTCCTTGAGCCTCTTGATGTAAGTCCCCTTGATATTCTTGGAGGTGCACGCTACCTCCAAGATCGACAGGAGACTACTGTCAATTCGCTCCTTAACAGATGAGGGGTCGGTCGACTGTGAGCCGGAACTAATGAGGTCCCGGGCAGCCGCGCGAGCCTCCCTCCTCTGCCTCTCCTCCTCCTTCTTCTTCTCGACCGACGCACGGGCGTCAGGTGTCTGCGCCGCTTCAGCGGCGAGCGCCCTGTACAGCTCGCGCTGTCGGTGGAGCCCCACGTAACGACCGTGGGTAACACAACCGCGGGACCGCGTCGACGATGCTAATGAGACATCGCTCTCGCAGCCCGAAGCGGCGCGGTCACCCACGTCGTCCTCACCGGCCGAACTACGTCGTGGACGTTTCCGGCCGTGCTTCCCTGCAACAGAGCTGTCTCGGGACCGGCAAGACGCCGGCACCTCAAGCTCCATTGCCTCTCCTTCAGGGCGACTGGTGGTCGTCGCCTCCTCCCCCTCAGGGCGACTGGTGGTCGTCGCCGCCTCCTCGTTCATGACGAGCCTCTCGATCACCACTCGAGGTTCTCCCGTCATCAACTCCACGTGACTCAGACTGCTGCTCGCAGACCGAGTCACCCTCCTCCCCCCTCCCAAAAACGGATCATGGGTTTCCCCACTTTCCGAGGCAGATGTCGGCGCCAGCAAATACATGCGCCTGAACTCCGAAGAGTCACGGGATTCTGTTTGGCCTGAGGCCTCCCTACCCGCTTGCTGAGTGTTTTTCTCATCTGTCTTGTCCATTTTTGTTTTTGTTTGTGTTTGCTGCCCTCACGACGGAGTTCCCCCCCGCCATGCAGCCCCTTGCCGGGCAGCGAAAGCGTAGGCTTCGGGGTAATTTATTATAGTGGTTTTCTTCCACGTAGCCCCCCTCCTCTACTCCTGTAAAGGAAGGCGGCCCCCGGTCCCGTCCTGAAAAGGACAGACTTACGGGTTGGCCGACGGTGACCGAGGTCATGCCCGACGAATCGGGCCCGCCGCCCGCGAATGCCCCCCAATCTCTCAACAGAGAGAGAGGAGGACAAACTCCACCCGCTGCCGTTGCCCGGAATATCCGAGACGCCAGCGGGCCGCGACCGAAAACGATCGACCAACGCGCAGCGATCCGGACAGAACCAGACCCCGCCGTCTTACCCACAAAAATGGGCAGACTCACCGCCCACCACCGCTACTCGGATAACGTCCAAGACGCCGGTGGGCCACGATGTTCGGCCAGCAAAAACACTGACCAAACCGCCACCTCCACCATCCCCCCCAAAAAGAAGGTCAGGAGAAGGAAGCCCTCCGCCCGAAGCCGCTACCCAGAATGAGTCCAGGACGCCGACGAGCCGCGATGTCCGGCCAGCAAAAACACTAACCGAACTCGCCCAACAGCTCCACTCGACCGTCCCCCGCGTGCATGGGGAACGGAGAGAGAGCGACCCACTGCCGCTACTCGGAATAAGTCCGAGACGCCAGCAGGTCAAACAACACGCGGAGACCTGGACAGATAGGCCCCCGCCGTCCGCCCACCAAATGGAAAAGTGGGCAGACCCAACGCCTGCCGCCGCTACTCGGAGTAGGTCCGAGACGCCGGCAGGTTGCGACATCCAGCCCGCAGTAAACACGGACCGGACTCGCACGACCGCTCATCTCACCCGTTCCCTAGCAAGAGGTAAGGATGAGAGAGCACTACACCCGCTGCCGCTACCCGGAATGAGTCCGAGACGCCAGCAGGTGTCCACCACGCGGCGGTCTGGACAGAACAGACCCCGCCGTCCACCCACAAGAATGTGGGCAGACTCACCGCCCGCCGCCGCTACTCGGAATACGTCCGAGACGCCGACAGGCCGCGATGTCTAGCCAGCAGTTGACACTGGCCAGACCCGCCGCGGCTGTCGCATCCTCAGGCTGAGGAGCGGCCCCGCTGCTGGAATTGTCCGCGCCGGTAAACCGGTACCGCACTGTGCGGCATGCCCTTATCCGCAACCTAGGGACGCGCCCGGTAGGGGTCCAGCAACCCCTCTCCCGCAGGATGCACCACTCCCGCGGGTCCGGGAACCTAACCTAACCTAACCTAACCTAACCTAACCTAACCTAACCTAACCTAACCTAACCGAAAACACTTTTAGAAGAAACCTCGTACTTCTGTGCCGTTTTCGTTTCTATCACCTTACCTTGGCTCCGTCCAACCCCTAGGCGCGTTTTATACCGTCTAGGTGCGAAATAATTTGATATAATAACATAAAATTGTCCTAAATAAACCTATTTTTGATTAAATTCATTAAATTTCATTGTTTTGCGCTAATTAATTGCACCGATTAGCGATTCAACTTTGCTCACTTGTCGGGGCTGGTGTCTAGAACGCTTTGTGCGCCTCGAAACCACCAGTTTTGGCATTTAAATAGTAATTCTGCATAAATAACTCTAAATTTTGTACTAAAAAATCAGTTTTTTGACCTTAACTTTAAATTTTTATATTAGACCCACCTTATATTATTACACGGTTAGCTAGCTCTCGCCGAGACGCAGCTAACGACACCACTCACGTGCGGCTAGCTCGCAAAAAACGCAAAAAATTGCCCGCCCACCCGCCCTTTTATCATTTTTAAGCTCTGTATAGGAAAAGGAAGGCAATTCCGGTCCTGTACATGAAAATTTTTCATTTCTGAAATTTAATCCCTCGCGTATCCTGGGCCCGTTGTGAGCATTTTAGCTCTCACCGGCGCCCTCGTACTCGACTGGGAGCCACCACAACACTAAAAATAGTGTAAAAATACACTAAAAATAGTGTTTAGTGGACATCGCGATGGCACCGTCTAGCGGTGAAGTCCCGTCCCTCCCGGCAACTGCAGCAGATGCAACTTCCACCGAGTCGTGCATTAGCACGTTAAACAAACTCGCTGAGTGCATCACGGCTGCTATCGCCGAAGGTAAAAACGTTACAGCCATCAACAAGCGACTTATCTCTTCTGCGGCGAATGAAATCCGGTGTGTGGCCGCAAAATTACCCACCTTCTCCGCCCCGCAGGAAATCTGCGCGTCCCAAAATGGAAACCTGCGACAGGAAATTGCAACCTGCGTGCGCGAGGAACTGAGTAAGCACCTCGCCACGATCGCGAAGCCAATCACACCCGCACCGAGGTCTTATGCGCAGGCAGCGAGCGTCCCGACCCTTCGTCCAACAATCAAACCACCACCGCCTAATAAACCTGCACTCATCGTTGCGCCGCAGGGCGCCAGCACGTCCCAGACTCGCCAGGATGTAGTGCAGTCCTTCAAAAATGCCGCCAGTTTCCGCACCACATCGTACGCACCGTCTAGAATACAGACCGTGTCAAATAATAAGTTGCGAGTGGAGTTTGAGACTGAGCAACAGCGCGATGAAACCCTCAAGAAGTTGCAAACGTCCTCACAAGTCACGGCTGAACCGGCCAAGCTACTGATGCCAATGCTTATCCTTAAGGGGATATCATTGGACACGCCATCAGAAGAGCTGGTCGACGTTATCCGTGGCCAAAATGAGGAACTGACTGCCCTTGCGGTAGACAGCGACGATTTGCGACTTGCATTTAAGAGAAACAACCGCCACCCCAAACTTTACAACGCCGTCCTCATCGCCAAGCCCGCCGTATGGCGCAAAATACTAGACATGAAGCGTGTCTGCGTGGATCACCAGCGGGTACACGTCGAAGACTTCTCGACATTCCTCCAATGCAGGAAATGCCTGCAGTTCGGTCACATTCAAACCAAATGTACCGCGACTCAGGCACCCTGCTCTTACTGCTCGGAGGAGGGGCACGCCACCACTAACTGCCCTCTGCGCGAGAAGAAAGGCACTCCCAAGTGTTACAACTGCCTGCAACACAACACCAAGTACAAAACTACCCATGATACCGGACACACAGCCACCTCCAACATTTGCCCTCGAGTCAAATCTCTCAAAATAAAAATAATTACCCGTACCCATTATGGATAAGCAACACATTAAAATGTTGCAGCGAAACATACTCGTAGATGAATCTAAACATGACATCACCGGTTGCGGCAGCAAACGTATCAAATAGCGTGAGCTGCCGCAACCAACGCAATGCGAAACCACTTAACTTATATATATTTATTTTGTATCTTTTATCGTATTTATTTAGCATTCTTTGCTCAAAAAGGAAATGAGTCCAAATTACCACTATGTGACATCACAGGTTGCGGCAGCAAACGTATCAAATAGCGTGAGCTGTCGCAACCAACACAATGCGAAACAACCTAGCGTATATGTTTGTATATTGTATCTTTTATCATATTTATCGAATTTATGTAGCATTCTTTGCTCGCTCAAAAAGAAATGAAACCAAAACTACCACTATGTGACATCACGGGTTGCGGCAGCAAACGTATCAAATAGCGTGAGCTGTCGCAACCAACACAATGCGAAACAACCTAGCGTATATATTTGTATATTGTATCTTTTATCATATTTATCGTATTTATGTAGCATTCTTTGCTCAAAAAGAAACGAGACCAAAACTACCACTATGTGACATCACGGGTTGCGGCAGCAAACGTATCAAATAGCGTGAACTGCCGCAACCAACGCAATGTGAAACAACATAACGTATATATATGAAAATTGTATCTATTTATCCTATTAATCGTATTTATGGAGCATTCTTTGCTCAACCAATAAAGAGTCCAAAATTACAACAATGTGACATCACGGGTTGCGGCAGCAAACGTATCAAATAGCGTGAGCTGCCGCAACTAACAACATGCGAAACACTATACCTTTCATACTTGGAAAACAAAGTTCAATAAAAAAAAAAAAAAAAAAACCTAACCTAACCTAACCTAACCTAACCTAACCTAACCTAACTTTGTCAAACCTAACTTTGTCAAACCTAACATTGTCAAACCTAACTTTGTCAAACCTAACATCGTCAAACCTAACTTTTGAAAATCATCACTTTTGTGCAAGTAAGGTTTGGCGAAGTTAGGTTCGTATAAATTTTTTGGAAAAAAAATATAAAGAAAATCAAACCTAACCTAACTTTGCCAAACCTAACATTGTCAAACCTAACTTTGTCAAACCTAACTTTGTCAAACCTAACATTGTCAAACCTAACTTTGTCAAACCTAACATTGTCAAACCTAACTTTGTCAAATCTAACTTGCACAAAAGTGATGATTTTCAAAAGTTAGGTTTGACGATGTTAGGTTTGACAAAGTTAGGTTTGACAATGTTAGGTTTGACAAAGTTAGGTTTGACAAAGTTAGGTTTGACAATGTTAGGTTTGGCAAAGTTAGGTTAGGTTTGATTTTCTTTATATTTTTTTTCCAAAAAATTTATACGAACCTAACTTCGCCAAACCTTACTTGCACAAAAGTGATGATTTTCAAAAGTTAGGTTTGACGATGTTAGGTTTGACAAAGTTAGGTTTGACAATGTTAGGTTTGACAAAGTTAGGTTTGACAATGTTAGGTTTGACAAAGTTAGGTTTGACAATGTTAGGTTTGACAAAGTTAGGTTTGACAAAGTTAGGTTTGACAATGTTAGGTTTGGCAAAGTTAGGTTAGGTTTGATTTTCTTTATATTTTTTTTCCAAAAAATTTATACGAACCTAACTTCGCCAAACCTTACTTGCACAAAAGTGATGATTTTCAAAAGTTAGGTTTGACGATGTTAGGTTTGACAAAGTTAGGTTTGACAATGTTAGGTTTGACAAAGTTAGGTTTGACAATGTTAGGTTTGACAAAGTTAGGTTTGACAATGTTAGGTTTGACAAAGTTAGGTTTGACAAAGTTAGGTTAGGATTGATTTTTTTCATGTTTTTTTTCCAAAAAATTTATACAAACCTTACCTTGCCAAACCTTACTTGCACAAAATAGATGATTTTCAAAAGTTAGTTTTGACAAAGTATGGTTTCACATTGTTAGGTTTGGAAAGGTTTTGTTTTCTAAAGTCAGGTTTGGGTAGGCTTGTTAAGCCACAGTTAGGTTAATTAAAACGGGGTTAGATAAGATTTATGTTTATTTATCATCATTTGCAAGTTATTTTTTCCCTTCCCATTTTTTTTGTTCTTATAATAATTAATGATCGGTATGTTTGTGTTATTTTTGGTATCAGTTACATTGAATTTATTAGTTCGGTTAGAAGTATAAGACCTTTTTTTACGAAATTACATTTTAGTAAGAAACTGCGCGTTTTTATATGGCAACCTTGTTGCTTATATAGCTTTTTGAAAGGGTAATTTGAACCCTTCGTAATTATATATCACACTCGGGATATGTTCATACATTTTTTCGTAGAAAAACGCGTTTATCAAGTTTTCTCAGTTTTTTTGTTCTTGCGGTCCATAATATTATTTAATATTTGGGTAGCAATTATCAAGACGAAGCCAACGATACCACTCACGCCGTGATCCAAAAACTTAAAATCCTAGAAAATTCGAAAAAAAACCCCTCCCACCCACCCGTTTGTTCCTAGGCGGGTAGACTCCGTAGCAATCTGTCGGTGAAAACTTACACTAGGATTCTTTTTAAACAATATATCTCAGGAACGCCGTGAGGTAGAGAGATACGGTTTGCAGCATTTGAAAGGTCTTAAAATGTACTTATATGGTAAATTAATGCACTAGAATTTTCATGTTTTAAATGGGACTAATTTTAACATTGGTTAAAAAATTTAAACTTTTTGTTCTATAATTGGCTATAAAATGTTATTTCTTGACCCCTAAGGTGCGGTTTCTTGGTTTTATTTAATATCTGCAGTAAAGACACACATAATTAATAAATAAAGGAAATAAATAACATAACATATCATCATGCCAGTATCCCCGAAGGGTAAGGCAGAGGTGGACCAATGTACACCCACAGTTCGCCGGTGTGTTTAGATCCCATGTAATAGGGGGCGAGCCTATTGCCACTAACCGGGCACAAATCCAAACTCCGACCTGCTACTGAGAATTTCATAGAAAAACCCAATAATACCTTGATCGACTTGGGAATCGAACCCAAGACCTCTAGCGTAGCGTAGCAATAACATTAAAATGTTCCTAATTTAAGATTAAACACACAATAATAATAAGACACAACAACAAGCTTTAAGCATTATATCTAATTTAAATATTAAAATTAAAAACATTTAAGTCATTACTACTATTATTTAATGTTTAACCTATTATCAATGATATTCTAATAAACAGATATGTTATACACATACAAAACAATCGAAAAAAGTGTTCCGCGCAGCAGCGGCAGCTGACATACATGTCAAAATTATACAAAAGAGATAGCGCGATAAAACCAATAAGAAAAAAAGAGACGAATAGATAGTTGTTGAAAGGCAATACGTCCCAATTAGGACGTTTTCGAGTCTTCACGATTGCACGCTTATAACATATCTGTTTATTAGAATATCATTGCCTATTATCTTCACAACTTACGGGTTACTGTCATTAAAATAATCTTTAACTTATAGAAATATTTTTCAATTAGTTAATTAGAAAGCATTTTTTCTTACTGGAGCATTTTTTTAATAGAGTCCGGCACTTTATTTATTATACATGTACTGTCGGTCCCATTGACGTAATGCTTTTTTACCAATTTATAGTTTACGAAAATGTATATTTATTAAATATCTTAAATATCATAATAAATTTAACGCAGTACATACTACACTACTACAATATAGTGATACTCATGCTTAGTTATTAAGAGTATTCTAGACTTCCCTGTTAAGGAAATCACATAACAAGACCTTAAACACAATCTTCTTCTTCTTCTTCTTCTTATCGAGTCCTTAACGAACCCTTAAACACAATGTTTAACATATTAATTAATTTAGAAACACTGGAACTATACACCGTGAAAATTGAATCGTTGTTTTCCCGCGGCAGGACGATTACCCATCAGTAGTACTATCGAAATACAAAGTTTAACTTAAAAAACATAATGTTTTTTTTTTCACATCATTAAAAAAGTATTCATAAACTCGAAAGAGCGATAATCAATAGTAGTTCACTCACTAGAGATCACGTAGGCACCTGTAGGTAACACGAAACGCACACGCCGCCGCCACGTGTTGTCGGCAAACTTACAAAGAAAGAATCAATAATAAATGTTCAGAGCAAAATAAGCTCTCGGTCATGGTGATACGGTATAAATTAGCTTGCATGCACGCGGCAAGCGCCGAAACACAATAGAATGCCGCCAAATGTTGCGCTCTGTGCCTACGGCTTAGTTAGTGTTCTGTGCGCGAACGTCGATGACGTCAAGTGATGAATGTGCGATGAAAGTGCTCAACACAGAAGGACTGCATCCTTATCATTTTATTTTCGTGGCGGGCCACACCCTTGGCCACCGAGCCCGGCCTTGACTCCCTTGGACTTTTATTTGTGGTAGAGTCTGAGCTCAAGAACTTGGTGTATCGTGAGGAACACCAAACACGCGACTCTTTGATAAGTGCGATAGTGGACGCTTTTAATATCGTGAGACGTGACAGAGACACTTTAATGAAACTGAAAGACAATCAGTTAAAACGTGCTCGTTTGTGCATTGAACGTAGTGGTTTACATTTCGAACAATTACTCCGCTACCGTTAAGTGTAAGTACTCGTACTTTGTAAATAAACATTTAAAAGTAGGTTAGGTAATCAAAATCATTGTAAATAAGTCGATTCCATTTTTAAATACCTACGCCTTAAATACTTAATTATCAAATTCCGACTTTTTTTAAAGATACCTATTTTGATTTTTTAAGTATTTATGACGATCCTAAGCCCGTAAAAGTTTGAAGCGAAAATTTGAATTACTTATTGGTTTTGTGTTTTATTAAATCACGAGTAGCGATCAGCTGATTTACACGCGAAGTGCAACGACCGCACGGCGTTCGGGGTAACCGCGCGCCCGCCCGCGTAGTTATAGCGCGATGTATTACTACTGGGTCAAGTCACTTTCGAGTTTTGTTTATAACAATTGTTAATCCGCCATTTATTGAGTCTAATTTTTTTTACATTTATTAATCGATTGTATGACCGATACAAACTCATTTCGCTTCGGGAAAACAACGACTTGATATTCACCCTGTATATCAATGCCCTTATAAAACGACGCCTTTATAAAACAATGCCTCTTAAAACGACGCCTCTTACAACGACGCCTCTGTAAAACGACGCCTATGTAAAACGCCCCTTCTAAAAAACGACGCCTCTATAAAACAACGCCTCTAACAAACGACGCTCCTTTTAAACGACGCCTTCATTATACGACACTTCTAAAAACGACGCCTCTAAAAAACGACGCCTCTATAAAACGACGCCTATTTAAAACAACGCTTCTATAAAACGACGCCTCTATAAAACGACGCGTCTATAAAACGACTCTTCTATAAAACGATGCGTCTATTAAACTTCGCTTCCTTAAAAAAACGCCTTCAAAAAACGACGCCTCTAAAAAACAACGCCTCTTTAAAACGACGCTTCTATAAAACGACGCTTCTATTAAACGACGCCTCTGTAAAACGACGCTTCCTTAAAACGACGCCTTTAAAATACGACGCCTCTATAAAACGACGCCTCAATTAAACGACGCCTCAATAAATTGACGACTTTTTAATACGACGCATTCATAAAACGACGCCTTCATAAAACGACGCTTCTAAAAAACGACGCTTCTATAAAACGACGCCTCTAAAAAACGACGCCTTTAAAAAACGACGCCTTCATTATATGACACTTCTATAAAACGACGCCTCTTTAAAACGACGCCTCTTTAAAACGACGCTTCTATAAAACGACGCCTCCATTAAACGACGCCTCCATAAAACGACGGCTCTAAAAACGACGCCTTTAAAAAAAGACACCTCTATAAAACGACGCTTCTATTAAAAGACGCCTCTGTAAAACGACGCTTCCTTAAAACGACGCCTTTAAAATACGACGCCTCTATAAAACGACGCCTCAATTAAACGACGCCTCTATAAATTGACGACTTTTTAATACGACGCATTCATAAAACGACGCCTTCATAAAACGACGCTTCTAAAAAACGACGCTTCTATAAAACGACGCCTCTAAAAAACGACGCCTTTAAAAAACGACGCCTTCATTATATAACACTTCTAAAAAACGACGCCTCTATAAAACAACGCCTCTAACAAACGACGCTCCTTTTAAACGACGCCTTCATTATACGACACTTCTAAAAACGACGCCTCTAAAAAACGACGCCTCTATAAAACGACGCCTATTTAAAACAACGCTTCTATAAAACGACGCCTCTATAAAACGACGCGTCTATAAAACGACTCTTCTATAAAACGATGCGTCTATTAAACTTCGCTTCCTTAAAAAAACGCCTTCAAAAAACGACGCCTCTAAAAAACAACGCCTCTTTAAAACGACGCTTCTATAAAACGACGCTTCTATTAAACGACGCCTCTGTAAAACGACGCTTCCTTAAAACGACGCCTTTAAAATACGACGCCTCTATAAAACGACGCCTCAATTAAACGACGCCTCAATAAATTGACGACTTTTTAATACGACGCATTCATAAAACGACGCCTTCATAAAACGACGCTTCTAAAAAACGACGCTTCTATAAAACGACGCCTCTAAAAAACGACGCCTTTAAAAAACGACGCCTTCATTATATGACACTTCTATAAAACGACGCCTCTTTAAAACGACGCCTCTTTAAAACGACGCTTCTATAAAACGACGCCTCCATTAAACGACGCCTCCATAAAACGACGGCTCTAAAAACGACGCCTTTAAAAAAAGACACCTCTATAAAACGACGCTTCTATTAAAAGACGCCTCTGTAAGACGACGCTTCCTTAAAACGACGCCTTTAAAATACGACGCCTCTATAAAACGACGCCTCAATTAAACGACGCCTCTATAAATTGACGACTTTTTAATACGACGCATTCATAAAACGACGCCTTCATAAAACGACGCCTCTCAAAAACGACGCTTCTATAAAACGACGCCTTTATAAAACGACGCGTCTATAAAACGACGCTTCTATAAAAAGATGCGTCTATTAAAATTCGCTTCCTTAAAAAGACGCCTTCAAAAAACGACGCCTCTAAAACACAACGCCTCTTTAAAACGACGCCTCTATAAAACGACGCTTCTATTAAACGACGCCTCTGTAAAACGACGCTTCCTTAAAACGACGCCTTTGAAATACGACGCCTCTATAAAACGACGCCTCCATAAATTGACGACTTTTAAATACGACGCATTCATAAAACGACGCCTTCATAAAACGACGCCTCTTTAAAACGACGCCTCTTTAAAACGACGCCTCTTTAAAACGACGCTTCTATAAAACGAAGCGTCTATAAAACGACGCTTCCTTAAAAACACGCGTTCAAAAAACGACGCCTCTATAAAACGACGCCTCTATAAAACGACGCTTCCTTAAAACGACGCCTTTAAAAAACGACGCCTTCATAAAACGACGCCTCTATAAAACGACCCCTCTAATAAACGATGCGTCTTTTAAACGACGCCTTTAATAAACGACGCCTTCATTATATGACACTTCTATAAAACGACGCCCCTTTAAAACGACGCTACTATAAACGACGCGTCTATAAAACGACGCCTCCTTAAAAACACGCGTTCAAAAAACGACGCCTCTAAAAAAACGACCCCTCTATAAAACGACGCCTCTATAAAACGACGCTTCCTTAAAACGACGCCTTAAAAAACGACGCCTCTAAAAAACAACAATTCCTTAAAACGACGCTTCTATAAAACGAGGCGTCTATAAAACGACGCTTCCTTAATTATAATACGACGCATTCATAAAACGACGCCTTCATAAAACGACGCTTCTTAAAAACGATGCCTCTTTAAAACGACGCTTCTATAAAACGACGCCTCTATAAAACGACGCCTCCTTAAAAACACGCGTTCAAAAAACGACGCCTCTTAAAAACGCTTCTATAAAACGACGCCTCTATAAAATGACGCCTCTAAAAAACGACGCTTCTTTAAAACGACGCCTCTAAAAAACGACGCCTCTATAAAACGACGCCTCTTAAAAACGCCTTTATAAAACGACGCCTTCATAAACCGAAGCTTCTAAAAAAAGACGCTTCGAAAAACGACGCCTTCATTAAACGACGCCTTCATAAAACGACGCCTCTATAAAACGACGCCTCTATAAAACGACGCTTCCTTAAAACGACGCCTTTAAAAAACGACGCCTTCATAAAACGACGCCTCTATAAAACGACGCCTCTATAAAACGACGCCTCTAATAAACGATGCGTCTATTAAACGACGCCTCTGTAAAACGACGCCTCTGTTAAACGACGCTTCCTTAAAACGACGCCTCTATAAAACGACGCCTCAATTAAACGACGCCTCTATAAATTGACGACTTTTTAATACGACGCATTCATAAAACGACGCCTTCATAAAACGACGCTTCTATAAAACGACGCCTCTAAAAAACGACGCCTTTAATAAACGACGCCTTCATTATATGACACTTCTATAAAACGACGCCCCTTTAAAACGACGCCTCTTTAAAACGACGCTACTATAAACGACGCGTCTATAAAACGACGCCTCCTTAAAAACACGCGTTCAAAAAACGACGCCTCTATAAAACGACGCCTCTAATAAACGATGCGTCTATTAAACGACGCCTCTGTTAAACGACGCTTCCTTAAAACGACGCCTTTAAAATACGACGCCTCTATAAAACGACGCCTCAATTAAACGACGCCTCTATAAATTGACGACTTTTTAATACGACGCATTCATAAAACGACGCCTTCATAAAACGACGCTTCTATAAAACGACGCCTCTAAAAAACGACGCCTTTAATAAACGACGCCTTCATTATATGACACTTCTATAAAACGACGCCCCTTTAAAACGACGCCTCTTTAAAACGACGCTACTATAAACGACGCGTCTATAAAACGACGCCTCCTTAAAAACACGCGTTCAAAAAACGACGCCTCTAAAAAAACGACGCCTTTAAAAAACGACGCCTTCATTATATGACACTTCTATAAAACGACGCCTCTTTAAAACGACGCCTCTTTAAAACGACGCTTCTATAAAACGACGCCTCCATTAAACGACGCCTCCATAAAACGACGGCTCTAAAAACGACGCCTTTAAAAAAAGACACCTCTATAAAACGACGCTTCTACTAAAAGACGCCTCTGTAAAACGACGCTTCCTTAAAACGACGCCTTTAAAATACGACGCCTCTATAAAACGACGCCTCAATTAAACGACGCCTCTATAAATTGACGACTTTTTAATACGACGCATTCATAAAACGACGCTTCTATAAAACGACGCCTCTAAAAAACGACGCCTTTAATAAACGACGCCTTCATTATATGACACTTCTATAAAACGACGCCCCTTTAAAACGACGCCTCTTTAAAACGACGCTACTATAAACGACGCGTCTATAAAACGACGCCTCCTTAAAAACACGCGTTCAAAAAACGACGCCTCTAAAAAAACGACCCCTCTATAAAACGACGCCTTAAAAAACGACGCCTCTAAAAAACAACAATTCCTTAAAACGACGCTTCTATAAAACGAGGCGTCTATAAAACGACGCTTCCTTAATTATAATACGACGCATTCATAAAACGACGCCTTCATAAAACGACGCTTCTTAAAAACGATGCCTCTAAAAAACGACGCTTCCATAAAACGACGCCTCTAAAAAACGACGCTTCTATAAAACGACGCTTTCTCTAAAACGAAGCGTCTTTAAAACGACGCTTCCTTTAAAAGAAACCTTTAAAAGAAGCCTTTTAAAACAACACCTTTAAAAAACGACGCCTCTATAAAACGACGCTTTCATAAAACGACGCCTCTATAAAACGACGCCTCTGTAAAACGACGCTTCCTTAAAACGACGCCTTTAAAATACGACGCCTCTATAAATTGACGACTTTTTAATACGACGCATTCATAAAACGACGCCTTCATAAAACGACGCTTCTAAAAAACGACGCTTCTTTAAAACGACGCTTCTATAAAACGACGCCTCTTTAAATTGACGACTTTATAATACGACGCATTCATAAAACGACGCCTTCATAAAACGACGCTTCTTAAAAACGATGCCTCTAAAAAACGACGCTTCTATAAAACGACGCCTCTAAATAACGACGCCTCTAAAAAACGACGCCTCTAAAAAACGACGCTTCTATAAAACGACGCTTTCTCTAAAACGAGGCGTCTTTAAAACGACGCTTCCTTTAAAACGACGCCGTTAAAAAACGACGCCTTCATAAAACGACGCCTCTATAAAACGACGTCTCTATAAAACGACGCCTCTATAAAACGACGCCTCTATAAAACGACGCCTATAATAAACGACGCTCCTTTTAAACGACGCCTTCATAAAACGACGCTTCCTTAAAACGACGCCTTTTAAAAACGAAACCTCTGTAAAATTGCGCCTTTATGAAACGACGCATACATAAAACGACGCCTCTGTGAAACGACGCCTGCATAAATGGCGCCTCTAAAAACGACGCCTCTCAAAAACGACGCTTCTTTAAAACGACGCTTCTATAAAACGATGCGTCTATTAAAATTCGCTTCCTTAACAAGACGCCTTCAAAAAACGACGCCTCTAAAAAACAACGCCTCTTTAAAACGACGCCTCTATAAAACGACGCTTCTATTAAACGACGCCTCTGTAAAACGACGCTTCCTTAAAACGACGCCTTTGAAATACGACGCCTCTATAAAACGACGCCTCTATAAATTGACGACTTTTAAATACGACGCATTCATAAAACGACGCTTCTAAAAAACGACGCTTCTATAAAACAACGCCTCTAAAAAACGACGCATTTAAAAAACGACGCCTTCATTATATGACGCTTCTATAAAACGACGCGTCTATAAAACGACGCTTCCTTAAAAACACGCGTTCAAAAAACGACGCCTCTATAAAACGACGCTTTCATAAAGCGACGCCTCTAAAAACGACGCGTCTATAAAACGACGCGTCTATAAAACGACGCTTCCTTGAAACGACGCCTTTGAAATACGACGCCTCTATAAAACGACGCCTCTATAAATTGACGACTTTTAAATACGACGCATTCATAAAACGACGCCTTCATAAAACGACGCCTTCATAAAACGACGCTTCTAAAAAACGACGCTTCTAAAAAACGACGCTTCTATAAAACAACGCCTCTAAAAAACGACGCATTTAAAAAACGACGCCTTCATTATATGACACTTCTATAAAACGACGCCTCTTTAAAACGACGCTTCTATAAAACGACGCGTCTATAAAACGACGCTTCCTTAAAAACACGCGTTCAAAAAACGACGCCTCTATAAAACGACGCTTTCATAAAACGACGCCTCTATAAAACGACGCGTCTATAAAACGACGCGTCTATAAAACGACGCTTCCTTGAAACGACGCCGTTAAAAAACGACGCCTTCATAAAACGACGCCTCTATAAAACGACGCCTCTATAAAACGACGCCTCTATAAAACGACGCCTCTATAAAACGACGCCTCTATAAAACGACGCCTCTATAAAACGACGCGTCTATAAAACGACGCTTCTATAAAACGATGCGTCTATTAAACTTCGCTTCCTTAAAAAAACGCCTTCAAAAAACGACGCCTCTAAAAAACAACGCCTCTTTAAAACGACGCTTCTATAAAACGACGCTTCTATTAAACGACGCTTCCTTAAAACGACGCCTCTATAAAACGACGCCTCAATTAAACGACGCCTCTATAAATTGACGACTTTTTAATACGACGCATTCATAAAACGACGCCTTCATCAAACGACGCTTCTAAAAAACGACGCTTCTATAAAACGACGCCTTTAAAAAACGACGCCTTTAAAAAACGACGCCTTCATTATATGACACTTCTATAAAATGACGCCTCTTTAAAACGACGCCTCTTTAAAACGACGCTTCTATAAAACGACGCCTCTTTAAATTGACGACTTTATAATACGACGCATTCATAAAACGACGCCTTCATAAAACGACGCTTCTTAAAAACGATGCCTCTAAAAAACGACGCCTCTAAAAAGCAACGCCTCTAAAAAACGTCGCTTCTATAAAACGACGCTTTCTCTTAAACGAGGCGTCTTTAAAACGACGCTTCCTTTAAAAGAAACCTTTAAAAGAAGCCTTTAAAAACGATGCCTTTAAAAAACGACGCCTCTATAAAACGACGCTTTCATAAAACGACGCCTCTATAAAACGACGCTTCCTTAAAACGACGCCGTTAAAAAACGACGCCTTCATAAAACGACGCCTCTATAAAACGACGTCTCTATAAAACGACGCCTCTATAAAACGACGCCTATAATAAACGACGCTCCTTTTAAACGACGCCTTCATAAAACGACGCTTCCTTAAAACGACGCCTTTTAAAAACGAAACCTCTGTAAAATTGCGCCTTTATGAAACGACGCATACATAAAACGACGCCTCTGTGAAACAACGCCTGCATAAATGACGCCTCTCAAAACGACGCCTCTCAAAAACGACGCTTTTTTAAAACGACGCCTCTATAAAACGACGCGTCTATAAAACGACGCTTCTATAAAACGATGCGTCTATTAAAATTCGCTTCCTTAAAAAGACGCCTTCAAAAAACGACGCCTCTAAAAAACAACGCCTCTTTAAAACGACGCCTCTTTAAAACGACGCCTCTATAAAACGACGCTTCTATTAAACGACGCCTCTGTAAAACGACGCTTCCTTTAAACGACGCCTCTATAAAACGACGCCTCTATAAATTGACGACTTTTAAATACGACGCATTCATAAAACGACGCCTTCATAAAACGACGCTTCTAAAAAACGACGCTTCTAAAAAACGACGCTTCTATAAAACAACGCCTCTAAAAAACGACGCCTTTAAAAAACGACGCCTTCATTATATGACACTTCTATAAAACGACGCCTCTTTAAAACGACGCCTCTTTAAAATGAAGCTTCTAAAAAAAGACGCTTCAGAAAACGACGCCTTCATAAAACGACGCCTTCATAAAACGACGCCTCTATAAAACGACGCCTCTATAAAACGACGCCTCTATAAAACGACGCCTCTATAAAACGACGCCTCTATTAAACGACCCCTTCGTAAAACGACGCCTCTATAAAACGACGCCTCTAATAAACGATGCGTCTATTAAACGACGCCTCTGTTAAACGACGCTTCCTTAAAACGACGCCTTTAAAATACGACGCCTCTATAAAACGACGCCTCAATTAAACGACGCCTCTATAAATTGACGACTTTTTAATACGACGCATTCATAAAACGACGCCTTCATAAAACGACGCTTCTATAAAACGACGCCTCTAAAAAACGACGCCTTTAAAAAACGACGCCTCTTAAAACCGCCTCTATAAAACGACGCCTTCATAAAACGAAGCTTCTAAAAAAAGACGCTTCGAAAAACGACGCCTTCATCAAACGACGCCTTCATAAAACGACGCCTCTATAAAACGACGCCTCTTAAAAACGCCTCTATAAAACGACGCCTTCATAAAACGAAGCTTCTAAAAAAAGACGCTTCGAAAAACGACGCCTTCATAAAACGACGCCTTCATAAAACGACGCCTCTATAAAACGACGCCTCTATAAAACGACGCCTCTATAAAACGACGCTTCCTTAAAACGACGCCTTTAAAAAACGACGCCTTCATAAAACGACGCCTCTATAAAACGATGCGTCTATTAAACGACGCCTCTGTAAAACGACGCTTCCTTAAAACGACGCCTTTAAAATACGACGCCTCAATTAAACGACGCCTCTATAAATTGACGACTTTTTAATACGACGCATTCATAAAACGACGCCTTTAAAAAACGACGCCTTCATTATATGACACTTCTATAAAACGACGCCTCTAAAAAACAACAATTCCTTAAAACGACGCTTCTATAAAACGACGCGTCTATAAAACGACGCCTCCTTAAAACACGCGTTCAAAAAACGACGCCTCTAAAAAAACGACGCCTCTATAAAACGACGCCTCTTAAAAACGCTTCTATAAAACGACGCCTCTAAAAAACGACGCTTCTTTAAAACGACGCCTTCATAAAACGAAGCTTCTAAAAAAAGACGCTTCGAAAAACGACGCCTTCATAAAACGACGCCTTCATAAAACGACGCCTCTATAAAACGACGCCTCTATAAAACGACGCTTCCTTAAAACGACGCCTTTAAAAAATGACGCCTTCATAAAACGACGCCTCTATAAAACGACGCCTCTATAAAACGACGCCTCTATAAAACGACGCCTCTAATAAACGACGCTCCTTTTAAACGACGCCTTCATTATACGACACTTCTATAAAACGACGCCTCTTTAAAACGACACCTCTATAAAACAACGCTTCTATAAAACGACACTTATAAAACGACGCTTCTATAAAACGACGCCTCTATAAAACGACGTTTCCTTAAAACGACGCCTTTTACAAACGAAACCTCTGTAAAATTGCGCCTTTATGAAACGAAGCATACATAAAACGACGCCTCTGTGAAACGACGCCTGCATAAAACGACGCCTCTTTAAAACGACGCCTCTCAAAAACGACGCCTCTTTAAAACGACGCGTCTATTAAACTTCGCTTCCTTAAAAAGACGCCTTCAAAAACGACGCCTCTAAAAATCTACGCCTCTTTAAAACGACGCCTCTGTAAAACGACGCTTCCTTAAAACGACGCCTCTATAAAACGACGCCTCTATAAATTGACGACTTTTTAATACGACACATTCATAAAACGACGCCTTCATAAAACGACGCTTCTATAAAACGTCGCCTCTATAAAACGACGGCTCTAAAAAACGACGCCTCCTTAAAAACACGCGTTCAAAAAACGACGCCTCTAAAAAACGACGCCTCTTTAAAACGACGCCTCTTAAAAACGCTTCTATAAAACGCCGCCTCTATAAAACGACGCTTCTTTAAAACGACGCCTCTATAAAACGACGCTTCTAAAAAATAACGTCTCTAAAAAACGACGCTTCCAATAACTCACGATGTTCAGACCTGAATTTGCAGTCATAGACTACTAAGGTGACACTTGGTGACACACATGAGTCTGCGCCGGGCGTCTTGTATTATATAGTGTATTATCTATGGCCGGGCGAGAACTACTTAAAAGTGAAGAGATGTTGCTTAAATATTATAATCAAACAAAATGTTGGCCGTTGTTCTTTCATTAGTCAGAAGTCATATAGAATATTGCTCCATCGTCTGGTACCCAATTTATAATATCCACATTCAACGCATCGAAAGAATTCAAATAAAATTTATAAAAAGACTCTCTTGTAAGGCAGGTATAAGGAATTCCGTTAAAACCTACGAAGATAGACTAAATTACTTCAAAATGAAATCTTTACACTGGCGTCGTGATTTTGCAGGTCTTGTTTTCTTATTTAAGATATTTAGTCAAGCTGTCGATTGCTCACCACTTCTAGCGTCTATTAACATTAACATACCCCGGTCATCAGCAAGACTGCATAACTATAAGCCGTTTGTTCCTAGTGCTCGCAAAACCAATTACGGAAGTAATGCCCCTCTTTCCTACATTCTTAGAAGGTGTAACGACATTTTTCATGATTGTAACTTAGACATATTTTCAAGCAGCCTCACTCAGTTTAAAAGAGCTGTGCTCAATAACATGTAATTTCTTAATCAATTTTTTATTTTATTCTTCATATTGTCATTACATATTTAGTTCAATAAAACAATCTTATTCAATCTAATTTAATCATTATTTAATATTTAATCTTATATAATTCGATTTAATTCATAACAAAATCAATTTGAAAATGTTATTATTTATAATTATTTTGTAATGTACAGATAGCTCAAAATGAAATGCTGTGCTTACCTTTAATTTAGATGCATGCAAAACTATTTTATTTGTAAATGAAATGTAACAGGAATGATTCTGTATGTATTTAGTTGGTTTGCCTTAAATAAATAAATAAATAAATAAATAGCATGACTATGCTTATGAAAGTTTTCATCCTTAGACTTAAAAAGTAAACAGTATATGAAATCATAATAAATCATAAACTGATCCCTCGTTGCAAATATCTAAACTAAAAACAAAAAATAAAACTATTATTTTGTAATTCTAATAAATAAATTGGAATTAAACAAGTTTTGGCTAAATCCTTGACAACATTTTTATGTGCAATATTTATTGGCTGTATAAAAAGAAACGTTGTTTGGAACTATTGGAACGTATCCAAAGAGGTATTGCCAAGTCAAACAACATCAGCTGATACAATAATCATATATTTTTAATTAAAAATATTTTTACATGTATTTGCTTATTACTCAGCAATTAGTTACGTTATAAATATCTAAAATCTTTTGTTTTACTTGATATCTTTATTAGTCTTTAAACTTCTTTTAGGATTTGCAAAATAAATGACAGTTTTGTTAATGTTGCCATACTATTAAACTAATCGTTCGGTCGTGCTGTCAAATCCTGTTGTTTATATAATTTCAAAATAAAAATTCTAAATTAAGTTAGGATTATTGTTTATAATATAATTTGTGTTAGGTGGTAGTCATACACATAGTATTAGCAATGGGCACAGTACACGCCAAGGTAAATGATCTGTATTTTATTCTGTTGATAAAGTTAGGTTATATTTTATGAGATGTGTGATAAAACTGATTTTACCGTATTTATTGTATTGTTTGTTGTTATTTGGTTCATTATAAACTGAAAATAATCTTCCGGTGTGTGTCTATACACAAACAGCACTAATTTTATCGACTTTAAGGTATAAAAGACGTCGTAACTAAAGCTCATAGATTCTTATTTGATTGTAATTCTACTGCTGACAGTTGGTCTCAGTAATCATAAAAGCACTACAATCTGACTGTGTTTTGTGGTCTAATTCAAGCATAACCGACCCTTCGAACACTTTCACCTACCAACACTATACAAACTCAAAACAGTTTCTAGATCAAATAAGTTTCTTATATAGACACTGTTTTGAGTGTGTATGGTCAGACACACTACAGTCGTATGATATCGGTGTCTTGCATAGCCTTGTGGTCAAAGAGCCTCGGTGTTTAGTGTACGCAGTGCCCCTACGCTGTCACATAGCATTGTATATAAGATGTATGTGTGTGTGTGTGTGTGTTGCAGGCACAGGCGGGGGAGAGCATGAGCGAGGTGGGCGCGGGGAGCGGGGGGCTGTTCGAGTTCGAGGAGCCCCTCGAGATGGACGACGACGCGCTGCCCAAGCCCACCATCAAGCTCAATGGAGTGCGGGTAATGTATATTGTTGTTATATTATGTCATCCTTAATTGTCACACTGCGGAGCAGAGGCTTGTCTGAAGAGTAGCAATGAGCGATATGGAGTTTTTATTATTGTTTGCTAACAAAATAACTCTAAAAACAATACTTATGCTAAGTAGTTCCTTGAACGAATAAATTTAGTAGTAATTTAGATACTAGATAAATATATTGTTTCCTTCAGATTTGATGTTTAGTAAGTATAAACATTTTAATATTTTCATTGTTTTACTTGATACTGAAATTGATTTGTGTGTGTTCTATCTCAGGCTTTCTGTCCCAAGTTACCAAATATAACACGAGATTTGGCAAAAATACCCCTTTCAGGCTCTGTATGTTTTTGCCGGTTGTCCTTTAGTCACCAATTAAGAAAACTTCAAATTCTGCTATCACTTTGCTCTTGCAAGAGACATAACCCCCGTGCTGTTGATGCCGTGGTAACACAGTGTATGTCGTTGTGCAGGCGCGTGTGGACAGAGTGCATGTCGACGGTCTGAACCGCACGAAGGACGACATCATCCGCAGCACCGTGGACGAGCTCTTCCACGCCACCGACTTCGAGGACGTCATCCTCCGCGCGCACAAGGTACTGTTGCTCCAGTGGCTAGTGACCCTAACCGCTGACAACATACTGTGTAATACTTAGAGTGTCCTTATCAATGTGTTACGTACGCAGGTTCGTCGCGCGCTGGACGCGATGGGCTGCTTCCGCGACATCGGCGTGTTCATCGACGTCTCCTCTGGCCCCGGCGCCACGCCTGAAGGTCTAGAGGTATACACATACTTACATAGAACACACTCCGTAGAAGACTCCTGTCAAGCCATGTTATATCATAATCAAAAGACAAATAATACTGTTATGCCCACACACAGAATAAATAAGGCGCTAACACAGTGCCTTGCGGTACCCCTACATACATTACGTGCTCGGCCCTATCGAACGCCTCCGTACTATCCATACACATACCTCTCGCCAGCTGTGTGACTGTGTATTTATTTATTTATTCTTAGGAAAGCTTACAGACTAATGATACATTGCACTTAGACACACACTCACACACTCACACACAGCTAGCGTAGTAACGTGTATGTTTGTGTGTGTGTGTGCAGGTGACGTTCCAGGTGCGCGAGCTGTCGCGTATCGTGGGCGGCGTCAACACCACAGTCAGCGAGAACGAGGGCAACCTCGTGCTCGGTACGTAACACGTCTTACTGAATGTATATTGGACAATCATTATATTTTAGAGATCTGTTAAGGTTTCAGCGCGTATCAGTAAGGATCTAAAATTTAATCGGATTTCAGTTTTTGTCTTGTTTAACTTCTCTGAGTGCTGTAGAGATCTTAAGCTGTGTCAATTATATCACCGTGGCGTCTTCTAAGTTGAGGTGGAAGCAACATTGTTAGTAATTAGCACGGTACTACGACATCCCTGACTTTGTATATGTGTATGTGTGTAGGCGTGAAGATGCCGAACGTGCTGGGTCGCGGCGAGCGCGTGGCGGCGGAGTACAGCATGGGCTACCGCTCCTCCTCCAACTTCAGCGTGTGCGGCACCAAGCCCTTCCCGCACAAGCCGCTGCTGCCGGTGCTGGCGGCCTCGCTGTACCAGCAGAACCACGAGTACCCCTGGTCCGGCTACCGCCTGCTGGACCGCGGCCTGCTGCTGGACCTGGCCTTCCACACCTCGCCGCACACCAAGCACAACCTGCAGTGGGAGGGGCTCGTGCGCGACACCTCCGTGCTCAGCAAGACCACCAGCTTCAAGGTCCGCGAGAGCAGCGGTGAGTGACGTCACGCGCACACTAGCTCTAACTCGCTCGCACACTCGCGCTGACACACTCTCGCACAGGCCCTCAGATGAAGTCGATCTTGCGGCACATCGTGTGCGTGGACCACCGCGACGAGCCGATCTTCCCGACGCGCGGCACGTGGCTGCAGTTCAGCAGCGAGGTGGCCGGGCTCGGCGGCGGCGTGGCCAACCTCAAAACCGAGCTGCACGCGCAGGCCAACCACCAGCTGCTGGAGGACGTGGTACGTGTCGCGCTACATCAGTGTATAGCTAGCAGGCGTGGCCGGTGTGACCGTGTGTGTTGGTGCGGCAGGTGCTGCAGCTGACGGGCGCGCTGGGCGTGCTGCACGACGTGTTCGGCAGCGAGCTGGCGGACCAGCTGTTCCTGGGCGGGCCCACGTCGCTGCGCGGGTTCCGGCAGCGCGGCGTGGGCCCGCACAGCGACGGGCAGGCGACGGGCGGGCGCGCCTACTGGGCCGCGGGCCTGCACGTGTTCGCGCCGCTGCCCTTCCAGGGCGCGCGCGCGGGGCTGGGCGCGCTGTTCCGCTCGCACCTGTTCCTCAACGCCGGCTGCCTCGCCATGCCGGGTGAGTGTGGCTGCTGGTGGGTGTGTAGGGTGTGGGCAGGGCGTGACACGTGTGTGTTGCCACAGAGGGCGGCGGGCTGGCGTGGCTGGAGCCGCTGCGGCTGGCGCGGGTGTCGGCGGGCGCGGGCGTGTGCGTGCGGCTGGGGCGCGCGGCGCGGCTGGAGCTGAACTACGCGTGGCCGCTGCGCGCGCACGCCGGCGACCAGCACGCCGCCGGACTGCAGTTCGGAGTCGGCGCTAACTTCCTCTAGGTGACTATACACACGAACACAACACTATCATCTAACACAGTTCAATAGGAAATAAAAACACTCATTGTTCTCTGTCCTCTTATCTTTATTGATCATTAACATTACACAAAAATACGATAACTAATAAAGGCAGGACTCTAATAAACGTCATTTTTAACTGTTCTTTCCCATAATAAAGCCTTTGATTGTATGCAGTAAAATTTTATCCCATTTACCTTTAAGAAACTGTTGGAATTCGCTCTTAACTATAACTATTATATTGTTATCATAACACTAAAGAACTAACATAAAACAATCAAATAATTTGAGTTAGATTTAATTCTTCAGTAATCCATTCGGGTGTCCCGCAGGGTCATACCTTCGGCCCCTTACTACCCGACTGTTATTTCTTGTGATATTTAGTGCTTATACACTATATACATAATAAGCTATTTAAACATATACTACTAACACTTGTGACCCCGCAGAGTGCAGACGCGCGTTGCGTCGGGTCGAGCCGAGTGTACATAGCGTGGGGAGCGGAGGAGTATTTATTGTTGCCGCGGCGCGCTGTGCCGAGCGTCGCTAATAAATTGTTTAGTTTCTTAGTTGCTTGCTGTGTTTCATTTATAAACCCCCCCCCCCTATCCCCCCCTTACTATTATTTTACTAGCCTTTTGGCTCGCCCCCTATTACATGGGACCTAAACATATCGGCGAACTGTGGGTGTACTTTGGTACACCTCTGCCTAACCCTTCGGGGATACAGGCGTGATGGTACGTTATGTTATGATTTGGTCCAGTGGTTAATGACTGCTGAATAGTACTGAACCGGAGGTCGTGAGTTTGATACCCAACCAGGCGAATCTTTGCGAAAAAAAAAATCGGTTTCTATTTGTCTGGGTGTAGTTTATCTATTATTTGTATTGTATATCTGTGTATGAGATCCCGGATTCGATCCCCGGACGGGTCAATATAGATAACGCCATTGCTACATACCTTCGAGATAAAAAAAATATATTATCTGTTATAAAACAGATTGAGATCCTTATGATAATTGCGCAAATGTAAGTATCTATAGTAACACATTGCCTATGACATAACTTTTAGACAACTATTGATGATACATAAAAATAGTAATAAATTATTAAGTTCTCATTGTTGCTGAGGAAACAGTCAATCATTCTTATTGAAATAAATAGTTTTATCAAAAATAACCCATTCAATGCGGCGCACGCCGATCGGCGTATTATAGAATTGATTGTTTTATATTTTATCCAAATTTGATGATTTAATAATAAAATATGAACCAATGTGCTTGTAATTTATAAGTGAAATGCCTGGTACGAGTAGTTTTTGGATATTTCAGTAGCGTAAGCGTTCTAAAAAAGTTGAGTTTTCTTACTCAGGTGCTGATAACGCCAATCGGCGTATTCCAGGGATTAACAACTGAACTACTCACTTTACTTTTAGTACCAGTGAAAATATTTATTATTCAATAAAATCAGACGAAGAAATATCAGTTAAACTTGCAATACGCGAACGATTCATTGCTGTTGTCCCATCAGAACGGCTAAGCACATTATGAAACTTGTAAGCTTGGGTCCGAAGAAAGGATATGTGTTATCTTAGCTGTGATACGCAGGCGGAGCCGCGGGGAATAGCTTGTCAATAACAAAGTTATGTGGAGAATTGTGGCTTAGGCCGTGGTCGCAGGCGGACTGACCACTGCTTGTCTTGCGTAATTTTAAATTATATTGTTCAATGGTATAATGATTATATTGACGTCATTGGTATAAAACAATGCGCCTACCGAAATATGTGATGTCTGCGCGAGTAGCGGCGCGGCGTGGTGTAGGGTCAACACTCATACCTTACTACATATTTGACGACCTCCGTGGTCGAGTGGCGTACGCACCGGTTTCAAGGTGTCGCTAGCTCTGAGGTCCCGGGTTCGATCCCCGGACGGGGTCAATGTAGAAAATCACATTTCTACATTGTCTAGGGTCTGGGTGTTTGTAGTACCTTCGTTGTATCTGAATTCCATAACACAAGTGCTTTAGCAACTTACTTTGGGTTCAGAACAATGTATGTGATGTTGTCTGCATTTATTTATTTATTTATTATTATTATACACTAATTGGATTATTATTGTGTAAGTATTTAGTTATTTACTGAGCAAGTAAACAAAACGAATATAATATATTGCAATCTCTCATTATTAGTAGTATAGCAGCTCCTTGGTTCATAGGTTTGATGACAGAATCGGGTACAGATAAGGAAAAAATATATATTCAGCATCATTGATGTAACTTACATAATGATATACAAATAAATACATAGGTACTGCAATTTTATTATAATAATATATCCTACTCATTAATATCACACGCGCCGCTTTCCGAAGCGCGACTTTGCCGCCTTGTTACTTACAGCCCACAAATCATTTGAATCCCTAAAATTAAAAGCTGTAACGTTTTACTCGTTTAATTTAAAAATATAATTAGATTTTATTCCTTTTTTTCATCATCTGCCCTGTTCCCCTTTCGGGGTCGGCTCAATGCGTATTTTATACGTTAATTTTTTTTAATATTTTTTATGACATTTTTTTTATGTCCATTATGTGCATGTACTTTTGTTGGCGAGGTGACATACGTGCGCTGGGGTTAAGCAGGAAACATAATTCATTATTACACATATTACATAATTACTTGCCTACATCGCAGCATTAGCATTCAGCGTGTCATTAGCAGCATATCGTGGGTCAGATATCACTTCTTACTTGACCACTCATGTACTCACATAACACGACAAAAGTTTAATACAACAACAATTATAACAAACAACCATAAAAAATAAATAAAACATAAATCTAGTTTAGTGTAAAAGTAAACAAAAATATATACCTACAGCAAAAATATATTCCTAACTAAAATACCTAATCATTGTCTATTTGTGAATAAGTTATATTCTGCAGAATCCCAAAGTGCAGTGGTACTGTGGTAACAAACTATCTGTGTAAGGAAGAAGCTTCTAAATAAGGGGGATAAAAATAAGAGAAATAATAAGTGTGTCGCAATCTTCAAACCAGTTAGTGTAATAACTGTGACTGGTAAGTAACCATGACTGAATCGGATGTTCTGTAAGAACAGCAACAAATATAGTGGCTTAATACTTCCAGTAAAAAGCAGTTCAAATATGGCGAATTACGAACAGCAGAAGATCAAAAAAGAAGGGGATATTTTGTAATATTATTCATATCCTATTCTTCTTCTTCCTGCCCCTTTCCTAAATTAATTGTTGTCTTCTAAACACACTGCATGAGTGCTTGCAAGATTGAGACGCCAACTCTCCTTGGGAACACCCATAGGATGTTAAGGGTTGTTCCTATTCTTAACCCGGAAACCACACGGGTAAAATAAATAAATCTATTAGGTACTAATATGATAAATCTGAATGCAGAAGGTAGTCTATCTATCTGTATCGCTTTCAAAGCTAATCCACTTACCAGATTTTGATCAAAATATGTTGTACTCAAATACTCAAATCTTTATTAGCAATCCATATGTCACATAACAGGTACAATTTTTATAATATAGACACAATATGGACCCGATAGGGCACAGCTTAAAGAAGTTCGGAAAGAAATACTACTTGCTAGAACATGAAGAAAGATCATTGGCTGCTTTTAACTGTAATTTCCACCACCACGCGATCCAAGGCTCTGCCTCAGTTGTATGCTTGACCCGCAAGGCTGCCGCGATGGCGGACGCGGGCGCGGCGGGCGCGGCGCTGCTGCCGGCCTTCTTCCACGACCGGAGCGTGCTCGTCACCGGCGCCACCGGCTTCCTCGGCAAGGTCAGCACAGACACACACACACATCCCCACCCACACACACACACACACACTTAAGCCACACAATGAGAAGTATACGTTCCTTTGTGATTAAATACCTACTCCATAATACAAATTTAAATGATAAAATAAATGTAATTAGTGAAAAAGTGTGTCTGATTCAATTGTGTCAACTCACAGTTTTCTAAGGGTCATGTTATGAATAACGCAACTTCATATTCGTAGCTCTGGCAGCTACGAGGGCTACGTGAGTTCTACGATTGCTACGCTGGTGCCGTAGAAGAAATAATAATATGTTTGTTTTATAACAGTAAAACTTCAGACACACAGACAGACTTCAGTGAGAATTGAAGTTTGAATTGAAAGTTGAAAGGTACTTGTGGATAAAGTGTAAAGAATAATTTGACTTGAAAAAGCTAGTGTGTAGATAGGTTAATGGGAAGGCACTACACTAGACGCGTGCTACATTTTAATAAGTTACGATTATAGGTTTTTTTTGGATGGTAGTGTCCAAGTAACATGTGCCTACGAATCCGGTCATCCAGCATTTTCCCAACAGTGAGACATTCCAGGCTGATATAACTGTACCTACCAGGTGCTGGTAGCGCGCGTGCTGGCGACGTGCCCGGGCGTGCGCGAGCTGCGCGTGCTGCTGCGCGCCAAGCGCGGGCTCTCCCCTGAAGACCGCCTGCACGAGCTCAAGCGATCCCCGGTATGTACTGCCTGCACTCCAGACAACATGAATCATCATCTCCCGAGCCTTCTGCAAACTATGTTGGGGTCGGCTACCAGTCTTACCGGATTCAGCTGAATACCGTATTTTACATGGGGCGACTGCCTGTCTGACCTCTACAACCCATTTTACTGGGAATCACAGTATCCCATAGTAAGACTGGTTGTCAGAATTGACTTAACGACTGCCAAATAAATATACTGTCGAAACTGAACCAACATGAATTAGGACATAGAAAGCACCAGCATTCAATTAAAAAAAAAATTTAGAAAATTGGTTCCCCTCGAGTCAAATGTTCTCCTCCTTTTTCAAGTCGGTTAAAAACATAACCTCACCAAACAATGGCTGTTTTCAATATTCGGGATAGCTTTTTGGTAGTTACACCTTGTGTGTACACAGCGGCACTCTGATTCTGATGATGCAAAAGATTTATTCTAAACTCTTAAGAATGACGCGAGGTGAAAACAAACACAATTTAAAACAAGTATTTATTGCTTGTATTTTTTATGATAATGTCGTACATATATGCAATCAATTAAAAATCCCTTCCGACTTACAGCGACAATTAACATGTTAAACAATGCCCCGTGCGTGTGTCTTTATCATTTACATTAAAATTAAATGCAAAGTAGAGTAAAATATGTCACACAATATCTTTATTTGTTATTTAAGTATTTCGTAAAATCAATAAAAACGCTTGATTTGAATATTTTAACATACAACTGACAAGTCAATGCTTATGCGTACCTTATGATGTCATACATAGTTAATGATATAAATAAATAAGTTTATTAATGAATAAAATAGGTAAACAATGAAATAAATAATGCATTTTGAAGGTCCCTGAACTGTGGGCCGCGGCGTTGTTTGTTACGGCCTTCGATTTCTTGCTGTATGCTCCACAGATGTTATACTTAAATAGGTCTCACTATCGTCATCTCCAGCCTATATAGTACGTAATGTACCACACTGCTGGGCATAAACTTTGTGCTCTAAATAAGTCTGTCAAACAGGTTCTTATGGAGGATGTTCTATGTTCGAGTGTAGTATGTGTTGTTTGTTGAAACAAGTAATGTGAGTGTGTAAGGGTGCGTCCAGATCTGGCGAACGCGCACCGAATGAGCAAATCGCGGACAGCTCATTCACTGCGCGATCGCAAGATCTGGAAGCACCCTTAGTTTCGTATACAGCAGATGTGTCGGTTTGACGACCTCCGTGGTTGAGTGGCGTACGCACTGGTTTCAAACGGTCCCGGGTTCGATCCCCGGAAGCGTCTATGTAGAAACCAACTTTTCTACATCTTCCCGAGTCTTTGTGTTTGTGGTACCTTCGTTGTTTCTGAATTCCATAACACAAGCTCTTCAGCGTACGTGTTTATGTGTGCATCCCCGCAGGTGTTCGACAGCGTGCGGAGCGCATGCCCATCTCAGCTGGACAAGCTGGTGGCGGTGAGCGGTGACGTCACTCTGCCGCGACTCGGGCTGCAACCCGCAGAGCTGCGCGCGCTGCGGCCCGTGTCGGTGGTGTTCCACTGCGCCGCGTCCGTGCACTTCCGCGAGACTCTGGCCGCCGCCGAGCGACAGAACGTGCGCGCCGTACTCGAGCTCTGCGATGTCTGCGATCAGCTGCCGGCTCTCGAGGTGATCACACACAGCCGGCCTGGCATGCTACGGTGGAAAGGTTTTGCTAAGACCAACACACAAATCTTGTATCACAGCTTTTCTTCTACCTCGGCAGGGCAACAGACAACATTTAAAAAAAACCGTTATATTACGGTATATACTCTTTGGTATATATACGGATGAGGCTGGCACCGGAACGCAGAAAATGGTACGCAAAAGGAGAGGCCTATACGAGTATAACTTAAAGCCAGGTCCAATCTGGTCTGATGATGGAGCCAAAATATGGTCATAAGACGCAACCCCATCGTGTTCGTGCTTGTTTGATTTGTCTATAGATACTAGTTCCTTGAGCCTGACTTACGTAAATGCAAAAACATTTTTTTTAATGCTTACGCATTTAATTTTTAGACCAGCCAGGATTTCAGATGTTTTGTCTGATGTTCCCCTGCAACCACCAGTGACTTAGTTTTGTCTATATCATGCCATTTTACAGGTCTAAATTAACCAAGCTCATGCGGGTCACTGCCGAACATCACAATCCCAAACCAGCATATATTCACCGATAAAATTTCCATCTTATTTTTAGTTTTGTGTTAAGATTAATTTTCTTCAAACTTATTATTGTAAGCTGCATTGTACACCTTTATGTAAAGGTTTTTATTTCAATAAATTATTATAATATCAGGCGCTGATCCACGTGTCGACAGCGTACAGCAACGCGGAGCGCGCGCGCGTGGAGGAGCGCGTGTACGCGGCGCCCGCGCACGCAGACCTGGCCGCGCTGCTGCGGGCGCTGCCGGACTCGCTGCTCGACGAGATCACGCCCTTGTGAGTCGATACCGAGACCAGGGTATACCGATAAACCAAAATAAAAATTCATCATTTCTATTAATATTCTTCATTTTAATTTTGACGTCCTCCGTGGTCTAGTCGCGTACGCACCGGTTTTCAAGGTGTCGCTGGCTCTGAGGTTCCGGGTTCGTACCCCGGGCGGGTCGACGTAGAAACCAACTTTTCTATATTGACTCGGGTCTGGGTGTCTGCCGTACCTTCGTTGCTTCTGAATTCCTTAACACAAGTGCTTAAGCTACTTACTTTGGGTTCAGAACAATGTATGTGATGTTGTCCGCTTTTATTTATTTATTTACAAAAATATGGAACGTAATTCTTGAAAGCCGAAGCCACCGACTGACTCTATAGGGATGAGCTTCTTTAACGCCGCATCTGACACGCAAAAGGCGGCAAATAGCGCAGTGCAGTAGACAGTACAGCACTCCAACTGGTGCTGACCCTGACTGATATGTGCTGTTCCCACCAGGTTGATCTCCCCGAAGCCCAACACATATGTGTTCTCGAAGGCGGTGGCGGAGGCGAGCATCCAGCAGCGCGAGCGCCGACACTACGCCGTCGCCATCTTCCGGCCCTCCATAGGTAAGCAGCCATCTCTCTCCCACTGCACGGCAAAGGCTCTCTATCCTACTTCCATCTTTCTCTGGTTAGGGCTGCTGTGAAACAATTTCATCAAATGAGTCTAGATCATCCAAATTTTGATTGAGCATACCGAGATATCTCTTGCTATTCAGAGGCACAGTATACTTACCTCAGCTCACTTATTTGTGTATTTTGTTTATTACTACTTAACCTACAACTCTATCCTCTTACTGGAGTTACTAAATAATAATGATGAGATACTTAAAAAACAATACACAACATTTTGTGATCTCGATTTTCTTATGCTTTGGTTCTATAGCGTGCTCTAAATCTTTGGACTTTGGTGTCAGTTCCTTCGTCTCAAGTCGTTTGAGATGATGCCATGTGGGCACCTACCACCATACAGTACATATCCGCAGTGGTGTCGTCGTGGCGCTGGCCGGCGCCGGGCTGGGTGCAGGGCGCGAGCGGCGCGGGCGGCGTGCTGCTGGGCTGCGGCGCGGGCGTGCTGCGCGCCATCCACCTCGCGCCCGCCGCGCGCGCCGACCTCGTGCCCGTCGACTTCGTGGCCGACACCATGCTCGCCGCCGCCTGGGACATCGTCACTCACAGGTACTGGACCACACACTTGCCATGGGCTAGACAATGATAACTATGGAGTTTCTTGCCGGTTCTTCTCCATAGGAAGGACACTTTGGAACCGAGCAACTAGAGTCAGTAGATTTAACTTAAAGTTTCTAACATGCCCACGCCTACTGGTTAAGCTCACCAATCGCCTTACAAACTTAGTTATAACTTTTACCCGATGCTCGAAGTTATTTTACTCCTCCAAAAAGTATAAAAGTTTGACTGGGCCTTCCCTTCACCACTTCAAGATGAGACCTTGCTGTAGAAAAAACTTTTCATAACAATGTTTTAAATCAGCTGTGACCACAGTACTAGTGAATACAAAACAAACTAGCCCAAACACGATGGGGTTCGGTTCGGTAAGCAGTTTCTAAGCCACCTTATCTTACATCCCCCCTCAGAGCGGCGGAGGTGCGCGTGTACAACTGCAGCTCGCAGGAGAACCCGGTCACGTGGCGTTGGTTCGGCTCCCGCTCGCTGGAGGCGCTGCGGGCGCACCCCTATGCGAGCGCGCTCTACTACCCCTGCACGTTCACCATCAAGAACAGGTACCATGCTCTTACATGATGTGAATCTACGTAAAATGGACGGTGTGCCTGACAGAAAGTGAAAATTAGCCGATGTGTATAAGCAATTTATTTAAGAACAGCGCCAAATAATAACCTTTTTTTTTTAAGTCATACATCTCGTATCTCGTAAATCATTATGCATCCCCTATCCCTCCTACCAATACATCCCCGCATACATTAATTTTGAGACATTTTCTGTCAATTGTGCCACGTGAATGACCACTAAAGCAAGCCCTAACTCTTGAACATGGCGTGTTTCAGGTTTATATTCAACGCGGTACAGCTGTGCCTGCAGACTGCTCCGCTGCACGCGGCCGACTACCTCGCCAAGCTTTGCGGGCTCAAGCTCAAGTCAGTATGACGGTCTTACATTACATAGTATTGTCAGAAAGACAATATGCCTCAAAATGAACCAATTGAGGTTCTTATGAAGCTTTCTCCTTTCAGAGGTCCCATGGCACATATTCATTAAATTCAGTTTTTTTACTTATTTATGTTTTTAATGAATTAACACGTTGTCGTTATTGTGGACAATGTAATGAGGCCTAGTTATTAAACCACCTCTCTAAGACATTAACTGTTACTTTTACGTCAGCGTCAACAAATAATACATCCATGACTGCAGAATCTCATTTACCTCCACTGCGCATCATATACCTAGGTGTATTATAACAGTAACTTCACTATCCATGTCTGGCCACAGAATGAGCTTATCGACAGTCGCCGACCGGCTGTACGCAATGAACGACGTGCTGTCCTACTTCGCCCTCCACGAGTGGGACTTCAGTACGGAGAACATGCAGCGGCTGCGGGAGCGACTGAGTGACAAGGACAGAGAGATATATCACCTGGATATCAGGGATGTCGAGTGAGTCACTACTAAGTTCACTTCTATAATCGTCCCACTGCTGTGCTGGGCACAGGCCTCTTCCCATATAGGGAAGGCATGAGCATTGATCACCACGCTTGCTCTCTGTGGATTGGCGATTTCAGATCCCAAATTTTGGAATCCAGGTTACCTCAGGTTTAAAAATAATTCTTCTCCTTTTCGCCCTGTGGTTTTAATCCGCATATTACTTCCAAAATTGCATGTGGTGCAGCAAATGTCTTGAAATTGAAAGCGGGCATTGATATAAAAGTACTGTATGTTCCTATTTGTGTCCAGTTGGGACTCTCACGTGGAGAACTTCGTGCAGGGCACGCGGCGGCACCTGCTGCGCGAGCCCGACTCCTCGCTGCCCGCCGCCCGGAGGAGGATGCAAAGGTGAATAACTATCTAGTTACACACACCCTGGTGTTACCGGCAGAGTATTGGTGGACGGTATAGAGTATTGGTTACCTGTATCCCACATCTTATTGTCAAAAGGCTGGTATCGTAACTAAGAGCAAGACGTGTTGACTGATCTTGATAGTTTAGACGCGCTGGCCGGTGTGGGTCCGCTAATGGTAACCTCTGTAGTTGAGTGGCATACACACGGGTTTTCATAGACGTCGCTAAGTCTGAGGTCCCGGATTAGATCCCCGGGCGGGTAATTTAGCAAAGTACTTTTCAACTTTGTCTCGAATGTACCCACACGCCTTTTGTCTCTTATTAGCTAGCTACATCCTTTGGGCTTAGAGCTATGTATGTAAAGTCCACATTTATTGTACCTATTTTTATTTTCAGACTGCGCTTGCTGCACTACACGCTGATGCTGACGCTGTCCGTGGTGACCCTGCGACTGCTCAGCCGGTTGATACCAGCTTTCATACGCAATCTGCCGCTCTTGATCAAGTCACGACAAAACATGCACGGAAGGAAATAACAGTATATTATGTGAACCTACTTGTTTGACGTATAAGTAGCTTAGGCTTAATGGTTTATCCATTTAATTTGAATATATTGTTATTTAAATAATTATAGAGTATACATAGTTTTAAGTTGGTAGATAAGTTTAAAGGGAGATATTAATGGAATGGAAGTAATAAAATCATTGTTGCAAAAATACTCAGTTGACCTAGTTTCTACCAACGGCAAATAGATTTTTAATAAAAACTAGTAGTAGTATATTATAATGTAAGGAAAAAAAATAAAAGGAAAATAAGTAATTAAGTGTGAAGAAACGTCTAATAAAATTTATCTATTTTATGAGTACATTTGTTTTTATACTGTCCCTCCTCTCGCTTGTCTCACTGCTTCTAGGGACTTTGTTTTAAAAATGCGTGACCTCCTCGATTTATGTCATGTTTAAAGGGTCTCTACTTGAGTTTAAAACAACATTAAGGCAGTTACAGAGTTAAAATGTTATTTGCAAACGGGACAAATATTAATTTTTCAATAGTCATCTCCAAGAATAATGTCTATGAAAGAATGTGTTGTTTATTGGAAACTTAATGTTAAAGTTATCACTTTATGAATTTCATGTTTAATAAAATAAATAAGAATTTATTGTCATGTACACATTATATTTTAGTACCTTACATAATGAGACCAAATAGCGCTGTTTCAGTGAAAAGAAACATTTTTAAATACGAAATATTCCTATGTTGTGTGTACATAAATGATTAAATAAATAAATAAATAAATAAATGAATCCAAATTTATTTAAGCTAGCAACATTGTTGTGAAACGTCAAATCAATCAAAGTGCTGTAGGACTACGAGCCCGTCTATTTGATATGATTATTAATTTATTAATTTTATTGTTATAATAAGCTGAAAGTCTCTCCGCTAGCAAGTGTAATATCGCGCGCGACACAGGACTACTCGAAACTGTTTAGGTGAGTTATGGGAAGCGTGTATTTCGGTGATTTCGAATGGTGTTTGTCATTGCTGCGTGAGATATTATTTTTGTTTAGTGCCAATATCGCTGAGTAATTTCTGGCTGGTGGTGTGTGTCGGGCGCGGGGTTTGTTGTGTCGATCTTGTCAGCGTGCCAAGTCCGGGAAGCCGCGGCGGCGAGCGTGAGTTGCACTTGTGTCAGGCTGGTGTTATTGGTCCGTGGTGCGGGGCTCGGAGCTCGACCTCCGCGGAGTCTGCCGGCTGTCGGCCTCGCGCCCTTGCCTCCCGCGCTCCGGTTCATGACCGACGCAACACACAATGACTGGCGTTCCTTGCGTAATGCTCCTGACCCATATAAGTATGTTAGAAATGCGTATCTAAGTTATATTTCCGTGTAAACCATTAAATAGCGATTTGTATAAGTAATTAATGGTTGCAACAGTGTTGGGTGCTACGGCAGGTCACAGTTGTGTTTGTTATAATTAGTAAACAAATGTATGCGGCCGTTGTGACAGTTCTGTCCGTCAGTAGGTCACTGGTTATTATTTACAGTAAGTTATAAGAGCCACAGCTTTAACCAGTCACCTGTGGAATGTTAATTATTGAGGATACAGATATATCCAAGCTATAAACATGCACAAAGAAGTTTTTATATACTTTTGAGGCAACACACTTACTTTCTTTGTTTCGGTGTTTACCAACCGCACTGGTGTGTCCGATAACTGCATCATTCTACCTGAACCACCTTTTGCCACCGTGAAATATGCAGACAAAGAAATAAAGCTATAATTCAGACTATATTATATAAGACCAATAATAAAAATGTAATAAAATAATAGAAACAAGAAGATTGAGCAAAGGAAGTATGTATGTATGCGTAGGCCTTTTTGACACATTAAAAAAAGGAGTGGCAACAAACAGCTAACAATAAAGACCTGTGGAAGAAAGGGAGGCCTTTGCCCAGCAGTGGGACATTTTTATTATTATTTTATTTAAAGCCTGAACTTTAAATAAAATAATAATAAATGAGTAAATAAAGAAGTTTGACTCATAGACAGGTACAAACCTGCGACTACAAGTCAGGTGCATCAGTCGCTTATCCTATATTTTTATCTAATCATTATTAATTAATTCATTTCTTTATTAATTTTTTTTCTTATTTTTGTATATTTAAAGTGCCTCACTAACAAATTGGGTTAGTACCTGTTATGTTAGTGGTAAGTGTTGAATGAATAAATGAATAAAATTATGTGCTATTTGCTTGAGTAAATATAATAATGAGCTATTTAAGGCAAAATAACTAAATATGTCGTACTGCTGTAAACTGTGTTATTCCCATTCAACTTATCCATTACCCAAAGTTCATTCAAATCCGTTGAGTATTCAAAGTGATTTGATCTGCTAACGCCTCTTAACACATTAGACATGACATGCTAGATGGTCCGAGAAAGCATTGCCAAATAATGTATGTTTCACTCCTTTTTCCTTTGTAGGGGTAGGCAGAGACCATTCTTTCCACTTGCTACAATCCCTACACACTTGTTTCGCTTCGTCCACTTTCATTATTCCCTTCTTAAATGCTCTTCGGTTTATGGCACTCTTGATCTGGCCTTTTTCATTCATATTCGTCTTGTACACTTTTTAAGATAATCAACATGGCCAAACCTTTCATAACTGTTGCCACTACATCCATCATCTGACATACTTTATCCACCTTACCATCTATTCCTCCTCTTACATACAACATAGTGAACATATTAATGAACAGTAACTGTGTGTTGCAGGTACATGGTAGGTGTCTGTGATGATGTCACTGAAGCCGAGGAACGTTGACTTCACGGAGACATGGGCCCATCTCAAGGAGACGGTAATACCCTGCTCAAGAACTCCTTCCTTTCCTATATAGCTCCTTTAATGATACCTTACATGAGCCACTTGGAGTCACATGGCCCAACGTAAGAACACACTGACACTCGCATACGGATCTAAATCCTAAGTCACTGTATACATTCTTAGAAAAGACCTTTTGTTTATCGCCCCCGGATACAAAGGCCACCTTAAAGAAGCGGTAATACCTGGATACGGATCGAGCAACTTACTTACTGCCTACCTCCTTTCATGATACTTTATGTGTAATCGCTCAGGAAGACATAGCCCCCCCCCCCAATAACATGTTAGCACCCGCTTAAAGAGCTACCTCCTTACATCACCGCTTCCGTAAAACATGGCCCACTTCAAGCAGAAAGTAATACACGCTTGAGAAACTGCCTCACTCTACATCCCTAACATGACTCCCTTATGTGTATTGTTCTCGGAGACGAGCTCTCCTCTACGTCACGGTAATACCCGCTTACAGAGCTACCTCCTTACATGACCCCTTCCGTGAAACATGGCCCACTTCAAGCAGACCGCAATACCTGCTAACGGAGCTCACTCTTACCTGCTTAAATGATATGTACATCCTTATATTGGTTCGTGTCGGGTTATATAGTACAGTGTGTGTGTAGGTGGCGGGCGTGGTGGGCCTGCGCGCGGTGGAGCGCTCGGTGTGGAACACGCGCTTCTCGGACGTGTACGCGCTCTGCGTCGCGCACCCCGAGCCGCTCGCCGACCGGCTCTACGACGAGACCAGGTCAGTCACCTACAGTAACATATAGTAACAAGCTGGGACAGACGGCAAGGAAGAAATAGGAAACGAAAGACCAAGGGAGTAGTGATCACCTCTGTGGTCGAGTGGCATACACACCGGTTTTCAAGGTGGCGCTTGCTCTGAGATCCCGGGTTCGATCTCCGTACGGCACAATGTTGAAAATCATTTTTCTACATCGTTTCGGTTCTGGGTGTATGCGGTACCTTCGTTGTCTTTGAATTAAACTACACAAGTGCTTTATTTAGTTACTTTGGGTTCAGAGAAATGTATGTAATGTTTCCCATATTTATTTAAATTTATAGTTGTGTGTCCGATATCAAAAGAAGGAGGTTCTCAATTTTTTCGTACCTATGTATTTGCTTCAGAAACTTCCTCGAGGAGCACGTGTCGGGGCTGCTGCAGCGCGTGTGCGGCTCGGCCTCGCTCGACAGTAACGACCACAACGACGGCCTGCTCACCAGGTACCACATCCTTACCTCAGCCCTATCTCCTTACCTATCTCCTTACCAAGGTATAGTGGTGTGATCACTGTGTGCTTGTCGCAGATATGTGGCGGCGTGGCGCGAGTACAGCCAGGGCGTGGCCTACCTCAACAGCCTCTACTCATACCTCAACCTGCAGCACGTCAAGCGACAGAAGGTACTCAATACACACACATAACATATTATACACACACTCTCGTACACATGTACACACAATCACTTATACATAAAATTGTGCATACACACACTCATAAACACATGCGTATGAGAGTGTGTGTATATCCCTACTTTCTCCGCTATATCGCTCTTTCTCACGCACTCACATACACTCCGTATGAGGGCAAGAGAGACAGAGCTAGAGCTGGTTATAACAGTGTTCTGTGTGTAGGTATCAGACGCGGAGATCATCTACGGGTCGGCGGCGGCCGCCAGCTGTCCCGACCACGACGCCAGACAACTTGAGGTGTGTACTGTAAGAGTACTATGCTGTTGTGTATATTTATTGCTGATCTGTGTTGTTATTTGCAGGATATTTAGAAATCTGTTAAAAATTGAATAATTGCAGAAAAGATTGGGTGGTTTTTCAGGTGGAATATGAATTTTGCTGAATGAGTTTTCAGATCAAATACTTTTCAGACGGTTGCCTTATACCTAAAGCGGTACTGACCAGCTTAAACATTTGTCTACGACCCACCTAGGAGACATGAAGTCTTGAATTGACTATAATCTAACTCCCATAAGTTGCGGTAGAGTGAGAAAAATCACGAAATTCTTAATGCGCTTGCTTCAAATGATTGGCAATAGGGCTAGAAGACACGTGTTAGTGCGTATAGTGATACAAGAACGTGTGTGTGTGCAGGTAGGCGAGCTGGGACTCGAGATCTGGGAGCGAGTGCTCGTCAGGCCGCTCTCCTCCGCACTCACAGGTAAGAAGAAACTACATCTATGTTTCCTTCTTAGTATAGAGTTTGTTTCTAGCGTATATCTAATGTATCCTTTAGGGTACATCACCACCTTGTCGTGCATTTATGTTTAGCTCACTGGAGTCGTCATTTACTGTGTAAACTGTTGCGCGTTCCTTGGCTCCGCACCAAGAACTGTTCAACCCAAGTGCTCTACCATATTTGAATTGTGTGTAACCGTGTGTATCCCACGCTCGCTCAGGTCGCATAGTGAGCGCTCTAGCCAGCGCCCGCAGCACAGCACCAGACCCGGCACACGCGAGCACACTCCGAGAGGCGATACACTCCACCGTGCAAGTGCGCGCCTTCCGCGTGCGATACCCGCTGCAGCTGTACCAGGTACACGCCTCACTCACACACCTACACGCGCAATACACACCTCACACACACACACTCCGCCGTGCAAGTGCGCGCCTTCCGCGTGCGATACCCGCTGCAGCTGTACCAGGTACACACCTCACTCACACACCTACACGCGCAGTACACACCCCACACACACACTCCACCGTGCAGGTGCGCGCCTTCCGCGTGCGCTACCCGCTGCAGCTGTACCAGGTACACACCTCACTCACACACCTACACGCGCAGTACACACCCCACACACACACTCCACCGTGCAGGTGCGCGCCTTCCGCGTGCGCTACCCGCTGCAGCTGTACCAGGTACACACCTCACTCACACACCTACACGCGCAGTACACACCCCACACACACACACACACACACACTCCGCCGTGCAAGTGCGCGCCTTCCGCGTGCGATACCCGCTGCAGCTGTACCAGGTACACACCTCACTCACACACCTACACGCGCAGTACACACCCCACACACACACTCCACCGTGCAGGTGCGCGCCTTCCGCGTGCGCTACCCGCTGCAGCTGTACCAGGTACACACCTCACTCACACACCTACACGCGCAGTACACACCCCACACACACACACACACACACACTCCACCGTGCAGGTGCGCGCCTTCCGCGTGTGATACCCGCTGCAGCTGTACCAGGTACGCACCTCACTCACACACCTACACGCGCAGTACACACCTCACTCACACCTGCTGTACACTGCTCACTCACTGTGTGTTACTCCGCAGCAACTGGTGCTGGAGCCGTACCTGGCGGCGGCGGCGGCGGCGCACGCTCAGCTGGCGGCCGAGCTGCTCGCGCGCGGAGATGTCGCGCACTACACTAAGCACGCGCTCGCCGGGCTCGAGAGAGAGGTGAGTCCTGTGGTACCCCCAACCATAACCTTTATGCCCTTACCATTATCCAAAACATTGACCCCTGAACTTTGTTTTGAACTTGCGTACAGCATACGTGATTTGTGTGTACGTGACTTGTGTGTATGACTGTTCGTAACCACTGTTAGCTACATTCTGACGTAGCACTGTGTATCCAGGTGTCTCTAGGCGCGCGGTTCCTGGACCCGTCGTCAGCGGAGTCGGTCCGCGTGTGCTACGAGCGCGCCGCCGTAGCCGCGCACCTGCCCGCGCTACACGCTACGGTGGACAAGCTCATGCGCGACGCCGCCCGCGCTACGGACGAGCCGGAGGCGCAGGAGGTAAGCACACTGTTGTATTGCTACGAGCGCGCCCCCGTATCGTACTAAACTTGTTAATTACAGCATTGCTGTAGCAGTTTATGTATTAACTTGTATTGTTATCTCGTAGCGGCGCGCGGACCTACGTCGCATGTACACGTTGCTACGGCCGCTGGGCACGGCGGCGCTACGGCCGCTCGTAGACGCCGCGCATGCGCAGGCCGCCGCCGAGGGACACGCCCTGCTCGCCTCCTCGCACAACAAGGACGAGGTAACACACACACACACACATAGAACACTCGTGTACTGTACACAGCCGACCGTAGAGTATAGAAAAGTACAGAGTGCGCTTATAACTAATGGCTTATTGTGCCGAGTGTCAGCAAATTTTTATATGAATATACTCCGGTTGTTTATTGATTTATTTCCCGCGTAACGGCAGACAGTATTTTTATTTAAAAACTAGTTCATACTAGTACCTACGGTTCATACTCCGTTAGACGCCCTGTATTGATTATTGATATAATTCTTACTCGGTGCGCGTTCGCCAGATTTGGACAGACCCTAAGAAAGGCGCGCTTTATTTGACCCAATTTTGACGATACAACAGGTTCACACTATAACATGCGCTCTATGTGTCCTACATACTCTGTGTACATTACAGGCGCACACACACTTCGTGAACGCCATGCTGTCGCTGCACAGCAAGTACAACAAGCTGTTCGCGGAGGTGTTCGGCGGAGCGCAGGCCTTCATCGGTGCTCTAGATAAGGTAAAAGTATTTTATTTATATTTCAATCTAAATCTTCATCATTATCATCTGTCTAGCTTTTTTTAAGTATGTTGGGGCTGGCTATTAATTTTACCGGATTGAGCTGAATATCGTGTTATATATGGACCAATTGGGACTGGAGAAATATTCAATTTATAAAGTCTTTTCCGCAAGTTATGTTAGCTTTTAAACTTATAGAATTCAACAATCAATTTTCAGTCTATAAAAAACTATTGAGGTTAATTAAAAAAAAAAAAAAATTTATATAATTTACTTAATTTTAGCTCTACTATAACATAATTACAGTACAACACCATATAACTTCTTTCACTGTAACTTTTTAGTCAGTTTTTGGACCATCAGAACACCATTACGGCGAATAGAGATAGGCTTACATTAATTCGCTTAAAGTACATACTTACTCCCCGTCTCTTTAGGCATGTAGCGCGGTGGTGAACTCGCGGCTGCCGGGCGCGCCCCCCGCGGCCCCGGCACCGGGCAGCGCGGGCGCGCCCCCCGGCTCGCCGCCGCCCGCCGCGCCCGCGCGCGCCCCCGAGCTGCTGGCGCGCTACTGCGACTGCCTGCTGCGCAAGCGCGCCGGCGCAGAGGCCGACGTCGACGACAGGCTCGCCGCCGCTATCGTAGTGTTCAAGTTAGTGCATAATATCAAAATATATGATTACATATTAGAAATGCATTTTCGTCGTTTTTCTGACGACTTCACGAGCAAAAGCCTCTTGTTAAAGTTTCAGAACCAAAAAGGGTGCATCTTTATTTTACTTAACTATGAATGTACCATGTTATGTAAAACTACCACTTTAAAAAAAAAAGTGCTTAAAGCTTCGTCAAAAATCAGAATCGTCAAACATGAAAACTAAAGCATTAAAATCGATAAATTTGTTAGTAACATAAAAAGAAAAAAAATGTTTATTCTTCAACCATTGAACTTTTACAGTTAATCTTACAATCATGATGCCACCAATAGACTTTTCGAATCAATTACCCTCTTAAGCTTTCGCGCCTATCAAGTAATAAATAGCAATGTGTATAATAAAGCTCATTCATTGCAGATACGTGGACGACAAGGACGTGTTCCAGAAGTACTACGCGCGCGCTTTAGCTAGGAGACTCATACACCAGCTGTCCGCCTCCATGGAGCAGGTACACACACATACATACCGCTCATGTAAACATACCCGAGACTCACCCCTCACATATGTGACATTCACACGCTCCACACTCCACATATTGAAGTGTCCCCCCACACATATGTCACATCTCCGCATTAGTGTCAGTTCCCACTTCCACCCTCATCCGTGAGACTTGCCCCCCACACTTGTGAAAGCAGATGTGATACGGAGGACACCCCCGACTCCACACGGGGATACTCCACCTCCATACGGGGACACCCCCCCTCCATACGGGGACACCCTCCTCCATACAGAGACACCCCCCTCCGTACGAACCACCCCCCTTCTATACGGGGACAAACCCCCTCCACACGGGGACACGCCCCTCCATACGGGGACACCCCCCTCCATACGCGGACTCCCCTCCTCCACACGGGGACACCCCCCTCCATACGGGGACATCCCCCCTCCATACGCGGACTCCCCCCCTCCACACGGGGACACCCCCCTCCATACGGGGTACGAACCCCCTCCATACGGGGACACCACCCTTCCACACGGGGACACCCCCCTCCATACGCGGACTCCCCCCCTCCACACGGGGACACCCCCCTCCATACGGGGTACGAACCCCCTCCATACGGGGACACCACCCTTCCACACGGGGACACCCCCCTCCATACGGGGTACGAACCCCCTCCATACGGGGACACCACCCTTCCACACGGGGACACCCCCCTCCATACGGGGACACACCCCTCCATATGGGGACACACCCCTCCATATGGGGACGAACCCCCTGCACACAGTGACATCCCCCTCCACACGGGGACACCGCCCTCCATACGGGGTGAAAGCTCCCTACAGATGTGATACGGAGGACACCCCCGACTCCACACGGGGACACTCCACCTCCATAAGGGGACACCACCCCTCCACACGGTGACATCCCCCTCCATACGGGGACATCCCCCCTCCATACGCGGACTCCCCCCCTCCACACGGTGACATCCCCCTCCATACGGGGACATCCCCCCTCCATACGCGGACTCCCCCCTCCACACGGCGACATCCACCTCCATACGGGGACATCCCCCCTCCATACGCGGACTCCCCCCCCTCCACACGGCGACATCCACCTCCATACGCGGACATCCCCCCTCCATAAGGGGACACCACCCCTCCACACGGTGACATCCCCCTCCATACGGGGACATCCCCCCTCCATACGCGGACTCTCCCCCTCCATACGCGGACTCCCCCCCTCCACACGGTGACATCCACCCTCCATACGGGGACACCTCTCCATATGTGACTACCTCATATGTCTATTACACATAGTATTATGTACGTTTGTCAGGAAGAAGCGATGATCAACCGTCTGAAGGCGGCGTGCGGCTACGAGTTCACGAACAAGCTGCACCGCATGTTCACGGACGTGGCCGTGTCCGCCGACCTCAACGCCAAGTTCCAGCAGCACCTGCGGGACAACGACCTCGCCACCAACACCGGCTTCTTCATACAGGTACGTTGTTAGGCGGGTGTCTGGATTGTGTTTTATCATATTTGTTTCTTAGGTTTACGCGAATGTTACACATTGAAAGAAATCTACTTTTTACGGATTTTGTCGCGGTTTAATTTTGTCCCGAAGATAGTACTACTACAAAAGTCCCGACAATTCGACACCATGGCGGGTGTCACGGTCACGGGCAGACTGATGTGACTTTCTGATCACATTCACGTTTTTATTAAGAATAAAATATGTTTTTCTTGAAGTTTTACGTTCGGCAGCGGTAATACCTACCTTGCGAAAGCTAGCAATGTTGTTTTAATTGTTCCTTTAGTTAAATTAGTGATAATATTATGCACGACGTTGTGAAAATTTTCGCTCTCAACTATCGCTTATTAGGGTGAAGCCAGACGAGCGTAATTTTATGAGTTGTGAGTCGCGTATTTTCGGTAACTTATTTTACGTTCAACTGAATTTCTGTTAAGCTGCCAGACGGACGTAATTTATTCAGTTACTACCGAGCGTTGGTACGGGGTGTTTGTGTTGTCCAGTGCGATGGATCCATTGAAAATATTGTGTATTTATGAAGCATATTCAGAAGATACTTATTCAGAAGATGATACCAGAAAAAGAAGCTGGGTAAACCCACTCAATAGTGAGAGGCTGATATGTGGACAGTTCCATATATTATATGAACGTGTATGTGCAAATCCAGATATGTTTAAAAACTACTACCATATGCCATTACATGTTTTTCAAGAATTATTACATCACATAAAACCTTTTATTACTAAATCGGACACAAATATGAGACTAGCCATCAGCCCAGAGGAAAGATTAATAATAACACTCAAGTAAGTTTTAAAGTATTTTAATTATTATTTTACTTAAGTATAAAGATTAACAAACAAGCTGCACAGTGTTCTATGTTTCATCATATTCATTTGTTTCATTGGAGTGATATTCATTTGCCTGTGTTGTGTATCCTCTATTTACTGGTGTCGGGTAGTATTGATTACTGCTGTTGCTGTGGGAATCGGAAAAGGGTGATGAAAAATGAGGCCAGTTTGATTGTGTGTGCTGTTCTGGAATTTGATACTTGACTTTATTTAATGCTTTCATAACTTCCATGCGAAATTCGAAATTCTGTTTCTCTGTCATTTTGGACATCTCCGGCAAAAAAGATAATAAAGAGATTCTTGAAACAGTGTCAGTGTTTGTTTTTTATTTTTGGTACGGGATACAGATGGTTGCGATGACACTGTCTGCTTTGACGTCGACGGCTGGTTTTGGTACACAGGTGTTTGCATTGACGCTGGCTGGCTAGTAGACGGTTGATACAGTGGTGAGTCCGCTTCTGTGGATCTGAATTGTTCATCAAGATCTTTATCGTCGTTGTTGTCAGTTATATTACTGTCATCGTTATCAGTGTTTTCAGGAGAAGTTACATTTGAAAATGAGTTCCTTGACAGTTTGGTAACTTTTAAAAACTGCAATAAATCAAAATACGGGCAAACTTTCTTCTTCTTTGCTGCGCTACCACTTCTTTCATCATTTTCTTTTTTTTTTTCACGCATGTAATAATCTCTTACGGCTTTCCATTTTTTTTGCAGAAATTGTACTGAAAAGCAAAAGATTTAAATTTTAATAGGATGATTATATTATTGATTTATGTACCTAATAAAATTTAACTTAAGTTTTTTAAATTGTGTTCAATTAATTATTTTTACATTTTGTTTCAGGTATCTTGCCAAAGGTATTGATTTAAATACAATAAGTGAAGACTTCTTGATTGGGCGTTCTACTGCGTTTGATATCGTCAAACATACCTGTATACAAATATGGAATGTACTTCAGCCTAATGAAATGCCAGAACCAAATGAATCTATTTGGAATTCGAACTCCGAGCTTTTTTATAAGAAAACTAATTTTCCAAATTGCGTTGGGGCAATAGATGGTAAACACGTCAGAATAAAATCACCTTCACACAGTGGTTCGAATTATTATAATTATAAGAAATACTTCTCTATCGTGTTAATGGCTGTGGCAGATGCAAACTGTTGTTTTACAACAATTAATGTTGGTGATTATGGAAAAGAATCGGATAACTCTATATTCAGAAAGTCTACATTAGGTCAAAAGTTTTTCAGAAATGATTTAAATTTACCGGAAGACAAAAATTTGCCCAGTTATACAAACGAACCCCAACCTTTTGTTTTTGTTGGGGATGAGGCGTTTGGTTTACACAGAAATATGATGCGCCCATATCCTAACAGAAACCTAGACAAAAACAAACGTATTTTTAATTATCGTCTTAGTAGAGCGCGACGATGTATAGAATGTGCTTTTGGCATATTAACAAATAAATGGAGGGTATTACACTCTTCAATGCAAGTTAACCCTGACTTTGCCATTGATATAGTTAAAGCTTCATGTGTTTTGCACAATTTCGTGCGAAGGAGAGTTGGAGCTAACTTTGACGTTGAGTTTCTGAAGTGTCCTTTACAATGTGTTCAACAAATTTCAAATGGAAGAAGGTTGTCTAGTTCTGCTATAGCCACCAGAGATTTTTTTAAAAATTACTTTGTTAGTGAAGTAGGCGCGTTACCCTGGCAAAATCGAATCAATTCTGTATTCTGATCTTAATATAATCTTAATATAGGATACAGCATATAGATACGGCCGATATAGATGATATAATATATCAATAATATTTACATGTTAATAAAAATATGGTAAAAAGTACTCACTTTTCATTTCTTTGTCTTCGTTTCTCAAATTGTTCCATTCTTCAAAACAATTCTCAGCGACCTCTTGCCATGCTTTCTGTTTCAAAAACTCGTCACTATATGACTTTTCGGATAAATTCCATAGACATGGCCGTTGTTCAACTTCGACAATAAATTTTTCCGTGTCGAACATTTTTGCGAGCGAGAAACGTGTCGACTCCTACGCATCCCGTAACGAACTGTCGTGTGGCTGCCCCGCTGACCGCTCTCCGCAGCACCCCTCCCTCGCCCCGACAGAAATTCGGTCGAGTTTATGCGCGTGAGTCGGCAGACAACTCATTTTGCGTCGTCGTGTGGTACAAACTGCATTTTTGTATGAAACCGAATGCAGCAGAAATTACGCGACAGAAATTTCGCGACTCACAACTCATAAAATTACGCCCGTTTGGCTTCACCTTACGTATAACCGCGTCGTGACTGTGTGTGAAACTCTCAGCTGACAGTGTCCCCCCGGTTGTAGGTCCTGCAGGCAGGAGCGTGGCCTCTGGGCGGGGCCATGGCCCCCCTGGCGCCCCCGCAGCAGCTGGAACGACCCGCGCGACTGTTCGAGGCCTTCTACCGCGCCAGCTTCAGCGGCCGCCGCCTGGCCTGGCTGCACCACCTCTGCACCGGCGAGCTCAGAACCCGCTACACGCCCCGCCTCTACCACGTCAGCGCTACCACGCCGCAGGTACCACCCTCCCCCCACATGTGTGACCATCACCCTCCCCCCACCCTTCTACCGCGCCAGCTTCAGCGGCCGCCGCCTCGCCTGGCTGCACCACCTCTGCACCGGCGAGCTCAGAACCCGCTACACGCCCCGCCTCTACCACGTCAGCGCTACCACGCCGCAGGTACCACCCTCCCCCCACATGTGTGACCATCACCCTCCCCCCACACTTCTACCGCGCCAGCTTCAGCGGCCGCCGCCTCGCCTGGCTGCACCACCTCTGCACCGGCGAGCTCAGAACCCGCTACACGCCCCGCCTCTACCACGTCAGCGCTACCACGCCGCAGGTACCACCCTCCCCCCACATGTGTGACCATCACCCTCCCCCCACACTTCTACCGCGCCAGCTTCAGCGGCCGCCGCCTCGCCTGGCTGCACCACCTCTGCACCGGCGAGCTCAGAACCCGCTACACGCCCCGCCTCTACCACGTCAGCGCTACCACGCCGCAGGTACCACCCTCCCCCCACATGTGTGACCATCACCCTCCCCCCACCCTTCTACCGCGCCAGCTTCAGCGGCCGCCGCCTCGCCTGGCTGCACCACCTCTGCACCGGCGAGCTCAGAACCCGCTACACGCCCCGCCTCTACCACGTCAGCGCTACCACGCCGCAGGTACCACCCTCCCCCCACATGTGTGACCATCACCCTCCCCCCACACTTCTACCGCGCCAGCTTCAGCGGCCGCCGCCTCGCCTGGCTGCACCACCTCTGCACCGGCGAGCTCAGAACCCGCTACACGCCCCGCCTCTACCACGTCAGCGCTACCACGCCGCAGGTACCACCCTCCCCCCACATGTGTGACCATCACCCTCCCCCCACACTTCTACCGCGCCAGCTTCAGCGGCCGCCGCCTCGCCTGGCTGCACCACCTCTGCACCGGCGAGCTCAGAACCCGCTACACGCCCCGCCTCTACCACGTCAGCGCTACCACGCCGCAGGTACCACCCTCCCCCCACATGTGTGACCATCACCCTCCCCCCACACTTCTACCGCGCCAGCTTCAGCGGCCGCCGCCTCGCCTGGCTGCACCACCTCTGCACCGGCGAGCTCAGAACCCGCTACACGCCCCGCCTCTACCACGTCAGCGCTACCACGCCGCAGGTACCACCCTCCCCCCACATGTGTGACCATCACCCTCCCCCCACACTTCTACCGCGCCAGCTTCAGCGGCCGCCGCCTCGCCTGGCTGCACCACCTCTGCACCGGCGAGCTCAGAACCCGCTACACGCCCCGCCTCTACCACGTCAGCGCTACCACGCCGCAGGTACCACCCTCCCCCCACATGTGTGACCATCACCCCCCCCCCACCCCACATGTGTGAGACTTACCCTCCACATATGTGACCATCACCCGCCCTCCCACGTGTGAGACTCACCCTCCACATATGTGACCATCACCCTCTCCCCACATATGTGACCATCAACCGCCCCCCCACGTGTGAGACTCACCCTCCACATGTGTGACCATCACCCGCCCCCCACGTGTGAGACTCACCCTCCACATATGTGACCATCACCCGCCCTCCCACGTGTGAGACTCACCCTCCACATATGTGACCATCACCCTCTCCCCACATATGTGACCATCAACCGCCCCCCCACGTGTGAGACTCACCCTCCACATGTGTGACCATCACCCGCCCCCCACGTGTGAGACTCACCCTCCACATATGTGACAATCACCCCCCCCACATATGTAACCATCACCCTCCCCCCACGTGTGACACTCCCTTCAACCCTCATGTGTGAGACTCACCCTCCACATATGTGACAATCACTCCCCCCCCCCACATGTGTGAGACTCTCCCTCCACATATGTGACCATCACCCCCCCCCACAACATGTGTGACCATCACCCTCCCCCCACATATGTGACCATCATCCTCCCTCCCACGTGTGACACTCACCATTACCCCCCCCCACAACATGTGTGACCATCACCCTCCCCCCACATATGTGACCATCACTCCCCTCCCACATGTGTGAGACTCTCCCTCCACATATGTGACCATCACCCTTCCTCCACATATGTGACCATCACCCTCCCGTGTATGCGTGGCCCTCTGTGACGCCAGGATGCCGTTGCGCGCTGTTCGTGTAATGCTCATTCGCTAGATGTGGACGCCCCTTCTGAATCAGTTTCTGAAGGTCGATCTGAAATATTTACCGCTGGGTACTGTAATTACATGTAATTTTTTTCCATAATTTTAACATGAATGTTTGTTCTAGTGTGCGTTGCTGCTGAGCTTCGAGACAGTAGACGTATGGAACGCGCGCGAGCTGCGAGACGCGCTACAGCTGGCGGGCGACGCCTGGCCCAGACACCTCAAGCCGCTCGTCGATATCGGTCAGTCACACACACACACACACACACCTCGCGAGCTGCGAGACGCGCTACAGCTGGCGGGCGACGCCTGGCCCAGACACCTCAAGCCGCTCGTCGATATCGGTCAGTCACACACACACACACACACACACCTCGCGAGCTGCGAGACGCGCTACAGCTGGCGGGCGACGCCTGGCCCAGACACCTCAAGCCGCTCGTCGATATCGGTCAGTCACACACACACACACACACACACCTCGCGAGCTGCGAGACGCGCTACAGCTGGCGGGCGACGCCTGGCCCAGACACCTCAAGCCGCTCGTCGATATCGGTCAGTCACACACACACACACACACACACACACACCTCGCGAGCTGCGAGACGGGCTACAGCTGGCGGGCGACGCCTGGCCCAGACACCTCAAGCCGCTCGTCGATATCGGTCAGTCACACACACACACACACACACACCTCGCGAGCTGCGAGACGCGCTACAGCTGGCGGGCGACGCCTGGCCCAGACACCTCAAGCCGCTCGTCGATATCGGTCAGTCACACACACACACACACACACCCCGCGAGCTGCGAGACGCGCTACAGCTGGCGGGCGACGCCTGGCCCAGACACCTCAAGCCGCTCGTCGATATCGGTCAGTCACACACACACACACACACACCTCGCGAGCTGCGAGACGCGCTACAGCTGGCGGGCGACGCCTGGCCCAGACACCTCAAGCCGCTCGTCGATATCGGTCAGTCACACACACACACACACACACCTCGCGAGCTGCGAGACGCGCTACAGCTGTCGGGCGACGCCTGGCCCAGACACCTCAAGCCGCTCGTCGATATCGGTCAGTCACACACACACACACACACACCTCGCGAGCTGCGAGACGCGCTACAGCTGTCGGGCGACGCCTGGCCCAGACACCTCAAGCCGCTCGTCGATATCGGTCAGTCACACACACACACACACACACACACACCTCGCGAGCTGCGAGACGCGCTACAGCTGGCGGGCGACGCCTGGCCCAGACACCTCAAGCCGCTCGTCGATATCGGTCAGTCACACACACACACACACACACACACACACCTCGCGAGCTGCGAGACGCGCTACAGCTGGCGGGCGACGCCTGGCCCAGACACCTCAAGCCGCTCGTCGATATCGGTCAGTCACACACACACACACACACACCTCGCGAGCTGCGAGACGCGCTACAGCTGGCGGGCGACGCCTGGCCCAGACACCTCAAGCCGCTCGTCGATATCGGTCAGTCACACACACACACACACACACCTCGCGAGCTGCGAGACGCGCTACAGCTGGCGGGCGACGCCTGGCCCAGACACCTCAAGCCGCTCGTCGATATCGGTCAGTCACACACACACACACACACCTCGCGAGCTGCGAGACGCGCTACAGCTGGCGGGCGACGCCTGGCCCAGACACCTCAAGCCGCTCGTCGATATCGGTCAGTCACACACACACACACACACACACCTCGCGAGCTGCGAGACGCGCTACAGCTGGCGGGCGACGCCTGGCCCAGACACCTCAAGCCGCTCGTCGATATCGGTCAGTCACACACACACACACACACACACACCTCGCGAGCTGCGAGACGCGCTACAGCTGGCGGGCGACGCCTGGCCCAGACACCTCAAGCCGCTCGTCGATATCGGTCAGTCACACACACACTGTACCTCTCGCTATGTGTTGTCAGGGCTGCTGACGGCTTCGGGCGAGGTGTGCGGCGAGGGCGAGGGCGAGCCGGCGGCGGACGCCACGCTGGCGCTGAACCTCGCCTTCTCCTGCAAGCGCACCAAGCTAAGGCTCACCTGCGCCTCCGCGCCTAACCATCCTGGTAATGTATACACACAGAATACATTTGATACTGTGAATGCATGTTAATATTTTTACAGGGCGTTAAGGAAACCCTGTCCGACCCGGAAGGGTCAAAATATGTAATTTTGCCCAAAATAATATCAAATTTGGAATACTCAGGATATTTATAATAATAATTAATTTTGAAATAGCCATTTTTGCCGCGAAATATTCCTTTGAGGTTAAGACAAAGATTATTACACCAGTTTTGGAGGCATTTTGTTTGATCATTTGGCAGCATCTATAACGAAGCTGACACTATGTCTCATCAGGTGAAAGAAAAAATAATTATTAGATTCTTTTTTGTCATCAGTTATCGATATATTGGTTTCTTAGGTTTACGCGAATGTTACATTGAAATAACACTACGTATTACGGATTTTGTCGCGGTTCACACACTTTCGCAGGAATCCGTCTGCTCGTGACCATGATACCTGCAAAGGTGTCGAAACGTCGGAACTTAAAATCTAAAAAAGGATTCCAACAAAATCCGTGAAACGTAGTTTTATTTCAAATCTCAATACCTAACAGCACCTTCACAGCTCGTATGATGTATAACGCCGCGTAGCGACTTCTCGCTCCAAGAGGACGAACATTGGCGCGCGTTCCGGCCACGCGACATTCCTACCATTTAGGAACGCGCGCCAAGGTGTTTGTTGGATCGCTCGAACTTGGAGCGGCCCGTTCCACCTAGAGATGTCCATGCCACGCGCGCAAGGAGCGTGTGGCATGGATACCCAGCTTGATAGTTTGTGTGAGTGTGTGTAGGCGGCACGGGCGGGGGCGCGGGCGCGGCGGAGGGCGCGGAGACGGCGCACTGCGACGACGACCGCAAGATGTACCTGCAGGCCGCCATCGTGCGCATCATGAAGCAGCGGAAGGTAGGAACAGTGTATGTGTGTAGGTGGTGGGGGCGGAGGGCGCGGAGACGGCGCACTGCGACGACGACCGCAAGATGTACCTGCAGGCCGCCATCGTGCGCATCATGAAGCAGCGGAAGGTAGGAACAGTGTATGTGTGTAGGTGGTGGGGGCGGAGGGCGCGGAGACGGCGCACTGCGACGACGACCGCAAGATGTACCTGCAGGCCGCCATCGTGCGCATCATGAAGCAGCGGAAGGTAGGAACAGTGTATGTGTGTAGGTGGTGGGGGCGGAGGGCGCGGAGACGGCGCACTGCGACGACGACCGCAAGATGTACCTGCAGGCCGCCATCGTGCGCATCATGAAGCAGCGGAAGGTAGGAACAGTGTATGTGTGTAGGTGGTGGGGGCGGAGGGCGCGGAGACGGCGCACTGCGACGACGACCGCAAGATGTACCTGCAGGCCGCCATCGTGCGCATCATGAAGCAGCGGAAGGTAGGAACAGTGTATGTGTGTAGGTGGTGGGGGCGGAGGGCGCGGAGACGGCGCACTGCGACGACGACCGCAAGATGTACCTGCAGGCCGCCATCGTGCGCATCATGAAGCAGCGGAAGGTAGGAACAGTGTATGTGTGTAGGTGGTGGGGGCGGAGGGCGCGGAGACGGCGCACTGCGACGACGACCGCAAGATGTACCTGCAGGCCGCCATCGTGCGCATCATGAAGCAGCGGAAGGTAGGAACAGTGTATGTGTGTAGGTGGTGGGGGCGGAGGGCGCGGAGACGGCGCACTGCGACGACGACCGCAAGATGTACCTGCAGGCCGCCATCGTGCGCATCATGAAGCAGCGGAAGGTAGGAACAGTGTATGTGTGTAGGTGGTGGGGGCGGAGGGCGCGGAGACGGCGCACTGCGACGACGACCGCAAGATGTACCTGCAGGCCGCCATCGTGCGCATCATGAAGCAGCGGAAGGTAGGAACAGTGTATGTGTGTAGGTGGTGGGGGCGGAGGGCGCGGAGACGGCGCACTGCGACGACGACCGCAAGATGTACCTGCAGGCCGCCATCGTGCGCATCATGAAGCAGCGGAAGGTAGGAACAGTGTATGTGTGTAGGTGGTGGGGGCGGAGGGCGCGGAGACGGCGCACTGCGACGACGACCGCAAGATGTACCTGCAGGCCGCCATCGTGCGCATCATGAAGCAGCGGAAGGTAGGAACAGTGTAGTCTAATGCTCACCCAATAAGGCTCACTTTGCAACAACATACATTTTGTATTAAATAGTAAGGCAGTCTTAAATGAACTTTGTTCGCACACTCTTAAAGTTGATGTTTGCTTAAGCGGATGTGAAATCAGTTGACACTACGAATGATATTGGACTATATGCCTGGCTCTTTTCAAGCTATGTTGAGGTCGGTTTCCAGTCTCACTGCCTGCTGAATACTGCATTGCTTTCAGCGACTGCCGACTTTACTTGGTACAACGTAGTATCCCATTGTAAGGCCTCATTTACGGAGACGCGGGGCGTCTGGCGTGGCGTCTCGCGTCGCGTCGGACATTTTACACAACGACAGTAAACACAAACTTATAGCAATATACGACGTTGTTCATAGAGAAGCGAGGCGGGAAGAGTGGCGGTGCACGCTCGCCTCGATCAAATCAACTACAAGTCGGATTTTCATCATATCATACTCTATTGCGACGGTGACTACGTCTGTGTTGCGCGATTTCTAAATAAGACTGACAGAAGATTCCGCCTCGGGCATAGCTTCATCGAGAGTTGCCGCCGCGGTAAACGCCGCGTGAGACGCGGCGGTGCAATCCGCGGGGCCCGCCGCGAAAAACGCCCTATTTCACACAAACGCGTATAAAATCGCTTCTCCGTAAACGCACTCATATAAATTCAGTGCAGACCGCGCCGCTCAACGCAACGCCCGACGTCCCGCGTCTCCGTAAACGAGGCTTAAGACGGTAATGATTTAACGACTGTCAAAGATCAAAGTATGATAGCCGGGAGCAACGGCTTAACGTACTTTACGAATAGGGTCTCGTTATGCTTAACAAAATTAAAGTGTGGTTGAAAAAAAAACAAATTACATTAAACTACATGTAAAAAAATCTCTTTTATATGCATAAATGAACTAGATCATCACACCACCTTCGCCGCTGTCGATCTTACCAAATATCCGACCGATAGTCAAAGATTGTGACCCATTAGACGGCGGAAACAAAAAACGTTATATGAGATAAAAAATAAATAAATGAACTCTTTGTATTCCCAGGTGCTCCGCCACACGGAACTGATCCAGGAGGTGGTCTCCCAAGCCCGAGGGTCCTTCGCCCCCTCCGTGGCCATGATCAAGAAGTGCATCGAGGCGCTCATCGACAAGCAGTACCTGGAGCGAGCGCCCGCCGCGCTCGACACCTACTCCTACCTCGCGTAGGCCTTCGCCCCCCATCCCCCCTCTAGCAAGCCGCTGTGGACCGGACTCACTGGTGGGTACTGCTGGGTTGTTCAATAAATGTCTTTCACTTGTGTTTAGGTTGTTTTTCTTGATAGATGTTTGTATTGATATAATTTTGGGCTCATTTTTGTTGGTCGTTAGCCCGTATGCGGTGTGCGGGAGATTTTGACTACATTTACTACAGATACCGAGTGCAGTTAACGTTTTTATAGTTGCTTAGCTCGTATTCGGTGTGCGGGGAATTGTGTTAAAGTATCAACTAAGACTTATTGGTTGCTAGACAGCGCGTGTCAATTCCTTGCTAGGTTATGTCATAAGGCCGCGTGAGGTGCTCACCGCATGCGGTGTAACGACTGATACACTATCATTGGTCGTTTTCCCGGATCGGATACCTGGTCGACTGCTATTTAACGACCAATGAATGAGTCTTGCTAGCTTGAAGATTCTATAAATAAATGTCATTAACTTGTCTACAGATTGTTTTCCTTGCTAGATATTGTAATGATATAATTTGCTCAAGTTCAGCGCTACACTAAGCTTGTTATTAATTAAACGTGTCGGGATGTTCTTCACTGCTTAAATGTTTTCTTGGCAATAGGTATGATACCATGTCCATGCTCTATTAACATCACTCAGATAATAATAAATCATTAAACATGTGGTTTGTCTTCTGTTCGGTAGCTACTTTACTACCAAAAATTACAAAGATACAGTGATTGGAAATTTCGCGTGACGTCATGACTTTAATGTGACGTCATAAAATCAATATATTAAATAAATGAGTGAGTCCCCACTCCTGAACTCTGAAGCTCTATATCTTTGTACTTTTTATTGATTTGATCAAAGAAAATTACTTGTATATTTGATTTATTAAATTGACGGGTGAAATATATTTGTGATATTCATATTTATTATTATTATCCTATTTTTGGTAGAGATCTTTGCAGTTAGCCTGAGCGCAGGCTTTGACTGCTTCACCGGACTTTATTATGATCCTATCATCACGCTTGTATGGGGCTCATTTTATAGCGATTTCTAGTGAGGAACATTATCTTTGGATATGTTAATGATATAATGTTTAAGTGGCCTTATTATTTAACTATGTTGAATTGTCCCTTCACATATACTGAATATTATTGTAATTAAAATTTATTTGTTTGGATAGTTAACTTGTTGCAATTATTTTGCGACTTCGTATCTATAAACTTTTTTATTTTTTTGCGGTATTTATTTAATTGAATCTGACAGCAATTTTTAACTAGTTTTATTTTAAAGTTTATTTTATGATTTATATAAACTTCTCGTAAGTTGACTATCTAAACAAAAACACAACTACAGCAATAACAATAATAATTGTAAACTAACTATCACAAGTAAACCATATAGTTAACTATAAGGTTCACAGTAGACACAAACAACAACATTACTAGATCTGAAAAACTTACTGAATATAACCCACAGTTGCCCAAAATTGTCCAAATACGGCATACAATGACCCACAGTAGCCCAAAATTGTCCAAATAAGTCCAACAATGTTTCACAGTGGCCCAAAATTACCCACAGTGGCCCAAATTTGTCCAACTCGGCTGGCCATGGCCCACAATGGCTCACAGTGGTCGCAACAAGGCGCCACAGATACGCAATATTTGATTATTACTGATATCGTGACATTCACTTTATACATAATTATAACATTATTTAAAATACTCTTAATGCCGTGTCACAGTAAAATGTGTTCACGGTTTTATAAATGTGTTATTTTTATGTACTTATGTCTAACTGTGCCCCGCGTTTTCTCATAGTCATTTTAAATAAAGGATATTACGTTACTCCTTGTTAAATTAGCTATCTGCTAGTAAAAGTCCCGTCAAAATCGGTCCAGCAGTTTCAGAGATGATACATTAAAAGGACACATTTATACAAGTGAATGTCACTAAATACATGTCACTTATAATAATATATTTGTCTCTACAGAGATTAATATTATTATTATAAGCAATATGTATTATTTTATAACTAAGATACTTAGGTCGTTGTCAGACATCTTTTATTACAAACTTATTTATTACTAGCTATGCCCCGCGGTGTCGCCTGCCTTTATCCTAGTTTCTAAGACCAAATGTAAAGATTTTCTCTAGGTCGAAATGTAGTTTTTTAAATTAATAACCGGTGGACCGATTTTAAAGATATTTGATTTGTTGGATTTATTTCAGCAGAATAAATGTCAAAAAGTTGAGAACGGGGACTAGGTGTGAGTGATACCGCGGCGCACAGCTAGTACTTAATATATTAAAATAGCAAATTGTTTAAATGAGTTTGTATAGTAACTAAGATGGGTGGCAGCGACAGCTTTTTATTACGACGAGAAGCGATATCATGTGGACTGTTTAGGTTTTTACTGCAGATATATCTATTATGTTATTTATACAGACAATACATAAATGCTACTATAAATAGACGAAAGTCAGGATCAAAAAGTTCGTAGTAATTATAATGATAGGGTGTCTGTCTATTCGGACCAATACCCAAAACAATTAAAGCGATTTCGGTGAAACTTTTGCAGATATTTAGTCAAATTTTTGTTAATAAGAGGTCAAAATCGTAGGACCACTTAGTATTTAAACTCTTCAACCATAACCACTTAAATATAGACAAAGACCTAATACTCAATATGTATTGCAATATTTGTTGTTTGTATCGTTAATATTCAATACATAAATATTTCATGATAGATATGTTCTGTAGTGAGAACTGAACAGCTCGGGCTCTCGTCCTGTAGTCGATACAACTCTTAGTTTTATACGTTTACAGTAAAAGTATAAAGACAACTTACATAATTTTATATAATCTCTACCTATTATACATAGCTATGTAGTCTATTTACCATGTCGCAAAATAAATTGGTAGTAAATTAAAAAGCAAAATAAAAGATTATGTGTAGTGTTGCCACACTAAAAAAATCTTGGGCTTTATTTTACCTTGCTTAATATAATATGCTTTGCAGGACAAAGATCACCCCTTCTTCTTTCTATTTCTCTCTATCACTATTATACCAAATAATCCTTTATTTATATGTATAATTAAAAGTGGGTTGTCTTTATAACTGTCACTTATAGGCCGAGTCGCACCTCGCGTTAACTACGGTTAGTCGTTAACCTCAGGTTAGCGACGCGTGTCGGTGCGACCCGGCTGATGTCACTCGACGATTGTATAAAGTATGTATCATGTGTTTCAACTGACAATATGTTTTAAAGTTTTTAATACTAGAATAACAGATTTAGTAATAAAAATACATTAAAGTATAATTAAATTTGATATTTGCTTGTTTTGTCATTTAAAATGATGATAAAACTATTCTTATTGTTAGTTGAAACTCATAATATTGTCTGGTGGTCTCGCTGCGTTGGCAGGGCTCGAACCAAATTTAGACACACATTCGTGAAAACATTCGTATAGTCACGAATGTTCGCATGTAACTTTCGCAAGCTCTAACTTATATGACAGCGTTTTGGAAAACACGAATGTCGCAACTTCGCGTGAACATTTGTCACGAAGGTTCGCGTTAGTGCGAATATTGAGATGTAATAAGCTTACTTATAAATACAGCTTATGTAGCTTTGCTAAAGACAATTAATATCGGAAACGGAAAAAAGTGGGAAATTGTAATAAAAAAAACCTTATAATTTATATTATACGATTTACTTAAACGATATATATTATGTTTGGAGAGTTCTACAATGTTTCAAAGTTTGGTTGTGAGTTTATCATAGCTTACCAAACCTTAATAAGATGTTTATTTAATATCTATTGCGTTTAATAATTATAGTTTGCATGAAGAATAATAGTTGTTTACGCAAATGATATTGCTTAAATGTCTTAAGGTAAGGCAATGGTAAGCTGGGCCTCGATTCAGCTATTTTAAATACACGTCAGTGGTCGGTCAGAGTACTTGTCATTGTGCCTAATTTTCGTATTTTGGTCTACAATAAAATCTCATTGAGCTCTCGAAGAGAATGATCGTAATGACAGTTAGCAGAATGCTAAGTATCGTAAAAATTACCAAATGAAGCAGGTTATTCAGTCAATTCAAGCAACCCTTAAATAGCTGAATCGAGGCTCTGAATTTTAAACTACTTGTATCACAGACTATATAAAAATATAGACAGGGCTTATATACTTATCATAACTATCAGCTTGTTCAAAAAATTACAAAGAAAAACAAAAGCTTTATGTATTCCTGTCTACTTATTATTTGTTCTGTGGTTATGTGCTTAATGATAAAATGTGCTTTATTGTTTGTAAATTAAAGTCGGGATATAGTCTTTAATTATAAGGCAGCTGTCGTTACTTGAACGATTTCAAATTTTGTCATATTAAAGAAAAAAATCTTAAAAAAATGGACACTTTTTCAAATTACTCCGGCGTATAAAATAATGGGTTTTTGATATAATTTCTTAATATATAAACTGTGTGTATATAAGTATTGGCGGAAACCAAATCCTTTGGCGATGGAGAGATTTTAAAATATTAAGAAATTGATTTTCTTTTTATATTTATATTATGTTAACGTTTGTTTTGTATCAAATAATTACTAATAATAATAATATGTATGTGTAGAGTCTGCTCGACGCCAATCAACTGCTAATAACAATCTACTTAAAATGATTTTGAACCGTTTTCTATATGAGTTTAGGTCGATTTTGGAATGTAACTTAGCAATACAACAGCAGTGAAATCGAGCAAACTCAGGCATAAGTCACTGCTTATAGTTTTATTCACTGTTATATAACATCGTCACTTACACCACCGCTACATAACACAACATTGCTAACATTCTGTGTAACATAACAATATATAAATCTTATGTTGTGTTTTTTCATTGAAAACATAAAAAAATATTGTAGTTGTAAAGTACCTTTATTTTCTCTCGTTCTTTCTACATTTATTTTCTTTTCACACTAATTATTTATTCTGTAGAAATTCTATGCAACTAATCTTTTATATGCAACAAACATAATGCATTACATTAGTTTTAAAATACCAAAAAAATACCATTATATTTGTAATAAAAAAATAATAAGTGCCCGGTTAGTGGCAATAGGCTCGCCCCCTATTACATGGGTGGGACCTAAACATATCGGCGAACTGTGGGTGTACATTGGTAGACCTCTGCCTACCCCTTCGGGGATACAGGCGTGATGGTATGTTATGTTATATTAGTTAGGTATGTAGTAGGTGGTGTAGGTGCAGATGTTAACAGTATCCTTATTGTCGAAGGTGCGCGTTCGAGCCCCGCCGCGTCCGCCGTCTGTTGTATATCCCTGTACAATACATACTATGTATATTATTTAATGTAGGGGGCGCTGTCGGCGCGCAACTATGTAATAAACTTGTACGAACATCGTTTGTAAAGAGTTTCATTTATTACCCTACCTTCATTTTAATCACCTATTTAAAAATCTTAAATTCTTTGATGTTTACCCAATGATATTTTAATAAACAGATATGTTATACACATACAAAACAATCGAAAAAAGTGTTCCGCGCAGCGCGGCAGCTAGCGAAAGAGATAGCGCGATAAAACCCATAAGAAAAAAAGAGACAAATAGTGTTGTTGTTAATGGCAATACGTCCCAGTTAGGACGTTTTCGAGTCTTCACATAATCAGGGTAAATTCACCAAAATTACTACAGTTAAAATAGACGGTTGGTAAAGACAGAAAGAAGCCTAAAATAATAAAAATCCTATGATCCGGCCGCTGGCCCTCGATTCAGCTAATACAAATTCATGTCAATGGTCGGTCAGTGTACTTGTCATAGTGCCTAATTTTGTCTGCTTATGTATTTTGTAAGCTTATCTGCTTATAATAAAATCTCATTGAACTCTCGAAAAGAACGATCGTGATGACAGCTAGCAGAATGACAATTATCGTAAAATTGCCCAAATAAAGCAGGTCACTCAGTCATTTCAAGCAACTCTTAAATAGCTGAATCGAGGTCCTGGCCATTTGTGTATAATAGAATGGTAAAATCGAGAAAAATAATTAAATCATATGATTATCTAGTTCTGCCTACCCTATTTTATTAATACAGGAATGATACACCTAGGTTTTCCACCTATTTATAATGTTAGTCACAGGAATGCCTACGCAAAGCTATGAGACTACATATTCTGAAATAAGTTTCAATACAAAGCTCGTGCTTTTAAGTCGAGTCAGTTCACCGTCTCGTTGGCCTAGTGGTGCTAAGCGCGACTGCTACGCTAGAGGTCTTGGGTTCGATCCCCGAGTCGACGAAGGTGTTATTGGGTTTTTCTATGAAATTCTCAGTAGCAGGTCGGAGATTGGATTGTGCCCGGTTAGTGGCAATAGGCTCGCCTCCACATGGAACCTAAATATATCGGTGAACTGTGGATGTACATTGGTACACCTCTGCCTACCCCTTCACATGATACAGGCGTGATGATATGTTATGTTATGAGTCATTTCACATCACCTGAGTGAGCAGTTCTTGAGAATACTCGTAAATGTGAGGAGCCCTCTTTGCAAAGTTTCATAATGTGTCAGAAACCTACGCCTACGAAAGTTTTGCATACCGAGTGTTTAGAAAACCCTGTCCGATCCGTTAAGCTATTGTTAAGTATCGATATCTGATTCCAATAACGACAAAAAAAATATTTTGTTTTAGTCTCAAGTTTAGGGAATTTCGAGGCCAAGCCTGGTTATTTCAAAATTCATCATTCACTTTTTATTTTTATTAACACTCCAAATTAGATATTTGATTGAGGCATGTGATTAAGAACTCTAGGTATATCACCCTTTCGGGTTGGACAGAGTTTCCTACCACCTGTTATAATATATGACCAACATAACAAGGAGCATACTTGGTAACACACAGGTCAGTGTGTATCGATTGCTTGCAGCGGGCGGAGTGGCCAGCGCGCAGTCTGCCGTGAACCGGACTGAACTGGTTTATTTATACGTGAGGTCAGGGGGGACGCCCTTTAGAGGCTCCATTTAACTAGCTTTATTTATAGAACCTGGCAACATTTGACCAAAATACCTACTACCGGCTTAAAGGCTAATTAATCTTATTTTAAGAAGAACAGAACAAAATGGAAATAGCGTACGTCGCTCTGAACTTTTATTAAAGTAAGTAAGTAAGTAGCAAAAGCACCACAAACGCCCAAACCCGAGACAATGAAGAGAAGGTTTTCTACAGTCAACCTTCTGGGGACCGAATCTGGGTCCTCATGGCTCGCTACACCCAGTGGATCGTACTTATGTATGTTTTTGTTTAGTAAGGATATCCAGTCTATTACAAATTACAATTTAACCTTAGGACCAGCACCTCGGGAGTACCTACTTCTCTTATTTTAAAACAATAAGTAAACTGTCTCTCTGGTAACAAAGAAATGTAAGAGAAACATACTGGGAAGTGATAATATCTCTAAGTAGGTAACTATTTACTTTGTCGAAGTAGATATAACTACCTATTTTCAAAGTGTCTCTAAGGGATCAAAGTGTCCATACACCTCAATGAAATCGTAAGAAGGGTGTTTGTAATTGATGACTGAAACGCGCCAGTGATTATGTTTGTAACTTCCCTACATACATATAAAAGGCGGCGCTCAGCTGCTCACTCGCATAAACCTAAGAAAACAACATAGTATTGGTTTCAAGTAAGTTACATATTTTCCTTACACTTTGACTGTTGCGCAATGTGTAAAACACTGGAATTTAAAAATGAGTGCTATGTCTCTACACAGGAAAGAAATGGGTGAAATTTTCCCCGCAATTCTTCAAACCATTCAGATATATAGCTACAAAGACGCACAGATGGACAGACATACTTGGCACACCATGAAGGCTGAATGCCTTCGTAATTAGATCATTAACTTTAATGACGATATCGAGGGTTGTTCATTAATAATTATGTTTTGTTAATGGGAGTAAATCTCAGCTAATATTTACAAGCTTGTTAGTTAAGTAGTTACCAAACTGTTTCTTGACAAATACCCAAGGAAAAAAAAGGAGTGCATTCGTGTAGTGTTGTTATGATAGTAGGTAGGTATTTTAGTATTTAAGTAATCTAATTGCCGGTAAAAACCGGTCAAGTCCGAGTCAGGCTTGTTCAAAAATGGTTCCCTAGTAACTAAAAGATGATATAAAAGTATTGAAGTAGGTACGTTTTATTATGTGTGGTGATAGCAGCAACACATACACAATGTTAAAATTTCAACTTAACCTATTATATAGTTCATGAGATACAGTCCGCAGACAGACACACACCAACAGCGGAGGCCTATAATACGGTCCTCTTCCCTCAAATTATAGTAAAATATAACACTGGCATCATTGGATTTACAAAAGATGTTTTTCAGCATTGAATATAGGTAAGTACTACGTCGGGTTAATATGAATTTTCCAAATCAGTGTGTGCAGTCGCGGTAAAAACGGTGAGTAACCACACACTTGGGACAGCCCGAGAGGCTGGACGATGACACAAACGATGTTCAGGAAGTGCAGCAGTAACAAACTAAAACACGTGCACGTACCTTGGTCTGCTATGTCTGCTGCCGATGACCCGCCTGCGTTCTGATTTCACCACAGTTGTTGCTGAAGGTCACGAATTGCTCGGAATAGGGATTCCTAGCAGAATATCGATCGAGTTGACGCGTTTAAAGGGTTTTTCTTGGGATAGATCGCGGAGCGCGCGCGCGTGCAAGATGGTGAGAAAACGAATCTTTTGTTAGTTAGTGGGGCGGCCGTTCGTCCGTTAGCGGTTGTGACGTCATGACAGTTGCAGCAGAAGCACCAATCGGGTAACGAGTACGGCACGTATGACAACCGTCAAAACAGTTGTGATTGCCACTGCTGAAAATCGTTAAGAACATCGTGTGTGTCCGTGGTACATTCTAAACGATCTGATTTTAGGAATCTGTATGATGACGAAACATTCCGCCCACCAAAATACCTATGGTATTTTCGAAGATACGAAATATAAATAGAAAAGTTAGAAAGAAAACGTTAAACCTTAATAGCTACTGAATTATGAATCTAATCAACCTAACCTACGGTGCTTAATAATCTTAAGTTAAATGATACGTTAATCCTCTATAGGTAGAGGACAGAGTTTAACTAGTGGTCGTTTAACAGAATTGCTGGTAGCGGTCTTAAGGATTGCAACTCTAACTACTCCGTCAGCGCCAGGAAGAAGATCAGTAACCCTACCGAGTGACCATGCAAGAGGAGGTCGATTGTCATCCTTGATGATCACAAGCGAGCCCACCCTTAATGGTTTCGAGTTCTCGGTCCATTTGGCGCGTTGAGTGAGTGAATTTAAGTACTCGTGTTTCCATCTTGACCAAACACTTTGTTGGAAGGCCTGCAACAACTGCCACCGATGAAGACGATGAATATTGACGTTGGAGTAATCATCATCGGGGACAGCGGCCAAAGGCTCCAATGTAAGGAAATGACCCGGTGTTAACGCTGACAAGTCATTAGGGTCCGAACTGACAGGGCACAAGGGCCGTGAATTTAAAACCGCCTCGATTTGTACGAATAATGTAGTAAGTTCTTCAAATGTTAAAACCTGATCACCGACTATGCGATACAAATGATGACGTTCTGAATTGTTAAGAAACGCACTACGATTAGCAATAGTCGGGTTTCGAGAATATTGAAGAAAACGATCGATGTACGCAAAGGTACGAACGATTTTTTCTAACGATGAAAAACGATTTAATAAATTGTCGATAATTGAAACTTGTTGTTCCCGAGGATGCACAGTCGATACTAACACAGGAGATTTACGAGTCTCGGCCTCAACAACCTTCTGCTCGTCATTAGTAACGCTGTCAATACAAGATGGCCATGTCTCGTGCGGCTCGGATAACCATCGTGGCCCCGCCCACCATAACGAGTTGTGAAGAAGTTCATTTGGAAATTGGCCTCGCGAACAAACATCTGCAGGATTGTCTGCAGAGGACACGTGATGCCAATATTCAATAGCTGTTATTTCTTGAATATGACTCACGCGATTGGCAACGAAGGTAGACCAACGACATGAGGGTGAACGCAACCAAGAGAGTGTAACGGTGGAATCGGACCACAAAAAGACAGCTGAAATAGGAATACGAGACAGATAAGTTTCTGTAACGAATTTGTACAGATCTGAAAGCAAAACTGCAGCGCAGAGTTCGAGACGTGGCAATGAGGTACGTTTTAATGGCACCACGCGAGCTTTCGAACAAACGAAATGAACGTAAGAATTGTTATCTACGTCTGTTACTCGTAAATAAATGACTGCGCCATATGCAGTTTCCGAACTGTCGCAGAACCCGTGTAGCTCGTAGGATTGTGAATCAGTACGAGTGATTCTACGCGAAAATTTTAGATGTTGCAACTGAGAAAGTTGCTCCTGATATTTGTTCCATGTACTGATGACCTCGTCAGGGGGAACGTCATCCCACCCGGCACCGATAATCCAAAGCTTTTGGATTAAGCTTTTAACTTGTATTGTCAGGGGGGATAAGAATCCTAACGGGTCGAAGATTCTAGCGAGTTCACTAAGAATAGACCGTTTGGTACATGGCCGATGTGAAGATTGAACTTCAAAAAGAAACGAATCAGTTGAGGGATCCCATTTGAGTCCCAACACTTTGAAAGAAGCCGGTTCAACTTTATCTAACGATACAGAATCAGTGAGGCAATCTTCAGGTTGAAGATCCGATAAAAGACGATTGTCATTTGACACCCACTTCCGAAGATGAAAACCTCCTTTTTTGAAAAGAGCGATAAGTTGTGTCTTTGTTCTTTGCGCAGGGGCGAAGTCCGGACTACCGGTGACGACGTCATCGATGTAGGTGTCCGACAAGATTACACTCCTGGCGAGCGGGTAAGAATCCCCCTCATCATCAGCAAGCTGTCGCAAAGTACGGCAAGCGAGATAGGGGGATGAAGAGATGCCATACGTGACTGTGTTCAGACGAAACTCTGAAAGAGGCTCACCAGGCGAAGCTCTCCAGAGGATTCGCTGACAGTCACGATGGTCGCCGAAGAGTATAATCTGTCGGTACATCTGACGCACATCTGCCATGAGAACGACGTCGTGTTCACGAAAGCGTAAGAGAATTTCCAAAATGTTTGAATGTAATTTTGGACCGATGTGTTGACTTTCGTTTAACGATCGAGAACGTGCATCTTTCGCAGAGGCGTCAAATACGACACGAAGGCGAGTCGTGGTGCTATCAGGACGTATGACGCAGTGATGGGGAATATAGTATTTCCCATTCCTCACGTCATTTGGAGAGACTAATGACATATGGCCCGCAGTTAGATAGTCGGACATAAAATCGCAAGATTGACGATGACATTCGGGGTCACGTGACAGTCGACGTTCAATCGCATAGAAGCGACGCAAAGCAATGTCACGTGAACCAGTGAACATAGGCTCGGACTCGTTCCTGAATGGCAACTGCACGATGTACCGCCCAGATGAGTCAAGAGAATGATTTGTGATTAAATGTTGTTCACATGTTATCTCATCTGGGGTAAGGGATGCTGCGGGTGGTAATACATCTAAACAAGTTTTACCGAGCAATAGCCATCCAAAGACTGAGTCGAAGGCGGTGGGTTGATGTGATTTTCCTTTAATATTACGATTACGAAGCGATTCCGCAAATACATCCGCACCGAACAGTAGGTCAATCCGGCCAGGAATGTCAAAACCGGGATCGGCTAACGATAGTGAATTGATGTGAGACCAACCCGATGTATTTAATTTGGCTATTGGTTGGTCCCCGCAAATTTTCGATATTACGTGCATATTTAAATTAAATAAAACTTGATCACCAGTACCAATGGAGCAATTAATGTCTCCTAAGATTGAAGCCGGGGCTTCACCGATTCCACTTATAGTTGTGGTAGGACTGGATAGTTTTAAATTTAATTTTTTAGCAGCTGAGTCAGTGATCAGATTAATCTGACTCCCGGAATCGAAAAGAGCTCGAAAAGATACGAACTTGCCATCCGCATCCCGTACCTGCACAATGGCAGTTGCTAATAAAACAGTTGTGTTATTATTATTAGAAAATAATGAAGAGGTTGGGTTCGACTCGACCGGTTTGTCTTTGTGAAGTAAAGTGTGATGTTTATGATTACACTTACGACATTTAAAAATAGAAGTACAACCTTTTAATTGATGTGAGGCTCGAAGACAATTGAAACACCAATTACTTTTGCTTGCGATAGATATCCGCTCATCTACTGGTTTGTTAAGAAAATTTAGACATGAAGATATTGAGTGAGTGTCACCACAAAACGCGCACCTAACTGGTTGTGACGTAGGAGGTTCACGGCTTGTAGTACTTGCTGTGGCAACTTGAGGTTGATCAGTGCTGCCCACAAGCGCATGAGACACGTTTGCCCGTTTATGTGTTTGAAAGGATTTGACAGATCGTTGTTGTGGCTTACTCGAAGGTTTATTATTAGCTTCACAAAAATGAGAATCACGTAAAAGCGCTTCACATTTCAAGTGTAAGAAAGACTTCAACTGTGAATATGGAGGAAACTCCATATCAGGATATTTTTCCTCGAAATCGCAACGCAAGTTTGAGTCTATCTTAGAGAGAAGGTGGTACACTAATACAAAATCCCATCGGTCCTCAGGTAAAATAATTTTCTTTAAAATAATTAAATTTTCCTCAAACAGGTCTAATGATTTCCTAAACTCATTACCGTCAGTAGTATTGAAATTAATATTTAAAAGGTCCTTCCATGATGTAAAAGCTAAAGGTCGTTTATTTTGATAGCGAGTAACAAGGGCCTGGTAGGCATCGTGGTAATGCTCACAAGTTAATGGGAATGCCTTGATAACAGATAATGCATCGCCGGTCAACGATGAGAATAAATAATGAAATTTTTCTGTATCGGTAAGATTACTAGAATTATGAATCAATGCATTAAAAGTGTCGTGATATTCAGGCCATTTCTTGATGTCACCACTGAAAGTTGGAAGAACAATTTTCGGTAAACGGATATTCGATGATGAAGAACTTTGTTTATTGTTTACTTGAGGTTCACTTTTAGTTAAACTACGATGAATAGATAATATTTGAAAATATTTATCGTCAAATGTATCCTGGAGCGAATTATCTGCATGATCCGGATCATCTAACAGCTCCAAAATAATCTGATGAGCACTCTCAAAGCTATCTAAAATATGTTTAAGTTCCTGATAATAAGAAAGAAATAAATTCCGTTGTGAGTCATCACTTATTGCTAATGAACCTATTTCCAATGCCTTATCCAGCCGCTTCATAGCTAAAGTACGCTTTCTACGTAACTGGGATAAATCTTGAACTGTATATTCATCGTCCGTAGAGTGAGATTTCGATTTCTTAAAGCAACTTTGTTTACGAGACGAATGTTTATTTAACAATAATGACATGATGAAAACGATTAGCAAGATCGGTAACTGATAACGAATAGTCGGCGATACAAGGTTCCAACAGATGAGCGCTACCTGCTTATAAAGATGTAAACACGATAAGAACACGAGTACTTAAGTTAACCGGTAGTATGGTTAATGTGTATGTGTATATATATTATATATACAGATTATAGACTGAGTAAAACGCGCAACATAAATCCTTTGTTCAATGTAAATTGTTAAGTTGATTAGGTTTTGAAGTTAAACGTATGTAGGCTTCGTAATACCTATTGGCACAATTTTTCTTTTATGCAATAGGAAAGAATGTAGCTAGTATAGTCTTGCCTTGGTTTTACGATAATCTCAAGAAGAGGATTATCGCGTTTCCCGAAGGCGGAACGTGTTGGTTGCGTTTCCGAACGCAAGCCGCTGACAACTCGAGACTATTAGCACGGTACGTTCAAATAATTTTGTCACACCTACCTACGAATTAAAATGTCACTCGAACAAAGGATTTTTATGATCGATATTTTACGATACGATATACCTAAAACAGTTAATATAGGCCGAAAATGATAATATTAAGCACCGAGGGAAGACAGATTGCCTAATATTGAGATTCTACAGTAACTATTAAGGTTCAACTGGGTGAAAATTAAATCGTATAATGGCGGGTCCCGGGTTTCGGCACCATAAAAATGTGCAGTCGCGGTAAAAACGGTGAGTAACCACACACTTGGGACAGCCCGAGAGGCTGGACGATGACACAAACGATGTTCAGGAAGTGCAGCAGTAACAAACTAAAACACGTGCACGTACCTTGGTCTGCTATGTCTGCTGCCGATGACCCGCCTGCGTTCTGATGTCACCACAGTTGTTGCTGAAGGTCACGAATTGCTCGGAATAGGGATTCCTAGCAGAATATCGATCGAGTTGACGCGTTTAAAGGGTTTTTCTTGGGATAGATCGCGGAGCGCGCGCGCGTGCAAGATGGTGAGAAAACGAATCTTTTGTTAGTTAGTGGGGCGGCCGTTCGTCCGTTAGCGGTTGTGACGTCATGACAGTTGCAGCAGAAGCACCAATCGGGTAACGAGTACGGCACGTATGACAACCGTCAAAACAGTTGTGATTGCCACTGCTGAAAATCGTTAAGAACATCGTGTGTGTCCGTGGTACATTCTAAACGATCTGATTTTAGGAATCTGTATGATGACGAAACACAGTGTAAAAAATAATAGACAAAAATCTTTCACATGGGACTCCTGTGTATGTAAAGATATCTTTTAAATCATAAGAAATTGAAATGAATGAAAACTTGATTACTATGATTGATTTACTGGAAAATTACAATATATCTGTATAAGGAACACATCTAAACCTATCGCAGCTTTAAATTATTCTACCCAAGACCTAAAATAAATGTTATCAATGGAAACTAACTCGTAAACATGGTGCTACTACGGCGGGGTGAAGCGCCTCAATCTATTGATCCGCTGCATTCACCTGAGCTAGGTAGTTAGGTACCTACCGCCGCCCTGCCCGACACTAATTAGCTACTGGAGCCGCGAGGGTGGGCTGTGCTCAATAAAATATTGCAATGGACGTGACTAATCGTTGCTAGGTTACCGAAATCAACACTCATGAATCCTAAAAACTATGTTAGAACTACTGAAGGACGAAATGCGTTTGTAAATGAAATTATTAGCTTTATGTAGTCAACTTGTTGACGTTATTTGATAGAAAATGATTGTTTAATGTGTTAAGCAAATGTAGTCCACCGCCCTGCGACCTAGATAGTAGATAAGTACGTACGTTTGCAGGGGCTGACCTAGGAGCGCGGTTGTAGGGCCAGTCGATGCCCCAGTGGCCTAGATCGAGGCCGGGTCGCGACATGCGCATGTGCAATACAGCCGTTGAATGGAAACCAGACTACGCTCCGTGACAATGCCTCCACTTGATAAATTATTCCGATATTGCTTGTTTGTGTGGTAAAATTTACACTTGTGAATTTTTAACGATAATTGCATTAGAGGTTACAAAGTAAAGAGGTTTCTATCATTCATAATTAAGTATTAAGCGAAATAAAGTGGTCTTTTGTCTTATAAGATTTTGAGTCATGTCATGATCAATCTGAAGAGCGAATTTACGCTCATCATAGTTAATGACAAAGTGTGTATAAATAACGAGTCTTTATCTGATGACTAATAAGCTAAGGAGATCTTGACTTTATATACTGGTAACACTCCCCGCTTTTGTTGTCCCCAGAAAGAAAAATGGCCGATTCACGTAATGTCAAAACTCTAAGGGCGAGAGATTATCGTAAAAACGTGTAAAATATTACTAGAATTGTGAAAAAGTGCATGTCAGTGCAAGTGTCGTGTTTCAGTGATCATAGTAAAGTGTGTGGTGGTGGAATTGAGGATTAAAATCTTATGGTGACGGAAATAAGAGTGTAGTCTCCCTGCTGAATAGATGCACAGTATGTATTTTTATGTTATGTTTAGCTTTAATACGCTTACAATACACACTAAAAGGTATATTGAGGCATCTTTCATCATTTCTGCTCAGGTAATACTTACTTTCAATACGCAAACTCGACGGGGGTCCCCAAAAGTTGCATTTAAAATGATCTCGATGTGTATTTTGAAGGTTTTGATGTTCGGAAACGCAATGTTTAGTCGTCAGAACGGTGCCCCAGCCTTGATACTACGTGTTGAACGAGGTCGAAATGCAAAAACAGCGATAAAATATCATACACACGTATATTTCGTGTTTTTTTTTTTCGTTCGTATGATGAAGGAGTCATTCCCCATAAATAGACGTAGGACTGATGTTTGTGTCACCGTTCGGTACATAAAAGCTTGAAATACATCCAAAAAGTTTATTATTCGTTGATAATAACATCATTGATATGTTATCTATGATAATCTAGAGAGAATGAGTTACAATATATGTATTAACTTATAATATCCATAAAAGTTCACGCCTTTTCTGACTTTTACGGTTTCAGAGTCGTTACTATGTATCTAAAAACTACTCCAACATATTAAAACTCAAGGCTAGTAAACTAAAAATTACACTCATATAATGTTTACAAACTGATACTAAACGGTATGTTTCATATATGCTACACTATTTGAAAACTGCGGCTCTGCTTAAATAGGTGTCGTTATTACAGTAAAACCTAACCTATTTCTTTTCTTAGAGTTCCAACTAACTCCATACAAACTTTCATCAAAATTGGTTTAGCCGTTACTTCTAAACTTGTCTTAAACACAGTTACTTTCACATTTATAAAGTGATTATTAAATAATACACATATTAGTCTCCTATCTAACAGACATAGGCCTACAATATGTAGGGGGTACGTATATATCAGTAATACATTTATCCCGCAGGTCATCAGTCAGCGCTATAAATACATCTCACTTCATAATTGGATTTGATTGTGTTTCAATAACAATGTGAACGTGTCAAGTTATTATTATTTCACCTGTTGCTGGGCTATTTATTGTTTACTTTTATATTACTAGGTAGACAGATATATAACCTTTTGTTTTCATCTGTAATCACATCTGATATTTTACCTAAGAAAGGTTTGTAGGTTCCAACTGTCATACTTTGATCTTTGGCAGTTGTTAAGTCAATTCTGACAAGCAGTCTTACTATGAGATACTGTGTTACCCAGTAAAATTCGTGGTGGTGGTCAGATAGCCAGTCGCTCCATGTATAATGCGATACTCAGGTGAATCCAGTAAGACTGGTATCTGACCCCAACATAGTTGGGAAAAGGCTTGGGAGATGTTTTACCTAAGAAGTAACTTGCTGTTTGGTCTAGTGGTTAGACTGCTAATCCGCAGGTTGTAGGTACAGTGTATAAATCATAGCTTTAGTCATGTACTAAATTAGTACTTAGCCAAAAAAACTAATGGGAAAAAGCAGGAAAAACCCTAAATAGTTATCTGAAATATCTACAGGACAATAACATTTAAAATTCATTGTAGGTGTCATGGAAAGTCAAGTTTAACTTATTTTTCACTCTCAAAAGAAAAATTTAATTTGTACTACTGAGGCATACCTTATCCAAAATTATCAAAATATCTACTGACTCTAGTTGCTTGGTTCTAAAGTGTCCTTCCTATGGAGAAGAGCCAATGAGAACTCCATAAGTTTTTTATAGCCTACATTAGATCCAACTGCTAGGCAAAGGCCTCCACCTCTGTCCTCCAAACTTGTCTGTCCTTAGTAATTTCTGACCACGTGCATCCTGCATACCTGTCGAGATCATCACACCACTCTTAAGCTTGTCTGTTTTGGCTCCCACATTTACCACATTTGTTACTCTAATAAAAATGAAATTGTTATAATATTTGATTTGATTCCACAATAGCTGTTAATATCTTGTATATTAAATAAAAACTGTAATGACAGTAGAACAGGCATAAAACTGCTTACTCATTAAACATGAGCAATTTTTCCCATTGATTGTTTTTCCTCAATGCTAACAGAATAACTGTGTCTTCTAGCTTTCAGAAGATTTTAATATATAATCATGTTCTAGTGTTTGTAAGATATAGACAAATTTTAAAATCAACTGTTTTAAGTTTTATAAACTAAACTTTATTTGCATCACTTAAAGGTTGAAATTTGACATTGCAAAGTTTATCTTGTAAATCTATTTTATTATGACATAATATTTTGAACTTATTGTTAGAGTCTTAAGGTTCAGTTTTGCTTGTTGCCGAATAATTTTATTTTCTAGTGTAACAATGAGTTTGCTTTGTTTGTAAATATACAAATGCTTAAGCTAGAAGATTTCAAATAGATCATCTAATTCTCTCCTAATGTAGGTAACTTCTTCTTCTTCTTCTTTTCGAATCGATGGTAAACTAATTTATTTAGATACGCTGCGCCCAGTAGTTGACCACACTAACTGCAGCGTCATTAGTGAAGTTCAAGTCCTCCAAAGTGCAGGTGTCCGGCACACTTTGGGCACTCTAGCAGGTGTAGCAGTGTCTGGTCATAAAGGCCGCACTCACACCGGATATCGGAAGGGTCTATGATCGCCCATTTCGCTAGATTTTGTTTGCAGCGACCTACCTGGGTTCCCAATCCTTTCACCACGATGGTAAACCCAAAATCCTAATGTTAAATATTTTTGGGAAGTTCGATTTGTGATCTCATTGATAAGAAATGACGTCACGATTAAAAGTCCGTTATTATCATGCGATATGGATTTGTGAGGTTCCCCTGATTAAATATATCATATTAATGATGAATTAACTTTCTTTTTGATACAACTATCCAATCATGCCGATCCTTTCTTGTACTTACGCTTTATGAAAACAATCTACCATTGTCGGGGAAATCGCGTAATAAACCCACAAAAAAGAAACTTTGTGCCCGGTTAGTGGCAATAGGCTCGCCCCCTATTACATGGGACCTAAACATACCGGCGAACTGTAGGTGTACGTTTGTAGACCTCTGCCTAACCCTTCGGGGATACAGGCGTGCTGATATGTTATGTATGTTTTTTTTTTAAAGAAGCTGTTGAAATCCAAACCTCCTCTGAAGTTAGTTAAATAGAATAAATTAAAGAAAATAAATAAAGAAATGCGGACAACATCACATACATTGCTCTGAACCCAAAGTAAGCAGCTAAAGCACTTGTGTTATGGAATTCAGAGACAACGAATGTACACCACACTCAGACCCGGGACAATGTAGAAAAGAATATAATTTATTTCTAGTATCTGTTGTCGCTCCTAATGTTAAGCAAACACAATAATCATGTAGCAATATGAATGAGTAACATGAACACAGTATCATGGTATATTGCGAATATCGCTGAGTTCACGAGTTGTAGAGCGACAGCGATGGCGGGTGACGTGAGTCGGCAAGTTTTGTCGAGCCATCATTGTTTATTCCTACGTTCACGTTAATGTTACGAAGATTATGATAAAGGTATCATAGACTTAAAAGACAAAGAAATACCAACTCGCTTGTTGATGTAAAAAAATGCGTTTTAGGTATGTCGGGTATAATCATTGACGACGTCTGTGGTCGAGTGGCGTACGCACAGGTTTCAAGGTGTCGCTAGCTCTGACGTCCCGGGTTCGAACCCGGACGGGTCAATGTAGAAACCAACTTTTCTACATTGTCCCGGGACTGGGTGTTTGTGGTATCGTTGTGTCTGAAGTCTGAATTCCATAACACAAGTGCTTCAGCTACTTACTCTGGGTTTTTTTTTGTGGTAGAGTTCTTTGCAGTTTGCCTGAGCGCACTCTTTGACTGCTTCACCGGACTTTTGGCGAGGACCTTAAGGCCTCCAGCCAGAGCAATAGGAAAAACTAACTACGTCAGCAACGTCCACTAAGGGCACCCCCTGCGGGGTTCGGACCTCGACTTAGTGCGTTGCTAACAATCTTAATAAAGTTTTTTTGTGGGCACGGAATAATAACTACACAGGCATTTAAAGTCTTCAAAAGTTACAAATATATATACAATATACAAATACCTATGTTATCAATTATCATAGATAGTCTGACGAAGCGTCTTTGCAAAGATAACGGAGGATTGTGTTTATTTTTTTTAGTATCCCTACAATGTTCCTCTAGTAATGTAGTGAAGCCGTTGCTATAACAACCAATATGAACCGGTTCAGACTGGTTTACCCGACTTTCCAGGCGAGGTGTTGTGTTAATCACCATGATTCACCCTTTACCCTCCGGAGGGTGAGGGCTGACTAACGCCATGAGTGCATCGTTACTTGTCGTTGTGAAATATTTTAGTTATAACTTCTTCCGTGGTTAATGCAGTAGTGAGTTAGTGTAGTTCTTGTTATTACAGAAAATAATGTCTAAATGGAAGTGTATCTGATTCCGGTAGATTTGTTTGTGTAAGTTACAGTTTTTTTTACAATATTTTTTATTTTTTTCTTAATGACTTTTGTACGACTCCGAATAGAGTCGGGACTTTCCCGAAATTTGTGTGTGAGTGACTTTCTGAACTCAACAATGCATTTAGGCAAAACGGTATACGATCGTGAAGAATGAAAATATAGGTTGATTGATTGTACTCATGGTTTCCACTTAGTTTAATTTCTATCTTCTTCATCTTTTCCGTTTATCAGGATTTAAATCTCAAAGATTTGGGTATTTTGGAACGTCAAAAAAAACATTTTTGCTAACCGACTTCAAAAAAAAAGAGGTTCTCAGTTTGACTTGTATGTTTGTCTGTGATTATCCCGCCTTTGGCTGAACCGATTTTGATGCGGTTTTTAGGAAATAATTTGTTAGATCAAGGAGAAGAATTTAGTATTATTTCATAAATGTTTGTCCTATAGGTAGGTGTTAGTCCCTTCCATGTGATGTGTGATATGGCAGAGTATGGCACTATATCACAATCATAATCATAATCATAATCATAATCATTTATTGTGAAACATAGGTAAATTTTACAAAGGTGTTACATTATATTACATGTCCACTATGTTCTACCATATACATGGTGTACAAATTTAATAACATTATCAAAAAATACAAATGAAGAATTTACAGTAATACAAATTAAAATACTTAAAATTACAATGAAATGTCAATAAATAATTAAGTAAAGAAGAAATTAGTTGTCAATAATGAATTTGAATTAATAGATTAAAATACAGAAATTTACAATAAGTGTCAATATATAATTAAGGAAGTCATGTTACATTACAGTGTCATTTATATTTAAATCATTCATAAATTCTTCAACTGAATAATACGCCTGTTGTACTAAAAATAATTGTAATTTAGCTTTAAATGTAGCAGTTTCTTTCAAACGTAGACATTTCGGTAGTTTGTTATAAATTTTTGGCGCCATTGCAAAGATACTTTTATGAAGTAGGGCTGTTTTAGCGGGCACCAAATGTAATTTACCAGATCTTCGACTACTACCTACTTCTGAGAATTTTGACCAGTTTCGCTTTACAAACATTGCTGTTTCAAATATATACATAGAAGGCATTGTTAATAGATTCAGCTTTTTAAAGTATGGTTTACAAGAGTCGGTGCTACGTAGATTGCATATAGCTCGAATGCAGCGCTTTTGTGCTTTAAATACTGATTCCTTACCGGTTGCGTTTCCCCAGAATATAATACCGTATCTTAACGTAGATGCTACTAGTCCATGGTATGCTGTGAGGGTTGTTTTTTGATTGACAGTTTTATTTAACATATATAGCATATACGAATATTGGTTAAGTTTACTGCATATTTTATCAATCTGAGTAGTCCACTTCAAAGTATTTTCTACGTGTAGTCCAAGAAATTTAGTCACATCACTTTCGACAATTTTTTTATCTTTGTATTTTATGTCTAAATCTGGTTTTTTATTTACTTTCTGTCCAAAATTCATTATGGTGGTTTTATTCAAATTTATTTTCAAATTTTGTTTTTCCAACCAAGTAATAAGAGATGTCAAGCTTGTATTAATTTCTGATTCAATGATATCATATTTGTCATTATTAAATACAACCGTACTGTCATCAGCAAACATAGTCATGGGAAAATTCGTAGCTGACGGGAAGTCATTAATATAAATGATAAATAGTAGAGGGCCCAGTGTACTCCCCTGTGGTACCCCGTAAGTTACATTTCTCATATTAGATTTATAGGAAATCAGAGTTTTTGACCGTGAACAAACTTTGTTGATTATTGTTATTTGTTGACGATTGGTTAAGTACGATTCAAGCAAATCAGATACATTCCCTCTGACACCATAGGCGTTAAGTTTGCTTATGAGGATTTTATGGTCTACGTAGTCAAACGCCTTCGTCATGTCCATGTAAAGGGCTTGAACTGGTAAGCCCTTATCTATTCTAGTAATTATCAGTTTAAGAAAGTCATATATAGCTACATCAATGCATTTATTTTTCCTAAATCCCTTTTGTTCATCCGCAAATATCAAATATTTTTCAAAGAACATATTTAAGTTATTATATATAACCTTTTCAAAGACCTTTGAGAAAACTGGCACTAATGCTATAGGCCTATAACATGACACATTTTCCTTGTCGTCTTTTTTGAAAAGGGGTTTTATCACTGAAACTTTAAGTTTTTCAGGGAAGATACCTTCTGTGATACATTGATTTATCAAATGGCTTATTACAGGAGCAATTAATATAGATACATTTTTTATTATTTTAGTATTGATTTCATCATATCCCGTGCTAGCAGTGTTTTTTAATTTAATAATGATTTGATGTATGTCTTGCGGGATAGTGGGTTGCATGAACATTGTATCTGGTTTATTACCAAGAGTAGACTTGTTATACCTTGAAACGTTAATGGGTTGAACCTGATCTGCATAAAAATTATTGAAAGCTTGTGCAATTTCATTTGGATTTGTCAGTATTTGGTCATTAATTTTTATTCGAGTAATGCTTTCGTTAGGATAATTGTTTTTACAGTTATTTATTAATTTCCATGTAGCTTTTGATTTATTTGGGGCATTATTTATATAATTGATATTTTGAGATTTTTGTGTGAGCTGAATTATTTTCTTAAGCCTTTGTGAAAGCGTCTTGAAGTTATTTTTGTTTTGCTGAGTTGGACATAATCTATATTCCCATAGTAGTTTTCTTTTTCTTTTGCTACAAACCCTAATACCACGACTTATCCATTTAGGTTTTACTTTAGAAGTTATTTTATATTTTAGATTTGGAAAACATAGTTTGTAGAAAAGTAAAAATATGTCGTGGAATTTATTGAAGGCTATGTTTGGATCGATTTCCTCATATACTTCTGCAAAACTAAGACTCTTAAGGCAGTCAATGAATTTGTTTATATTTTCTTTAGAATAATCTCTTCCAGTTGAAAACCAATAATTAAGTCTGCAAGTCTTTTTAACGGGACAGTGTAGTATCTGTGCAGTGTGATCCGATATTGCTAATTCATGTATTTCACTTTTACATCCCCTTATATTATGTAATATGTTATCTATACACGACCCACTACTTAAACGAGTTGGCGTGGTTATTTGACATTTCATATTAAAACCTTTGAGACAATGCTGAAATTGTTGCGAGTATGAAGTTTTCCTAAGTATGTCGATATTAAAATCTCCACAGATTATACATTTTTTCTTGCTTTTAAGTGCAAACACATTAAGAATATTATCTAAAATCTTAAGAAATGTATCAAATTTATCCTTGACATTCTTACTTTGTGGAATTCTGTAGATACATAGTACTATTATATTATGGTCAGATAACTCTATTCCACAGCACTCAATTATGTGTGGTATGCTATAGTTTAAAATATTAACAACGGGCTTAAACTTTATACCTTTTCTGACCATGATACAGGTGCCACCATGTCTAGTTTTTCTAGCATAACAAGTAGCTAATGAAAAATTAGGAATGTTTAACAAATTAGTGTCAGACATGATCATATTGTGTTCACAAAAACAAATAATGTCAACATTATTACCTTTATAACTTAAATCCTCTAAAGATACAGTAAATACACCTGATTTACTTAAAAGGCCATTGATATTTAGGTGTAATATGGTAATACGGTCATACACGAAAAAGAGTTTCTGGTGGTATATTTTCATCTAAAATATTGTCGTCATTATTTGCACTTTTTTCGGTGATTATTGGGGAATCGTCAGTTTGTGTACTTTTTTCTACCATGAGTTTGCTTGTAATTTTTTTTGATTGTTTATTTTTGTGATATTTTGTCATCTTTATTTTATAATCAAACCTAATAATTTCTTGTAATAAGTAGCGACTAATGTGAGTCAGTCGATTAGTTCTATATGGTAAATATGTAAAATAATTCATATCGATGAACGTTGCATTGTTATGGTTACCACATATGAATTTTAATGTATAGTTTAATTTATTTTCATTTAAAGTCTTATTATACGGTACCTCGCCTATGAAAATATTAACACCTTTATTGGACACAATAAAACTATTTAGCTTGAATTGGAATTCAATAGGATTAATGTCATTAATTCCACCTAAAACCATTACAATATCGTCAGTATTTAGAGTCCCAATATCATTCTGCATGCAATTCAACACATCGCACATTCTTGCACCCGGTTTCCAGTAACATGTCACATTAAAATCAGATCCGACGAGTTCTTGCAAAGTTCTTTGGAGACAGTAACCTTGTTGGTCAGCTAATATTAAGATTTTCCTTTTTATTTTGCATTCTTTACCTACCATTTTAGTGCTTCTCCGTTCTATTTTCTCTTCTGATTTCAAGGAGGATTTACAGTTATTATTTACACCCAGGTCATTTTGCGTATGTCGCGTGTATCCAGCTACATTTGATTGATTTGTCTTATATTGTTTATTTTGTATAGGCGTAAATGCATTTGTATCACACTGTTTACTTTGTATGGGCGTAGATGTAGTACTAAGGCTTATTTTTCGTGATCGTATTTTAGTGTTTTGTATAGCCCGTGGTGGCGTTAGACAGGTACTTGTATTTAATCCAATTTTCTTGTATATATCAATTAATTTATTAGATTTTTGTAAGTCGGATTTTAAAGTCTTGTTTTCACACAGTAAATTTTCTATTTCTTGATTTGCACTTTGAAGATCGGTGGTGAGCTGGTTTATTCGTTCTTTTAAGTCATTCACTATCTCATTATCTTGTGAAGTGTTAGGTAAACTCATAATCGTGGTATCAAACAAAGATGTAGTTTCATTTAGTGATGTTGACCTTATCGGTTTTCTACGAGTTACGTTTTCGTTTTCGTCTCCCATAATGACTTTCAAAAAGAGATTGATATATCTAAGGATCGAACCCAGGCTTCGTAGCACGCCAAGCGGATATTAACAAACAGGAGCCAAACGTGCAGTTGGTAATTGGTCTTAATTAAGGATTATGTTAAAACCAGACTGCTTTACTACCGAGCTTCCATATATTGTGGCTAGATGGCGCTGTTTTGAGTGTCACTTATAACCTGCTTTATCGACTTTTGTATAATATCATCGCTAGATGTCACTGTTAGTTGTATTGTTGTGATGATATGCACTTTTGAATAGTAACGTTTATCAAGGTAATATTAACACAAAGATATTATACGCATATTTGTCACGTTTAACGTTGATATGTCAACTTTTTAACAATAAGTCTTTATAATTGGAACACTAGTTTTCGTTTTGGGACACTCTTATTGCAGTTTGTTTACTTTTGTACCTACACATAGTTTCCAGCAGATCGTTACACTTTATTTACACTTTAATCCATAAGATAACACTAGATGTGATGATTTATGAGTGTCTGATCAATTTAGTCTATCTTTAACACAATTACATTAGATAATAGATTTTAAATAATTAATTTATTACGGAGCCGATATGACAGTTATGACAGTTCGAGTCATAAGCTCACATCACAAGCATGGGATACTTACACAACAGTTGGCAGCGCAGCTGGGGGAGCTGTGACGTCACCGATCACTTGTTTACCGCGATAATTATAGCTCTCTCTTATATGCCCAATTACTCAATACATAAGCGCTTATAGCTATTCATTCATCTGTAATTTGCACATCAAGACATATAGGACGTTGTCGGTAAAGAATACCATTGATGTGTGTGCGATGTGTTCGTTGAAGGAAATACAACGATATTTCTAACATACTCCATGACAACTTGGCTCTAATTGCCGATTCTATCCCCCAAACTATGAAATTCGAAGAAATTCTTAGAGAGTTTCTCCATTTGAGTATTGACAGTACAAAATGCCATACACTGTCATTCCTCTCAACCGACCCTTCGGTAGAATCTGACGTAGTTTCGAAAACTGCCGGTACTTTATAATTGCAAGAAAATTCTCTATAGCGTAGTGGCACCAGTAATCGACATGCACCAGTAATCGACACTTTATTTTTTTATTTAATAAAATAAAGAGTAGGATACCGATTTATTTATTTGACGACACTGTAACATAGAAAGCACACTTATTACTGGCTCCCATTGACATTTGAGCGATATTTACAGTTTTATTTGAAAGTAGCGGTGTGACAACTGATTGTGGCTCGAGTACCGGCGAGAAAAACAACATTTCTTACTGAAATCGTTAAGGAAGGGAGTACATTTCTTTGTTAATTATGCTAATGTATTGTAAGTTATTTGAAATTTATGAGTTTTACGGGTTTTTATAAGAACTAAAGGGTGGAATTTTGTTATAACACAAGTTCAAGATTATTTTAATATTAGTAAAATGTTGGTGTCGATCATTGGTGTTCACAAACTGGCTTTCTCCAGTTATCGACACGTGTCGATAGTAATTATTAGAAACATTTTTCATTTGATAAGTGAATACATAGCTCTTCTAACTTTGCTTCTCGGTAGATATTTGAAGTAACTAATCAAAGTTGACCTACCAGAAATCGACAAGTGACGATTATTGGGAAATAATATGTGTCAATGATTGGTTTTAGAGATGGCTCTTAGAAAACATTATACTCCCGACCAGTTAGGTTCAGTGGGTCGTCTTAGGGGCGGAGGGTAGGAGTTGGAGCATACGCTTGGGCACTATGAGCACCAAAGAAAACAGAAAAAAAATAGTAAAAAAATAGGGAGTCCTTTTTTTTTATAGAATTCGATCATTTTTATTGCAGCATCTGATTAAGCTTATCTATAGAAACCATTTATGATCTTAGAAGTATGGCCGTACGACGCACAGTTTCCGACTTATGGGCCGTTCAAGTAAAAGGCTCATAACTCGAAAACGGTGCGTCGTGGGGCCATGTTTTTTAGAACTTAAATAGTTGCTACAGACAAGATCAACCTTATACAAGAAAAAAATCGGAAAGATTCGGAAAAAAAAAATTAAGTCCTATACAGGACTTATAAAAATTATAGTTTTTTTAACCATACGGTTAGGTAATAATTTTGCACGATTTGCTTTCATTATCAGTATTAAAGTACTATCATACCTGTGGTAGAAATACAATATAAATTTATTGCGCTATCGTACACAAACATTACATCCGTCTTACGAATTTTCGATCAGGTCACGTGTCCTGACGCGGGTTTATCATTTTAACTCATTACAAAAAAAAAACTGTACAGCACCGCTAAAGAAGTTTTCGTCATACGAATTTTCGATCAGGTCACGTGTCCAGGGGCCCGATGTTTCTATTTTAAGTCAGTGAGTGGCAGGTATTTTCGTATTCAGATAATTTTAGTTTAAATGAAAAATGTAGGTACACCTACTTGCCAATGTTGACCTTGTAGGATTGCCAGTGGCTGTAACAAGTGTAAAGTGCACTGGAACGTTTATTAACCTGACGCGAGTTTAATTTTTTTTACCCATTACGAAAAGCCGCTAAAGAAGTGTTCAATTCAAAAATTAAAAATTATCAACACAGACAAAATCAGAACCAAAATCAAAATCAAAAATCATTAATTTAAGTTAAGCTACAAAGTAGCACTTATCAAACGTCAAAATTTGAATACAAAAAAGACAGCACCCTAAGGGTCGGTTCATATCCGGCGGAAAAGGCAGCGCGCAACATCGGCCGCGCAACCCCAGAACGAACAAGCACACAACTTTACATCCAACCTCCCACACCTGACGCGTCGTCGGGTCAGTGTGAAAGGCCGAATCCTCCATCATGCGCCCGCTCGCCTCAGCGCCACGCGACTGACAGCACGCCACAACCGTCAGATATGAAACGACCCCAAATCGCCCACCCTTCACCAAGTGCTAGTCAACTTGTCAATATCTTCTGTCTTGTACGAGTATTTACATGATTAATACCCATTAGAAAGAGAAATATGGTTATTGTAACAAAATATGCATACTTATTAAACAGGTAATTTTATTTTAAAGACCGACAAATGTGGTCAAATGGTGTGATTATTTGGCAAATACTCATTATAGATAATAGTCGATAACTGGGGTGTCGATAACTGGTAAGTGTCGATAACTGGGGTGTCGATGACTGGGGTGTCGATAACTGGGGTGTCGATTACTGGTAACAGTCAAATGACTAGGTGTCGGTTACTGGAGATTCTTACACTTTTTCATTTTTTTGATTTTTTTTCTTGTCTGTTTATAGCAAATAAAAATAATACATTCTATTCTTATCTCAAGAATATACCTTACCATACTCAAATGTTACTTTTGGTTTAAAAGTGACTAATATACCTTTAATTTAATAAAGAATACCACTATGATCGATTAAGATCCTTAAAGTGTCGATCATTGGTGCCACTACGCTAAGTCTGTCTATTCTTTGTAAGTTTTCTTGGATTGTGTAACCGCAAAAACCGGCTACTAAACGTCCTACGTTTGATGCGCTAAGGGTGCGTCTACATCTGTTTTTCGTAATTCGTCAGATGTCGACGCATCCTAAGATTCTTCTTCTTTTTAATGCTCTAAGGTCAGTTTATGATCTACGCTGTGTCTATGTATGTATAACATAGTTGTGTGGTTGCGTTGCAGATGTGAGCGTGGCATGTGGGGCGCGCAGGCGGGCTGGTGGTGCGGCGCGCTGGCGGCGGCCGCGCTGCTGCTGCTGCTCGCCGCGCGCTGCCGCCGCCGCAAGCGACTCGCGCCCTTCGCCACGCACCAACCTGTCACTGTACGTATCGCCTCTAATACTTGTGGATCTAGCTCAACGAACGCTCTGGGGAAGTCCTAAAGTATACCCTTAGGTCTTCTGCAGAGCGGCTTACCATACCAGGCTTACCCTTACCAGCTAAAACTAAGACAAATTATGCCGCTAGACAAATTTAATGTACATTTACACATACAGACAGTAGTCTTCTAGAACTGTCAGTCATTTGTCTGATGTCAAGGCCCTTTTCAACTTGCTTACCATATGTTTTTCTACAATGTTATTATCTATCAATGTAGTGATGTCCCCACTCCAAGTCATACAACAAAAGAGTTTTTTATGTAAGTTGTATACCAGAGATGGCCGGAAGAGCTGGACTCCTTTGATAAGAAGTGGTTAACAACAGCTCTGACCAGAGAGAAATTGAAGAAGAACAGAGAGGCCTTTGCCCTGCAGTGGGACAGAAATGGCTAGGAAAAAAACGTTCTACCTATACAATGTAGTTAAATGTAGTACTTCAATGTAGTTAGTCAATACTGTGATATGTTGCAGGTGCACATAGTCCGCGGTTCAGTGCCGCGGCTGGTGCTGCCGCGGCGCGTGCCGCTCGCCCGCGGCGTGGCGAGTCCGCGCCGCGCCCGCGCCGCGCTCGCGCTCGCCCCCGCCGACGACGCGCCCCCCGCCCCCGCCCCCGCGCCCGCGCCCCCGCAGATCGTCATCGTGAACAACCCCGGCCCCTCCGACCTGCCCCCCACTCTGCCCAAGCTGCCCCTCCCCGACCAGTGGCTCAACAAACGACTCGACTACAAATACTCCAACATCCCTCGACCGTTAGCACAAATCTCCAACACGGATCTAGGCGCGGATTTGACGCAGGAATCTCGCGCGAAGAAGTTCAGCGCCACTCGCTCGCCGTCGCTGGAGAAGGACGACAAGTCCCCGTTCTTGCTGAGCGCGAAGTCTGATAAGGAGGTGTTCGGGTTCGACAGCGCGGCGGTGGAGCGGCTGGCGGACGACATGAGCGAGCCGCCGGACGAGCAGGCCTCGCCCACCAACCTGCGCCGGTTCCGCTCCGTCAGCACCAGGCTCAACATGTGCAGCGTCAACGACACCGTGCACGTCGAGGGTCAGCAGGAGAGACTCGAGATGCAGAACTCGCCGAGAGTCATAGAATGTAGCTCAGCGAAGGAAAAATCTTCAGTCCCCAAATTCGACTTCTCACCGAAACTGTTAGCAGAAACCATGGCGTCGCCTCGCTTCTTCACGCCACCAGAAACAGTCTCCCCCATGTTCTTTGCGGAGCCCTCACCTAAGTCAGTGTACTATGATACAGTACGATCTCCTAAATTCTTCCCTGAAACTCCTCGCGACGCTGTGGAAGTGCCGCAGTCACCGCGAGCGCTCGGAGACCATCTCAACAGGAACGGTATATCAGAAAAGCCATGCTCCCCCAGAGTCTTAAACCGCCCGAGTCCCAAAGTACACAGCTATAACAAAGAAAACTATTTCACCTTCGAACAGTCTTGTGTAGAAGAAGACAGAGAGACGCCGCGACCGAAGAAGTATGGCGGGAGGAACTCTATAGAGAGGGAGAGGTTCACCCCTCCCGCTGACAAAGAGGTGCGGAGGTACCGGCGACACAACAGCTGCGACACCAACTACAAAACCATAGAACTGAACATCAGCAAGTGCGAGGACAACAAGGACATCGACACGAAGAGAGGCGAAGATGTCATCGACTGCTGTATCAAGATGGATACGCTGGAAATCGAACCCAAAGTCCTCGAGGATCCAAACGAGATGCCGAGCCCCTCGAGCACGGCGCAAGCGAGACGACAACGACTCAAGTCCATATCCCTCGACTCTGATAACGCGAAAATTATCGAACAAAACCTTGGTCTGCCCATCGCGAAGCAACTGAAAGATCAGATGAATGAGGCTTACAAGAACCAGGACACGAGCACGTCTTGTGAGAGTATGGAGCGATACCAGAAGACGCCGACCAATGAGAGACCGATGTTCAAATTTGAGGAGGAGAAGGAAAAAACAGCGGAAGTCGAAGAACCGAAGTCACCTGATATCAAACAAAAGAAATGTCTCCGGCAGAGCTCCGATACACAGTCATTTCTCGACATGCCGAGATTCTCGCCCAAGGAATTCGAAATTACAGTCACGACAGAAGAGGGTGCTACCACGCCCGCAGAAACACAAATAAAGAAGAAAGGAAAGAATTTAAGGAACTTAAGAATAGATCTAACGAAACGAGATAGCGAATTAGAAAAGGAATTACTAGAATTTGAGAAGTTATACACAGATGCTGAGGAAAAGAAAGTCAAAACACCAACTTTGAAGGTCAAAGCTACTTCCCTCGATTCTTCTGAAACTGTAAATCTTTCGCTACCGCAGAAGAAGACTCTCGAAGTGCCTCAAAATTCAGTCTCGATGCCAAATACACCGAAACGACAGTTGAAACGAATTCTTGCGCAAAAGAACAGTAAGCATGATTTCGCTGGAGCAAAACTAGGATACAACTCAATACAGTCGAACGCTGAACAACGACGCTTATACATGAAGGGACAAGACAGTGGGATCTACCTGAGAGAGAACCATGCTACCCTCATGCTATACCAGCCCGGGACCTCCCGCATGGGGTCCCGGACCATGGGGTCCTTCGACGAAAATATGGCCGATTTCGAAAACACACCCGAAATTAATATCAGTGGGGCAGACAACAGGAGTTACCATGTAGATACGAGTCAAACGCTAGGCTCGAACCTACTCAATTATAAGCAGAATCTAAGTGTGTCTAGCACTAATCTAAAGACTTTACCTGAAGGAGTGCCGTCGGATGATTTTGAGCCGAGTGCAGAAGATGAGAAACTCTCTAAGAAGCTTCACAGAAGGAACTCCAACCAGAGTCTTATGCTCAGCACACACAGTCTACAGAGCTCCAACTGTTCGCTCAACAGTTCCGGCGCCTCTTGTCATAACTTGACGACAGTCAGGACCAGTGTGTCGAACTTCAGTCTTAACTCAGACAGCAGGAAGAAGCTATCTCTTGAGAGACGAGATTCCAACGCTTCCTTAATAAATACAGAACATTTGACGCCGACAACTCGTGTCATATGTTCCTCAAATACGAACGTTTCGGGCGAAGTATCTAAAAACTGTCTCCTTCAGCGCCGAGGGTCAAACAACAGTCTAACTTTAAATATCCTATCGTCGAACAACTTAAGCCGGCATTCTAGCAACACATCCTTAAATAAAGAAGCTAAACCGGGCCAGAAGAAAGGTTTACTGGAGCGCAGGAGCTCCAATACCTCACTTACTCTTAACATTAACACGTCGAACCCACAGTTATCAGTTAACAGAGGGCTTTCCGTGTCGAACTATAATCTGAACGGCTCTACGTGTAACTTGAGCAGGTATAACAGTAACCATAGTATCGATAATCCTACGACGGAACCGAGAAAGGGTATTCTAGAAAGACGCAGTTCAAATACGTCTCTAACTTTAAACATCCAGCCACAAGAGCCCAGAGATCTTGAGATTGACGAAACGTTAATAGATCCCAATCTAAAAGACTTACCACATCGGGATAAACACAGGAAGTCTCTTAGTACAGAGAATTTAATACCGAAGTCTTATAAGAACCGAACGCGATTGCGGTCGACGGACAAAGGCGTGGGTTTCGGCTCCCACGACAATCTCTGGTCGTCATCGTTCGCTACGGAACAGGAATACACACAAAACCTGACATACGTGTGCGGGGATCAGGAAAATGAAATCATATATGCGTTTGGAAGGCAAGACGATCCGAACTTCCAGGCAGGCTTCGTTCGGAACATCACAACTAAACCTTTGAGTCCTCAGAGTACGTCGGAAGACTTTAGACTGTACCTAGCGAATATGCAGCACCTTCAGAACGCTTCCAGTGTGTTAACAAGACAACAGTTACGCGACCTTAATGACGTTTTCCAGAATGGGTATTCCAAAGTAAAGTGCCATAGCTTTGGCGAAGGCCAGCACTGCTGCTCTGGTCGCGTCGAAGACTTCGCTAAGGAGAACCCTCAGATGATGATCCCCGACCCTGTTCCCTCGCAGCCCTGCTCGGAGTACCAGAAGATGCTCCTCAGGAACCTGCACCAGGAGTTCTGGGACATGCCCACCAACTTCCAGGAGAAGCCCATCGTGTCTGGGTCGCACCCAAAGAATAGGTATAAGACCATCCTGCCCAATGAGCACTCCAGGTTTATATTGAACGCTCCGGGGTCGTCTGAAGGGTATATTAATGCCAATTTTATTAAGGTGAGCATTTCATATTTACTTTTATTTTGTCTTGATAGTTATATAAAAAAAAAATATGTGATTCGTGGAAACTAAACTTTGAGAAAAGACGTTCGCCCCACGGTAAGATACGAAAACATAACATAACATATCATCACGCCTGTATCCCCGAAGGGTTAGAGGTGTACCAATGTACACCCACAATTCGCCGGTATGTTTAGGTCCCATGTAATAGGGGGCGAGCCTATTGCCACTAACCGGACACAAATCCAAACTCCGACCTGCTACTGAGAATTTCATAGAAAAACTCAACAACATCTTGGTCGACTTGGGAATCAAACCCAAGACCTCTAGCGTAGCAGTCGCACTTAGCACCACTAGCCCAACGAGGCAGATACGAGAACAGGCAATTTTTTTTTTTGTAGTAATTTTAACTCATTTTTTAGTTTTGGTAAATACTTGTTCATTGTTAGTTGAGTAAAACCTGACATGTTCCTTTCCCTATATTCCAGGGGCATGAATACACTCGCAACACGTACATCGCGACGCAGGGTCCCCTCCAGAACACCATCCACGACTTCTGGCTGATGGTGGCGCAGAACGCTCAGCACGCGCGCACCCGCCCCGCCGTGCAGAAGCTCGTCATGCTCACCAACTTCGTCGAGAACAACCGACAGAAGTGCGAGAAGTACTTCCCTCAGGACCTCGGCGAAGAGCTGCTGGTCCCCAACCCTGAGACTGAAGACCCGGACGACGTGTTCACCATAACAAACAACGGCATGATCAAGAAGCCAGGGTACACGATCAGGAAGCTCGATGTGACGTACAAACTCAGTGACAGTGACAGTGTGACAGTCTACCACTACTGGTTCCATAACTGGGCCGACCACAAGTGCCCTAAAGACGTGAACGCTTTACTTAACCTAAGCCTGGACGTGTTGAAAGACAGGATCTACGATTTCAGTGATACGAGTGAGCTGAGTGAAGAGTTGTGTAAGTGTGAGACGCCGAAGCAGGACTCTAAGTTTGTGTTCCCCCCTTTAGAACAGCCCTCGCCGTGCGAAGTGACTGTAAGTGTGTCGACTCCCTTTGATTTCACCGTAGAATCGTTGTTTCCTCCTATTATAGTACATTGCTCGGCCGGTATCGGTCGCACAGGGTGTCTGCTAGCCATTCTGAACGGTATAAAGCAGTTGACGATGGATCGCAAGGTCGACGTGCTCGGTATAGTGTGTAACATGCGCCTGAACCGCGGCGGGATGGTGCAGAACTCGGAGCAGTACGAGCTCATACACAAGGTGCTGTGTCTGTATGAACAGGCCTGTCTGCCCTTATAACCCGAAGGGTCACACGGATATGATGCTTGTGTGGACTGAGCAATGTACCTATTGTGTTGTTAACAACTTAACTGCCCCGCCAGTAGACACAATAGTTAAACGATGGAAATGTTCCTATGTGACTCACGGGACACGGAAATGGTTAAAATAGTATCGCTAAGGAAACAATATAAGTAAATAAATTACTGGGATAAAGGTGAATGTCAGTTTTTAAAAGAGGTCCTAAATATTTATACTTTGATACAGTCAAGCATGTCCATGTCACTTTGATATCGTCTTTATTACAAGGCAGTAAGGTTGAGTTTTGGTAGAACATTATTAGTTTATATGCTAATAATAATAAATGTGGAAGTTGGTGATGGTAGATAGAAATTTGTTAGTCTTTTACGTAAAAACTCCGGAACATATTATTATATAGATAGATGAATGTCCACACAGATGGCTGTTTGCGATGGCGTTGGCCTCTAGTGGTTTATATCAGGAACTATTATGTAGTGGTGCTATTTGTTGTAATATTTAGTTACGCATGCTACCTATAGTCTTCTCTCTAGCCTTTCCCAAGCTATACTGTGGTCGGCTCCCAATCTCACAGAATTCATCTCAATACCGTATGTTACAGAGCGACTGCCTATCTGACCTCCACAACACATGTTACTGGGTAACACAGTATCCCATAGTAAGACTGGTTGTCAGAATTGACTTAACGATTGCCAAAAACTGTCCCGACTGTATAATGACAGTCGGGACAAATAAATTCGAGGCATGCCAGTGCTAGTGTTTTTAAGTTATTACATTAACTTAAACAAACACTTGTCAGGGGACATATCTCAAGTATACAACTTAAACAATGACGTGTGTATGCACAAATAATTGTCGCCGCACACGTTGCTTCCTACTCATAATATTTGTTCAACTAATTAGCAGATGTCTTATAAATCTTCCACACAAGAAATTGGTTTAATAATAAACTTAGCATTCTCTATAAATAGGGATTAACAGTGACTTTTTACGTCATTCTTAAGCTTGTAGTATTTATTTATTATATTATAACATTTTTGATAAACGTCAAATTTCTGATCCAAAATAAAGCTAAAAGTCTCGACTCCATCACATCCGTTTTCAAACAAAGGATCCGTATCATAATTGGCCCATTCGTTTTGGAGCTACTATGCCACAGACCCGACAGAAACATAACACATTTTATAAAAAAATTTATTAAATATTTCATAAATACACGTTTTGCAGGGCAAAGAGCTTTAACCGACTTCAATTAAAAGTGGTTATGTGTTACAGTCTTGCATCTCAATAAAGGCGATGTCAAAGTTATGAATGACGTGCTGATGACGTGATTAACTATCTTAATGTCTTTCAATTTATAAATATGGATTTATAAGTAACGACAGTTTTACAAATTAAATATTATGTTTCGTGAACCTTGATCAAATTTAATTTTATTTTAATTAAATGACGTCAACATTTTTATTGTTTAGTTAACTACCTAAACATACATAATGAAACATTTTGGAGACTAACATTCGCACGAATTCTCGACATTCGTGATTCCCAGGAGTAACATTCGTGTGAACTTTCGTGTGTGTACGAAACTTCGTTCCCGGGGTAAATTTAAAGAGATGGCTACTGATTTCCTAGCTTGGTAACATTCGTGTGAAGTTTCGTGTGTGTACGAAACTTCGTTCCCGGGGTAACTTTGCTCAGTCCCCACAAGCAATGCGAGCTTAGCACAAGTGTAATGTTTTATAATAATTGTTTTTACGCACTATTTACTAGAAGATTGTTTTTCAGGATGATAGTCGGCCAGCTTGTATTGTATTTGACTCGACGCTTGTGTCTGGGTGTTGCTGTTAGTTTTAATTGCTTGGTATTTATAAAAGAAAAAAAGAGGTATTTTCCTTAATCAATGTTTAATAAAGCCAGGCTTTCTAACTGCATCGATTACAATTCTTGATTGCTTTTAGGGTAATGGGTACAGGAAATGGGGTAATTAAAAAAAGTAGGAAAAGCATCATGGATTTTTTATCAATAATGTTTTGCCACGAAGAAACGTATGAAATTATTTCTTTTCAAAATGAAACTACTTAATATCTAGCAGTTAAAATTAATATACATCCAGACATTTAACAAAATTTGTATATATTAATGTGTATACAAAAGAATTGTATATATGTACATGTTTAAACATATTTCTTTTCTTGTTATATTTACTTGGCGAGTGGTCGACGGTTGTCCCTTCACTGGTTAGTCAGGTTTGTGTTAGTCTACTCGTGTGGAAGACGAATTGACACCTGGCAACACTCGTCTTGTACGACATTCTTGTGCTGGCAACACTTAGCTTGATAACGGGGATCCCCAACCAATAAATTAGTCAAATCTTTTTTTAATATTGGTAGTTGGTAAGTTAGTTAAGTCAAATTTAAATATTTTAATTGTATTGGTATGATTTTAGATAGAAGCCAAGTTGCCAGCGACAAAAATATATTTTGCCAAAAAAAAGCATTACTAGTGTTGCCAGTGTCAATAAACTTAATTAATTGTGTGTAAAATAATTTTTAGTCTTTTTTTCTTGAATCGCACAATATTTTTCTCAAATAAGTGGATTTGTTGTATATTTAATAGTTTTTAATTAATATTTTATTAGAATATAAACAGAAATATAGAAATAATAATTTATTCTCTGTAAGTAGATAGATTTTTTATTTTTATTTATTTTTTCTTTGTAAAAATAGTTTAAGTGGATTTTAGATGGCATTTAAATATAAATAAAATATTAATGTATAATATACTATGTGTGTATGTGTATTTTTTTTATTTAAATTTATGCAATGAAATATACAATGTAGTACAAAATTATTTTACTTTTTATTTTCTTTGATTCTTTTTTTATGGATGTAAGGTTAACGTGAATTGTAATACATAACAATAATAATATAAGGACAGGCGGCAACTTATTATTTCGAATATACTTTTTTAATAAGATGCTTAATTAAAAGCTAAGGTTTAATTAAGATATTTTAACAAAAGTTATTATTACTTGAAACACTGCACAGAAACAATACTATTCTTAAGATGGGTATAATATTGATCCTAAAGTCTCATATCGAAATAGAAGCAAGAAACCTTAGAGTATACATATGAAACTATAGAGTGAGCCTATCAGAGTTTAAACCGTAAGCACTAGTGTGAACAAGTGTTGTCGTGAATTATGTATGAAGATGGAGCTTGCCGTTTTAAAAAATCTATCTAAAACACTTTTATTATCCTAACAATGTCAAAACCATCGATATTTTCTTATATACCTAAGTTTCTCGTTGCGCGAAAATTAACTTAAATGAAAAACGAAATGTACTAGGATCAGACTAAAAACTGCTCTCGCTTGGCACAAGGGGAACCTAGCGATAGTAGCAGTCTATGCATATCATACGTCGATGCAAGAAACATTAGTCATTCCCTATTGAATATTGAATTTAATGGAATACTAAAATAACGTGAATGTCTGTCTGTCGCTATTTTATACCTTAAAGAAAAAGTAGTATTTAATTGCCATAGCCATACTTAAAAAGGGCCTTAAACAATATGCCTATTTTAAACTGACATAAAAAAGGAGGTGGTTCTTAATTCCACTGTATGTTTGTAACCACTTATCTGTTGACTGGATGAACTGATTTTGATGATTCTTGAAAGCTGGTGCTCCACGTGTGGTCCCAGGTTTGATAGTGGAAACCATAAGACATAAATACAGGACTTATTTAGACATCTGTTTTTTTTTGTTAGAATTATATTATCCAAAAACTATTTTCTGAAAACCGCATCAAAATCGGTTCAGCCAAACGACGGATAATCGCGGACAAACATACATACATACATACAGGTCAAACTGAGAACCCCCTTTTTTGGAGTCGGTTAAAAACAATTACCATCGTTATAAGCATTATCTATACTTCCAAGTTTAACTGAATTATAGAGCTGTAGGTATTAGCTATTGCGTAAAACTTATAACTTGGGAATGGTCACCCATCCAAAGATCAACCTCATAAAACGTTGCTTGACTTACCATTTGCTATGTTCCGTTTTTTTAAGACGCAGTTTTATTTCTTAATAAATAAGAATTATCTCGATTTCTGCTCAGAGGTAGCTGACCTCGTTACATAATGCAAAAGGTTGCAGGTTCGAGACCCGGGCGGTGACAAATTGATTTCAATGTCAGTGTGACGTAAAGGCCGATAATTATTTACGTATGCACTTAAAATTCGGCTTATGTAAACAAACATAAAATTTATTAAAAAAATAAAAGCTGGGCAAAGCGGAACTGGTCAGTCGCGTTTCTTGAGAAAGAGTGGGAGGCCTTTGCCCAGCAGTGGGACATTTTAGGCTCCTAATAATAAAACTGGGGACTGAATTGCCCACCAAGTTTGTAGGTATTATTACAACTACTTAGCATGTTTTATCTTTAACGTCTTTTTTTCTTTCGCACATCAGTTAATTAATTAATATTGTTTATACATATGTATGTAAAAAATGAAAATGTAAAAGGAGCAAATGAAGCGATTTTGACGTAATTTATAATAACAAATATGGCATATTAATTAACTGTCAACCAACAAAAGTTTTATTGAAAATGATCTTCTATTCTAGAGATACCGTGTAAAAACATACAAAAGATTTTCCAGACCCTCTTTTACAGATAAAAAGGTCCACAACAGCAGCAATAAATATTATTTAAAATCAGTTTAGAAATAAATTGATTTTGATTGACTTCTGTTCGTAATGCGTGCAGAAATATAAATACCTAATAAATACACATTCACGACGTTTACATAATATAGTCACTTATTATGCAATGTGACTTTGTTGCTTTATCAACAACTATTATTATTTGACGGGCCTGTTGGTCTAGCGGTTAGTGTCCTTGACTGCTATACCGGAGGTCGTGGGTTCGATTCCCACTCAGGACAAATGTTTGTGTGATGAGCATGATCATTTGTTCTGGTCTGGGTGTAATAATTAATTATAACAAGTATATATTTAGAAATACATAAGTATGTTTATCAGTTGTCTGGTTACCATAACACAAGCTCTCTTAGAGCTTAGCTTGGGATCAGATAACCGTGTGTGAATTGTCCAGGAATGTTAATGTTATGTTATTAAATGTTTATTAATTAAAAATTTTAATAACAAATGAGTACATAAATAAAAATGCTGGTTTTTAATAAAGTGTTTTTGAAGACAAAGGCTGTAAACATCTAGAGAAGATGGCCTAGTTATTAAATGAACGGGTTTTTCTGCACAGAGTAGCAAGTTTGAAACCAAGTGAGAACGAATGTGACTTTTTCAAAGCTATGTGACGACCTCCGTGGTCGAGTGGCGTACGCACCGGTTTTCAAGGTGGCGCTAGCTCTGAGGTCCCGGGTTCGATCCCCGGACGGGTCAATGTAGAAAGTCTCTTTTCTACATTGTCTCGGGTCTGGGTGTTTGTGGTACCTTCGTTGTTTCCTAATTCCATAACACAAGTGTTTCAGCTACTTACTTTGGGTTCAGAGCAATGTATGTGATGTTGTCCGCATTTATTTATTTATGTAAGTATTTTCATAACGATTCAAGGACTAATCACAATCAGTGAAGGAAAACTTTCGAGTGTCGTCGCCATGAGGTCCGAGATTCGATCGCAGACGGGTTAATGTCAAAAGTGTTTTTCTACTGTCTCGAGCTCTGCGTTTGCAAAACCTTAGTTTTTTCCGAATTCCATACAAGTGCTTTAGCTCCTTTGGATTCAGAGCAGTTTACCAATAGGATCTGGTGCATATTTGTTTAAATTCTTTTGGCGTATTTAAAATCCCACTGCTGGGCAAAACTCTCCTTTATCGTCCAAACCTCTGTGTCGCTTGACTAATCACACACGGTTATCTGATCCCACGCTAAGCAGAGCTTGTGTTATGGTAACCAGACAATTGATAAACATACGCATATATTTCTAAATACATACATATTATAAATAAATTACACCCAGATACAGAAAAAATGATCGTGCTCATCACACAGACATGTATGTGGGAATGACCACGAGCTCCGGTATAGCAGTCAGGGTCACTAACCACTAGACCAACAGGCCAGTCAAATATAATATTTAATTACTTTTCAAATTTTTTCGCCAAAAAAATATCGTACCCCACATCAAAGTTAACATCACATCGCATTTGTAACATAAGTAAGAATTGAACGCAGTTTCGAGGTATGTCACCATCACGTGTAATGTCCTTCTGCAGTGCTAATCACTGGCAAATGGTCGCTTATTTAAGTTACATTATCTTCCGTGTACAGTACCGACCTACGCAGTTCTCCACACAATAAAGATTCCCCGGTTTGTGATAATTCGGATAATACTCTGACTCATGTATTTATAATGTTTCAGAGAGGCACGTGGAAATAATTTGTGTAAATCTTTTAAACTTAAGTTAAGAAGACCTGAGATTGGTTGTTTGTGTTCTGGTTCTTCGATTTCAGTTTAAATTGAACAACGTTTCATATACAAGGTATATTGTTAATATTCTAAATGTATTGCAATCAAACATTATTTTTTTACACGATTTTTTATCCTGACTAAAATTTACAGTGAGGTAATAATATTAACTGGTGATCTTTTCTTGAAACAGCTTAAAACAAACTCGATAAAGTCCCCGTTCAACTACACCGAAATAATCAAAATCGGTTCATCTGTTTTTGAGCTAAGATGCTGCAAAAACAAATCACAAAGCGTTGATTTAAACCTAAAAAAAAACTTTTTTTTTACTATTATATACTGTCCCACTGCTGGGCAAAGACCTCCCCCAAGTCCTTCCATTCTACCTTATCCCGCGCCCGCTCAAACCAGCCCTCGCGGTTCGATCACTGATCTAATCTTAAAGCATCTCACAAGCTTTGAGGAAAACTATATCAGCGACTTCTTTCCTCCTCAATAAGGAAAAGTTCATTAATATTCGCTGCATTACATAACTATTAATTAGTAAATTGAACCTTGTTGCTCAGACAATAAGGACTGCTAATATCTTCTGCTAAATACATATGGGTCGGTGAAGGTTTTCCCGCCAAGGCGCGTCGTCGTGACATATCTTAAGATATCACGATTACCATAAGCATTGGTAACTGTTAAATAATGTAATGTAATCGTAGTCAGGTATTGACGAGCCTGTTGGTCTAGTAGTTAGTGACCCTGACTGCTATACCGGAGGTCGTGGTCATTCCCACCCAGGACACATGTTTGTGTGATGAGCACGATCATTTGTTCTGTGTCTGGGTGATATTATAGGGAGCCTGAAATGTCCCACTGCTGGGCAAAGGCCTACCCACTCTCCCTGCATTTGTCTCCCAAGAGCTGCGATTGTGTTTGGGTGTAATTTATCTATAATATGTATGTATTTAGAAATACATAAGTATGTTTAGCAGTAGTCTGGTTACCATAACACAAGATCTGCTTAGCTTCGGACCAGACAACCGTGTGTGATTAGTCAAGCGAGTTGCCCCACGATGGGCGCCATTAACGCCATATTCGCTTTCCATTACGGGTTTATAGTGTTTTCTCAAAATGGTGAGAAATCCTTGAGAATCTCAAGACTCATTGATTAAAGTATTTTCAACTATTGAAGTATCGTTTACCTACCAGTTTTGGCATCGCGTGGGTTTCGCTTATCGCCGCTAATGGTAGTCGTTTCTTTTGATCCAAACTTAGTCCAGCGAAAAGGATACTAACAACATATTCGTCAATTCAAAAAATAATTATAGCGTAGTGGCACCAATGATCGACACTTTAAGGATCTTAATCGATCATAGTGGGTTTCTTTATTTAATTAAAGGTATATTAGTCACTTTTAAACCAAAAGTAACATTTGAGTATGGTAAGGTATATTCTTGAGATAAGAATAGCATATATTATTTTTATTTGCTATAAACAGACAAGAAAAAAAATGAAAAAGTGTAAGAATCTCCAGTAACCGACACCTAGACATTTGACTGTTACCAGTAATCGACACCCCAGTTATCGACACCCCAGTCATCGACACCCCAGTTATCGACACTTACCAGTTATCGACACCCCAGTTATCGACTATTATCTATAATGAGTTTTTGCCAAATAATCACACCATTTAACCACATTTGTCGGTCTTTAAAATAAAATTACCTGTTTAATAAGTATGCATATTTTGTTACAATAACCATATTTCTCTTACTAATGGGTATATTAATCATGTAAATAATCGTACAAGACAGAAGATATTGACAAGTTGACTAGCACTTGGTGAAGGGTGGGCGATTTGGGGTCGTTTCATATCTGACGGTGGTGGCGTGCTGTCAGTCGCGTGGCGCTGGGTCGGGCGGGCGCATGATGGAGGATTCGGCCTTTCACACTGACCCGACGACGCGTCAGGTGTGGGAGGTTGGATGTAAAGTTGTGTGCTTGTTCGTTCTGGGGTTGCGCGGCCGATGTTGCGCGCTGCCTTTTCCGCCGGATATGAACCGACCCCTAGGGTGCTGTCTTTTTTGTATTAAAATTTTGACGTTTGATAAGTGCTACTTTGTAGCTTAACTTAAATTAATGATTTTTGATTTTGATTTTGGTTCTGATTTTGTCTGTGTTGATAATTTTTTATTTTTGAATTGAACACTGAGTAAAAAAAATTAAACTCGCGTCAGGTTAATAAACGTTCCAGTGCACTTTACACTTGTTATAGCCACTGGCAATCCTACAAGGTCAACATTGGCAAGTAGGTGTACCTAAATTTTTCATTAAACTAAAATTATCTGGATACGAAAATACCTGCCACTCACTGACTTAAAATAGAAACATCGGGCCCCTGGACACGTGACCTGATCGAAAATTCGTATGACGAAAACTTCTTTAGCGGTGCTGTACAGTTTTTTTTTGTAATGAGTAAAAATGATAAACCCGCATAAGGACACGTGACCTGATCGAAACTTCGTAAGACGGATGTAATGTTTGTGTACGATAGCGCAATAAATTTATATTGTATTTCTACCACAGGTATACATGATAGTACTTTAATACTGATAATGAAAGCAAATCGTGCAAAATTATTACCTAACCGTATGGTTAAAAAAACTATAATTTTCATAAGTCCTGTACAGGACTTAAATTTTTTTTTTAATCTTTCCGATTTTTTTTTGAATTAGGTTGATCTTGTCTGTAGCAACTATTTAAGTTCTAAAAAACATGGCCCCACGACGCACCGTTTTCGAGTTATGAGCCTTTTACTTGAACGGCCTTTTAATGTAAACGGTACATAAGTCGGAAAATGTGCGTCGTAGGGCCATACTTCTAAGATCATAAATGGTTTCTATAGATAAGCTTAATCAGATGCTGCAATAAAAATGCTCGAATTCAATAAAAAAAAAAAACTAAAAAAGGACTCCAATTTTTTTACTATTTTTTTTTTGTTTTCTTTGGTGCTCATAGTGCCCAAGCGTATGCTCCAACTCCTACCCTCCGCCCCTAAGACGGCCCACTGAACCTAACTGGTCGGGAGTATAATTTTTTCTCAGAGCCATCTCTAAAACCAATCATTGACACATATTATTTCCCAATAATCGTCACTTGTCGATTTCTGGTAGGTCAACTTTGATTAGTTTACTTCAAATATCTACCGAGAAGCAAAGTTAGAAGAGCTATATATTCACTTATCAAATGAAAAATGTTTCTAATAATTACTATCGACACGTGTCGATAACTGGAGAAAGTCAGTTTGTGAACACCAACATTTTACTAATATTAAAATAATCTTGAACTTGTGTTATAACAAAATTCCACCCTTTAGTTCTTATAAAACTCATAAAACTCATAAAATTCAAATAACTTACAATACATTAGCATAATTAACAAAGAAATGTACTGCCTTCGTTAACGATTTCAGTAAGAAATGTTGTTTTTCTCGCCGGTACTCGAGCCACAATCAGTTGTCACACCGCTACTTTCAAATAAAACTGTAAATATCGCTCAAATGTCAATGAGAGCCAGTAATAAGTGTGCTTTCTATGTTACAGTGTCGTCAAATAAATAAATCGGTATCCTACTCTTTATTTTATTAAATAAAAAAATAAAGTGTCGATTACTGGTGCATGTCGATTACTGGTGCCACTACGCTACTTACGTAGATTTTTTATTTTCATAAACACACATGAACGCAAAAAATGTTTATAATTTTAATTGTGAACTATACCTAAATCCTTTTTACAAGAATCATTACGTGACGTGTGTAGACACCTAAATATAGATTCACATATAAAGGTACGGAATATTGCAACGTCAAACAATTCAAAATGGCAGTTATCATGCTATCTCTCTCACTTGAAGCTGTAAAGTAGAGACAGACAGACATCTAAGTACGTTAAAGATCATTACAGATTCAGTATTCGGGGGTAAGTACCTATTGTTATTTACAAATGATACTAACATCAATTTAACCATCAGGGGCTGGATTTCGCTATTTAAAGTCAGTGAGTGGCAGGTTGATGAACGTTCCAGTGTACTTTTTACTGTACATTTTTCGCATTAGTGGCAATGTGCAGGCCATATCGCTGGAAGAACCGATAACCGTCGCGGAAGAAGGGTTCTCGAGTGGCGACCACGAACCGGAAGACGCAGCGTTGGCAGGCCTCCCACCAGGTGGACTGACGATATCGTCAAAGTTGCGGTGAATGCAATTGGCGAGTTGTCGTTCATTGTGGCGTTCTAGGGGGGAGGCCTTTGTTCAGCTGTGGACGTCTTCCGGCTGATGATGATGATGATGATGATTTTCGTATTCAGATGGTCCTACAATGAATAGTCAGTGGCAATCCTACAATGACAACAGTGGCGAGTAGGTTTACACTGACCACTGACTTAAAAATAGCGGAATCGAGCCCTGAAAGTGTGACTTAAAAACAAATTGTTTATTAACTAAAAATAACATTGATTTGACGTCACAACACACTATTGGGTAATTTGTATGCAATAACAATGGGAAAATAATAATTAATAATACTAAATATAAAATAAGTACAAAAAATACCCTTTACATTACAAATCGCGATGATAAGCAAATATTCTACTTGTGTGTCGCCTGTCCATAGGAAGGTATTGTAAATACTTAGGTTATAGTAAATAGATTAGTTTTTGTGAAATAAATAAACGCTTAAAACCCAAGTATATGTAATTCTCTAGTCCTTTTTTTAATTGCAGCATGAGTGCAATTAGACTTAATTGTTAATTAACTGCAAGAAGACAACTAAAATTTATGTGATTATAATAAATTATGTTCATTTTTGTTGTATACAAAATAAATTAGCTAAGGAATGACTTAAATATGATGTATTAATTTATTGAGAATTTTAAATACTGCCACATTATCCAAGTGACATTTCTACAAGAATTAATAGCGATGATCAAATATCCCGATTACGATTTATTTATTGTCAACAAATGTCACTTGGCTACAGGCCCTCGATTCAGCTATTCATGAGTTGCTTGAATTGACCGAATGACCTGCTTCATTTGGTAATTTTCACGATAATTGGCATTCTGCTAACTGTCATTACGATCATTAATTGGTCATTACGATCATTCTCTTCAAGAGTTCAATGAGATTTTATTGTAGACTTATCTGAATACGAACATAAGGCACAATGACAAGTACACTGTCCTACCACTGACATACATTTAAAAAGCTGAATCTAGACCCAGGGGCTAATTTTATCAATCGCGACGTCTATCGGAGTATCACTTAATGGCAAAACAGATTTGGCAGTTTTTTTTACACAAATGATTGTGAAAATTCAGCGGAAAATGCCCAATATTTTGTTTACAGTTTCGCAGTACTAACTGTTGCGTCAGTAACTTAGAACAAACATATTTTATAAAAAAAATCACGTATTTCTAAATTATAGCGAGTTTTATAATCGAAATATAATTTTTTAAATTTGTTACTAGATACCTACATAATATTTAAATGATTGACGAACATTTATTTTATTTTTTTAGAATCTTATAACATATATTTTATTCTTTAAGATAGTTGAATTCTTCTTATATAAGTAGGTATATAAATATGAAAGGCATTAAGCGTTTATTTAATTTACAACTTTAGACATAATTCTAATTTATATGAAAACAAGAACACCAAACTCTTAGAATATATTAATAAAAATAAGTAATTTAACTTTAATTATAATTATCAGTGTACGATGTTAAAACTTAAAGAAATTAAAGGAAATGATATAATATTACATTTTCCTAGTGGCTACTGTTGATAATGACTGGGCAAAGCACAAAATATCATTGTACGGTCAATACCAATACGACTTATAACAAATATAAACTAATATTAGGTAAAGTGACGCGCAATGTCTTATACATTATCAACTTTACCCGGTTAATGTGGTAAATATTAACCAAAGCATCTCCGCAATGTTAATGAAAACTTTTTAGTGTAAATTTAGTTAACCGTTAATATCTTCTACATTGTCCGGGTAAAGTATAAAGCATATGTCACCTATACTTATAGTAATATAAATGAATAGAGTGAAATAATAATAATACAGCATTTTTACATTACCCGGTTTATTAATTTGACCGGGTAATGTATGAATTGTGATTTCCTACTGGCTTTTATGAGATGTTGTTAAAATTATACAATTCTGGGGATGGCTGTAGACTGGCTCATCAAATTAAGCTAAATAGTATATATCTCAACTATGTCAGCAAAATGAAGTCAGTCATGTCAGTCAGTGAGCTAAGAGTCCAGCTCAACTTATTAAGCTAAGTGAAGTGAGCTCAGATGTTACTGAAAATATATAGATTTACTTACTTTAGCTGAAGTAGCAACAAAGCTGAGCTAAGTTAGGTCACAAACCGCTGCTTTCTGAAAGGGTGATTAATTTAATCTGTTGTCAAATAAACTGCTAACTACTGTGATTGGTGGACCGAAAGACTAATAACCAATCACAGCGCTTACATTGCTCAGAACTCAAAGTAAGTAGCCAAAGCGCTGGTGTTATGGTATTCAGAAACAACGATACCACAAACACCACACCCGAGACAATATACAAAAGTTTGTTTCTTTATTGACACGTCCGAGGATCGAACCCGGGACTGCAAAGCTAGTTAGCTTAGCTAGCTACAGCTTGAAAACCGGTTCATACGCCACTCGACCACGGAGGTCGTCAAAGATTTGACATGAGACTAATTTTTGTGTTGATCAACTTTACAGAAACGGTGGGTTAGGTTAGCTTTATGTTTTTCCTAGCTTTGGGGTCTAGTCTACAGCTGCCTCTACCGGTCGGTGTTTATATCTTAACTACGGGTAACTGGTGTCTAACTGTGGGTCGCAGGAGTACACACAGACCTAACGACCTGTTGGTCTAGTGGTTAGTGACCCTGACTGCTATACCGGAGGTCATGGGGCACCAGGACAAATGTTTGTGTGATGAGCACGATTTGTTCTGTGGCTGGGTGTAATTTATCTATAATATGCATATTCGAAATGTATAAATATATTAATATGTTTTTCAGTTCTCTGGTTACCATAGTACAAACTCTGTTTAGTTTGGGATCAGATGACCGTGTTTGAGTAGTCCCAGGATATTATTATATATTGTCATTTCTGTGGTTGGTCTTATTATTATTACGATTTAACTTTTCAGCTATTTAGTTTTCATAATCGTATTTTCTTCAAAATTAAATTAAAAAGCAGAAGAGTTTTGTGACAGCCAGCCGGCTACCGACTGTACGCTTACAACAAGTAACCACTGAATCGATTTTGATAAAATTTGTAGGTTTGTGTGTATACTTGCGACTTCTAATAATAAAGTAACGTGCGATGTGTGTCTGTGTAAACCATAATATATTGTGATTTCTAATACTTTGTAATTCTGTATGTGCTAAATAAATATTATAATAAATATTGGAAAATAATTGTTGTTGTTATTTTTCTAGGAGGCGCCTGGAATTACCGCGCGAGCCATCTTTGGCCTTTATTTTAGGGCAAAAGACTTTCCCAAGTCTGCCGCTAGAGACCATTCATGGTAGCTGAAGTTTGTCAGCCCTTCTCCTAGCCCTTGTGCGCCGAGCGCGGAATGGGAAGTCAGATATGAACTCTCGTTCCCTTTCCGAGCCCTCTTTGAAAAGGAAATCCCGACTCGGATTCGATCTTGCAGCTAGAATATAAATTTCCACTCGTACTACCACCCAGCTGTTTACTACTGACCCCTATTTGACCTACCACAACCGTTAGTTATATATAAACATACTACATACATATATGTATAAAACTATCCCCTGCTTACACAAATATTATGATATTACTGTAACTTCATATTTGCTGACCATTCGACACTTGCGAAGCAATATTGACTGAAACTTATTGAGCTACAAGTTTAATAGAACATGCGGTATTATAGACTACAGTATATATAAATATTGTCTTAAATGTCTAAAAGATGTCTAAAGGTCGACCCAATTTGCTTCAGGTTGCTCCACCTTATAACTTCCGGCAAATAGCACTGCCATCTAGCGTCTATTCGGCACTTTAAGCCCTCGGTCCCGACTATCAAACGTAGATTTTGTAGACATATCGTTCAGTGTAAATCATTGCGACTCTGACAACCAGTAGTACAATGGAATACTGTGTGACCCAGTAACATGTGTTGTGGAGGTTAGATAGACAGTCGCTCTGTAACATACGGTGTTCAGCAAGATCCTTTCCGGCAGACCTCAACATAGTTTAGGAAAAGCCTAGGGTGAATTACCTGGCGCGTTTTTACTTTCGCAGATCCTATCTCCCCCATCACATAGTAATTATATATTTTACCTAATGTTCAAACACAATGGAGTGGCTCTCCTCTCTGTTCGACTCTCACTTTTTATTTTCAACCATGGTCTTCCCACAGCTGGACAAAGACCTCCCGTTCCTTTTTCCAGTTTAATCGTCTGGGTGTTGTGCTAAATTATTGTTGTTCATCTTTTCTACTATCTACTTCTGGTGATTAGTGGAACTATGTTGGACTAAATGTATAAAGTATGTAAGGAAGGTATATTGTAAAGTTTTCCTATTAATCAAGTCCGTATTGTTTTTTTGTATGTGTGTTATGTATATGGTAACTTGGGATGGACTTCAAAAATACTTTTGTTTTCACAAGGGTCCTCATAGGCGGTCTCATATACTTATCTTATAATTTCGTCAAAATAGACGTAGAACCTTTGTTTTTCTATTTGTAGTATGTTATTTACGTTTACTTGCATTATAAATTAGCTGCGATCGTCCTATTGGACTAGGACATAGCAGGCTCTTCAGGCGCGACATCTGAAGAGCGTTGACATCACGCCGCGCATCACGTGTTGTGGAACGTGTCGGGCGAGATGTTTGACGACAAACATCACACGTTAGTATTGCCGAGTGTACTCTCCGCGTCATAGTGTGCTCGGTACAGGTACACAGAATATGCGAAATGTGTTTGTTATTATTCGCGAATTTAGTCATGGGCCTAGCCTATCATAAATTCATATGGTTGGCTCTTGGATCCGTTCCTTTGGTTAGTAATAAAATGGACCCATTATTTGCGTTAAACCTTTTTTGATTACATACGACGACCAACATTCAAACGTACCACTATTTTTGTAAAAAATCTAATAAGTACTTTCTTTACAGTAAGTAGTATTTTTTTTGTTGTATGAAAATATCGGTTTAAACGAAATATTATTTCGGGGATGGGGAAATATGCCAGAAATAACTAACGTAATTCGATGGCAAGACCTTGCGATTTTAAAACAACAATTAATATTTATAACATTAACTTTCTAATTTTTTTTTTAACTATAACTTTGAGCTTGTCCACGCAGGTACATCTGCTACTTTTGTCTCTGACAGTACGTTGATACGCATTAAGCTATTTAGTAAACTTGTAAAAACATCCTCTCTGTACCTCTCTGTAACTCGCAGTTATAACAAAACGTAAAACTATACAATTAACGTGTTATTGTTAATTTATCATTCAAAATACGTCCGTCTTTAAATAGTTAAATATGTCCCGATCAGGTGGCTGGGTCGGTCATTGATAATATACAAAAGTTACTTTTGCAAAAGTAACTATTGTATATACATATAGTTTTAGACGACATACGTGGTCGAATGGCGTACGCACCGGTTTTCATGTTGTAGCTAGCTCTGAGGTCCCGGGTTCGATCCCCGGACGGGTCTCGGGTCTGGGTGTTTGTGGTACCTTCGTTGTTTCTAAATTCCATAACACGAGTGCGTCAGCTACTTACTTTGGGTTCAGAGCAATGTATGTGTTCATATTTTATTATTATTTATAGCTTTTTGAAATACTTACATAACACTGAATGCTTCACTTCTTCATGAAGGATATTTTTGGAATAACATTAATTATCTTAAATCTCACATAATTTATTTAATCATTGCCCTTTTCCAAAATGCAGAGATTTTGAATAATGCACATAATGTTTTGTACTTCTAGATTTTTGACCTTAAACTTAGAATCCATAAACAAAGACTACACAAATTATATAAAAATCAAAAACTTACAATAAGAAACTATACAGAAAACAGTAAAACTATACATAATGCCGATCTGGGGCCCAAGTCTGCTATTTACACTCGGTTCAATGTCTTCATAGTGTCGTGCCAGCAGAGCCATTTTCGGAAAATTGGTATTCTACTAAACGTCAAAACGTCAAAATTGGGCCCCCGTTAAGGTGTTGTTAGGTATCGATTTATGATACCATTAAAATACAAAAAAATGGATAATTAAAAAAAAACTATTTCAAGTTAGGTTACAACAATTTTTTTTTTTTTCAATGGGCTGGGGAGAGAGATTTGTTTCCTCACCAGTGCTGCCAAATGATCCAACAAAAGGCCGCGAAATAATACCGACGAATAAAACTGCCTCGTTGGCCTAGTGGTGCTAAGCACGACTGCTACGCTAGAGGTCTTGAATTCAATTCCCGAGTTGACCAAGGTCTTATTGGGTTTTTCTATGAAATTCTCAGTAGCAGGTCGGAGTTTGGATTGTGCCCGGTTAGTGGCAATAGGCTCGCCCCCTATTACATGGGACCTAAACATATCGGCGAACTGTGGGTGTACATTGGTACACCTCTGCCTAACCCTTCGGGGATACAGGCGTGATGGTATGTTAAGAAGTTATGTTAAAATAGTACTGTAATTATTTTTTGTCAGAGGGCTGGTTTGTTCCTTGCACAGAGAATCGGCATAGCCATTGCACGTGGCAATGCTGCCAGCCTTCTGCGCACGTTTCCCGCCATTGACAAGGATGACGATGAGTTCTTTGACGCCTGTTAGTTTTTATTTATGTAAGTTTTAATTTTAGTATAGTTAGAGTTTGTTCTTATATTAGATTACATTGTGTATTAAAAAAATATTGTTTAATCGATAAGTCGTTACTTCGGACATTCGACATTCCTCGGACACCCTATAGACAATATATTAGTGTAGATGGATAAGAGAAACAAGTGCAGTAGATGTACATCCCGAGGTTATTGGTGAAGCCTCTCTAATGCTCGTTATGAAATGTATAATACTGTGTGTGCAATGGGTCGCTGACCGGAGCTATGGCGCTCGGTATACAAGGTTCCCTGTCAAGGTTGGATTTGTGTAATTTCTCTGATACCTAAGTATGTGTGGTCTAGCTTATTATAATTATTATTAAGATTCTACATGATATAAGAGGAAAGATGAATGAGACCGCGAGGCAGAGCTTGTAATAAAGAAAGGTAACATGGATACCAAAAATTGGGGTCTGAAATCGCTAATCCGCAGAGAGCAAGCGTGGTGATCAATGCTCGTGCCTTCTCTATATGGGAAGAGGCCTGTGCTCAGCAGTGGGACGTTCATAGGCCGGTATTACTGTTATTATCATTATATTGAGATAAAATATAAATCATTATAAATGTATTGTAGTTTCCGTTGAGTTAGGATATTAGAGTAGAACGAGCAACATCTACTGTCAAGACGAACACCCTCAGTCTGGACGTGACCATGATACCTGCAAAGGTGTCGAAACGTCGGGACCTAAATCTAAAACCGCGATAGAAAACGTTTTATTTGAATGTCTTACATTCACGTAAACATCAGAAATCATTTTGCAATAATGGTAGGTATGTACTCTTACGATGTTGGTTAACAATACAAGATTACGGTAATTTCGAACTGGTCTATGATGGAGCCAGAAGGTGGCCATAGGAACTCTGTAACAAAATCACACAATTCCAACGTGCTTGAGGTTGTTTTCAATACTACTCTGAAATTAACTAATTTAAATATTAAACCAGCCTATAGACGTCCCACTGCTGGGCACAGGTCTCTTCCCATATAGAGAAGGCACGAGCATTTATCACCACGCTTGCTCATTGCAGATTGGCGATTTCAGACACCAAATTTTAAAGTCGTGGTTTAAATTGTATTTGAAAATACATTTTCAGTCATCACTTATTAGAATTTTTTAAAGTTTAGCATAACTTTATAATATTTACAAACATATTATTATAAGTAGTACATATTTAATGGGTATTTACAAGAGCTCGTCATAATAATACAGAGAAAACGCGTTTTTCAGAATCCATGAGGTTTTTCTGTTTATTTAGTTTATTAACTTTAATTTATGAGTAAGCTTAACAAATAATGAAATGTTGTTAATTCGAAAATACAAGGTTGCGAGTCCGAATCTTAAAACTTCTAATTTGAAGGTTTTTACCAAAAAAGTCCGTTATGTATATTTATAGACGTAATATTTTTATACGTTGGTATAAACATATTATTATTATTTTCAGCCCATGCTGTCCCACTGCTGGGCAAAGGCTCCCTGCTTTCCATTCTTCTCTATTGAGGGCAAACGTGGACCTATCCTTCATATGAAATCAAGCTCATCTTTCAATCTCCGTCTGAACCGAAAAAAAAAGAATGAATATAAACACTAATAAACCTTGAAATAATTAAAAAAGGTGGCTATTGGAATGAATCCTTAAAATAAAGATGAAAGGTATATTTCATAAACTTACTTAATGAGGCAACAACAATAAGTGTGAGATAGATACAACATTTGTTTACATTGGTTTTCATCATATCAGCCTGTTGCAGTCCACGGCTGGACATAGGCCTCCCCTAAGGAACGCAGCGCACGATCTCCCGCCCTTTGCATCCAGTCACTGCCAGCTGCCTTCTACAGGTCATCAGTCCATCTAGCCGGGGGGCGTCCTACACTACGTTTGTCTAAGCATTCATTTTCATTTGACGACCTCCGTGGTCGAGTGAAAGGTTATAAGGTGTCGCTCGATCTGAGGTCCCGGGTTCGATCCCCGGACGGGTCAATGTAGAAACTCACTTTTCTACATTGTCCCGGGTAGGGGAATTTGTGGTCCCTTCGTTGTTTCTGAATTCCATAGCTCAAGTGCATAATAGCTGCTTACTTTGGGTTTCAGAGCAATGTATGGGATGTTGTTCGCATTTATTTATTTACACATTTATTTACTAGATCAAATTCACTTTCAGACAAACCTCAAAATCGGGTCACCAATTTAGGAGCCAAGTCATCACCAAAACACATTCTTTTCCGAAGGGCTTTGCAACTAATAGTTTCGCTCCACAGCTGAGAGTTTTCCGGTAGCCTTTAGCGAGTCCCGCGCACGTAAGTATCGCGGCTCGCGCATGCGCACCACACACAGTCAGCCGGAGGCCGCGCGCGCAACACATAACACTACATACACAGTGACATATATCATAATAATAATAATATAGAAATAATAAATATATAAAAATATAAAAGTTGAAGTTGTGAATTGAAGTGATTTTTTTGTTGTTGTTGATATTGTTCGTGAATTAGGTAAGTTTTTATTTATTTTTATAATTGAATGAGGGTGAATCTTAAAAAAGTAATTAATATTAAAATTAAAAATATGAAAGTTTGTGGTTAATTTAGCTCTGCGCGAAAACGGCTCAACAAACTTTGATGTAGTTTGAAATACAGATAGTTTTGACCGGGATTTATAAAAAAAATTACGAATTCAAGTTCGACTTTTTCATCCAAGTTCCTGAAAGCAGGAAAAATGCCTAAACTATTTTTATTATAAGTTAATAACATCCTTATTTTACACAGACGTTTGCGAAATTATAGTACTTAAATAAATAAATGCGGACAACATCACATACATTGCTCTGAACCCAAAGTAAGTAGCTATTAAGCACTTGTGTTATGGAATTCAAAAACAACGAAGGTACCACCAGTTAGCAACACATTTCAGCTATTGTCCCTAAGGTTATCAAATAATCATATTAGTCATTGTTTTTATTAGTAAGAAAATAAAACTGCAATAAAATAATATCTATTATAAGTGAGTCATAAAGTCGAAATCTAATCTATGCATATATAATATAACACATAAAGTAACACATTTGGACTATCTCAGTACTTGAGAATGAAGATTTGAGTATCTTCACAACCCATTGTAATATCTTGATACAATTATGTTAGATAGGACTAACCTTAACCTGCCTCGTTGGCCCAGTGGTGCTAAGCGCGACTGCTACGCTAGAGGTCTTGGGATCGATTCCCAAGTCGACCAAGGTGTTATTGGGTTTTTCTATGAAATTCTCAGTAGCAGGTCGGAGTTTGGATTTGTTTCCGGTTAGTGGCAATAGGCTCGCCCCTATTACATGGGACCTAAACATACCGGCGAACTGTGGGTGTACATTGGTACATCTCTGCCGAACCCTTCGGGGTACAGGCGTGATGATATGTTATGGACTAACCTTAATAGGTACTTAATTGCAATAAAATATTTACTGAAACTTTACATGACCTATTAAAGATCAAAAAATGCATTTAAATTGGTCCATTCGTTTACTAGCTTGCATACAACTTATTGTACTTAGATACATAAAGCTTCACATTTGAGAATTACACTCTTTTTTCGTCGTGGTTAAAAGTATGGTATCTGGAAAATAATAATATATGGTTATATGAAGCTTATTGACAATATGTAGGTAGATACTATGACGCCAAACTTGTCTATACAAATAAGCGGCTGATTTGCCAAAACAAACAGTTTTTTAACCGATTTCAAAAGGAGGTACTCATGTTTTTGTATGTTTGTTACAAGGTATCTCCGGCAATCGTTGGTCAATTTATTAAAGTTGGTTTCTTTTATTTTTATGGGGCATATTTTTATTTTGACATTTAGTCTGCCAATTACAATTAAATACCATTAAAAAAATTATCTGCTTATAAGATACTTAAAAGTAAGGTTCTTTTAATATATTTATCGATGTTTTATAATCAATTAGATACAGCGATTTTCTTATAAAACAAATATTTAGATAAAATTACAATTTTGATTTAGAGGTCACAACTCACAAGCCTATAAAAATACAGATTTATGTAAGTATTTTACAAATACAGCAAATCAATAGTGAATAAATAAATATAGTTTAAATAATGTAATGTTAAGCACCGTCTGCCGAGGTAGTTCCGGGGATGGGTGACCATCGAGATCCATATTATTTGGCGCTCAATGACAAATTCCTTATAAAATAGTTTCTTTTCGTATTGAAATAAAAAATGCAAACATCCGAATTGAGAAGCTCCTCCTTTTTTAGACGTCGGTTTTTCGACGACTGATACTTGAACTTCAAACTAAAATGTCAATTTGTAGAGTTGGATTCAAACTTAATGGCGGCTGTGAATTATTTAGCTACACTTAGCGCAGTATCTCGCCCCGCACCCCCGCTGGCGCATGTTTGTTACTGCACAGCGACTGGCCTCGTGTTCAGAGCTGACATTAAGTTTGCATCGTACTATACAAATGATTTTGTTAATAAACACTTTTGTTGACAAAAGCGAGTGTGGGTGTGTTTACGACGAACCGTATAGCGTCTTAAACGAGTAGATCAATTTAGATGTTATTTTTTGTTTGAAAGCTGATAGACGATTCTTATAGATAAATTCAATCTTTTTAGTTTATCATTTCCTTTCTATACTTCGTGAATATATGTTGTAGATATAATTATTATTTACTAGCTGTCCCGAGCTAATTTACGTGTTTTAGTTTCAAGAGACTTTCATGTTTTGCGCGTAACTCTACTTCTTTATTTAAAATAGAATACTTTTAATCACAGCTCGTCCTAAAAAGTGATTAGCAATTTCAGAGATTATCGCCTTTACACAACCAAAAAACTCTTAATAATAAGAATAAGAATCATTTATTTGCATGAAATATGAGTACAGATATAAGGTGACATAAAATAAATTGTTGATATACTCTTGTTTTATTAAATTGCTATAATTTAATGAGCTTTAACTTATTTTATATTGATAATTATTAGCCCTTTTCTTGGCACAAAATAATTACTAAACAGTAACCTACCTCGGTTCGCCCTTGCCCTTTCACCGAATTTCGTCGGTTTAATGTATAACGAGTTAGTTAAACATAACTGCCTTGTTTGGGTATTGCGACCTATTTGGTGATCATTACCGACTACTTTCGATATAAAGGCCACAATATTAACATGACGTTTAAAGGGCTATTTTAATCTGTAAAACTTAATTAAATTACTTTAAGGACGGGTGTGTCGGTCTAGTGGTCAGTGACCCTGACTGCTATACCGGAGCTCGTGGTCATTCCCACCCAGGACACATGTTTGTGTGATGAGAACGATCATTTGTTCTGTGTCTGGGTGTAATTTATCTATAATTTGTATGTATTTAGAAATATATGCGTATGTGTGTCAGTTGTCTGGTTACCATAACACAAGCTCTGCTTATTTTGGGATCAGATGACCGTGTGTGAGATGTCCTGGGATATTGTTATTATATCGTACCGTAACAAATGTGCATGTCTGTGTCGTCGTCGCTCCCAAACGAATACACCGATTTTGATGAGAGTTTCGGTTTGGCTGGTTATTTTTTAATTCTAGTGACAATAGTGTAGATATAACCTGATATATGTATAACATTTCACTAAAAATCGCTGTTTAAGAGTTGCTTAAATTGACTGAATGACCTGCTCCAATTTGTAACTTTTACGATAATTGACATTCTGCTAACTATCATTACGATCATTCATTGGTCATTAAGATCAATCTTTTCGAGAGTTCAATGTGATTTTATTGTTGACTTATCTGAATATGACAAGTACACTGACCTACCACTGAAATGCATTTAAATTATCTGAATCGGCGCCCTCTTCTGTTATACAATCGATAATCTTGACCTGTTATAAAGTGTTAACAAGTATTAACTCGAGTTCCACTCACGGACACAATCATATTATTTAATCATACATAACAGTTTCAGGGTGAATACTTCAAGAGGTGTTGATACTCATTTAAGGACCTACTTTTGTATGATAATATCGTAGCCAAACCTTTTGAAATAAATATACATTAAATATTCATCACATACCCTGCACTGAACTCAAAGTAAGCTAAAGTATAAGAATTATGGAATCAGAATCAAAAATTATCAAAAAGGCATTTCCAAGCTCTTTTAAAACTTAAATTTACTGACTCTAGTTGCAGGTTCCAAAATGTCTCTTTAAAAAAGGTTAAAATTGATGTTAAAAGGTTACAATACTTTTTTTCTCCGTTCCTAGACCAAGCTGTCTCGAGCCGGTCAAACTAGCAATAAAAATATGTCCCTAAATAATGAAAACTTAGATCCAGCCATCCCTTGTTGTTTTGCTTTATTAAGATTGTTAGCAACGCACTAAGTCGAGGTCCGAACCCCGCAGGGGGTGCCCTTAGTGGACGTTGCTGACGTAGTTAGTTATTCCTATTGCTCTGGCTGGAGGCCTTAAGGTCCTCGCCAAAAGTCCGGTGAAGCAGTCAAAGACTGCGCTCAGGCTAACTGAAAAGATCTCTACAAAACAAATGCCAAAGATGGTCACCACACCCATCCCTTAACATGCATACATACATGCATACCATCACACCTGTATTCCCCGAACGGTTAGGACGGGTGTACCAATGTACACAGGTCGCCGATATGTTTAGGTCCCATGTAATAGGGGGCGAGCCTATTACAACTAACCGGGCACAAATCCAAACTCCGACCTGCTACTGAGAACTTCATAGAAAAACCCAATAACACCTTGGTCGACTTGAGAATCGAACCCAAGACCTATAGCGTAGCAGTCGCGCTAAGCACCACTAGGCCAACGAGGCAGTTTAACTCTTAACCAACCAAGTAAAGAGCAGTAGGTTTCCTTATGTTTTTTGCGTTTTAAAGATTTCCCTTCTTAACGGACACGTGTTGTGTCTCTCGTGATGTTGAGCAGTTTGCGACAAATATTGACAATGTGATGACCACGAGTGATGGTTCTATTAGTCGGTTACCCGCTAACTGTGGGAGCAAACATGTTAGTTACACCGTGACATCATGTTGCTCTAGGATGTAGGACACTGATCTTTATAGAATCTAAATAAATAGCTTTTACAAGGGGAAATCCTATTGACTATTTGGTTAAATGCCATTCAAATTGTTTTTAACCGATTTTAAAAAGGAAGTGGTTTTCATTTCCAATTAGTATTTTGAAGCCGTAAAGTTACGGGCAATGACAAAACAAAACCGACTTATGGATTACAACTTATGGACGACTTTATGGAGTTAAAAACTATTTACTTGTTAACATATCTAGTCTAGTACATCATCATATCAGCCCGGAATCACCCACTGCTGGTTATAGGCCTCCCCTTTTTTCCGTCATTATTCTCTATATTGCACATACATAGTGGTTATGTGTTATTTAGCAAATATAAAGAATTTTAATTAACAAAAAAAAAATTACATTTTGAAAGAAATACAAGACTATACACAGCAAAAATATTTTCTAGTTATTAAAGATTGTTAATTGCAGATCATTCATTACCTAGTTAATGAGCGTAAACAATACAGCCTTAACAATCGTACAGCGGAGGCTTCACAATAAGCCTTCGATGTTGCCTTACATAAAAAACGTCACTCAATCACGAAAAATTTGAAATCGCCCGTAGACTTAGCGTAATGGAAGGATTGTGTGAAAGATGATATGAGAAAGAAAGGAGTGAATGCTGAGATGACGAGTTGTAGAGTTGACTGGAAGCTGAGTATGCATTGCACAGACCACTAATAATTGGGAACAGGGCAGGGAGATGGTAGACCAAGCATGGAGATCAAAGCTCCTTCTGTATATGAGACGAAGCTTATGCCCAGCAGTGGGGTAGTTGCAAGCTGTTATTTATATTATTGTGACCTTAACAGTGGGACAGTTATGTTGCCTTCAGATACAGTTAAGGTTATATTAATTATATCCAGTAACGTGTAAAATATTTCGTATGAACGATAATTAATTGTTCAGATAAATGTAATTCTGTTCTCTGTTTTAAATTTATCTTGTTTAAACACAATTTGTATAATATTTTTCACAGTATGTTGCTAAAAATTCAAGTACATACATAGGCTTAAATTCGCTCTTTTATGGTTACTACATTTTTTTTAAAGTCCCTTATAATTGAGAAAATAGGAGAAATAATAAATAAATGTGGACAACATCACATACATTGTTGTGAATCCAAAGTAAGTGATGAAGCACTTGTGTTATGGAAATCAAAAACAATGAAGGTACCACAAACACCCAGACCCAAGGCAATGTGGAAAGGTTGGTTTCTAGTCTGACAAGACCGGGGATCGAACGCGGGACCTCAGAGCTGGCGAAACTTAGAAACCGGTGCGTACGCCACTCGACCACAGAGGTCGTCCAAAACAATACAGATTTGTTTGTTTTTTCGTAACCTTTTTTCTACCTAAGTATATGTTGTATTCGGCTGCCAGTCTCCCCGCCAGCTGAACACCAGTATGTTATAGAGCGACTGTCTGTCTGACACACAACACATTTACTGGTTACTTACTCTGTCCATACATTGATGTTGACATATAGTGTTCGTTTGTTTGTTACAAATATTGTTTGATCTCTAATGGGGTAAACTATTATGTCTGTATGAGCTTTATTCAAGTATTGCAACCTCTTTCGTTTATTCTGCGTGTTTGTGGGTCAAGTTTGTGTTGATCATGTAAATATACAAGAAAAAAACTGCTATAGAGTGGGCCTCGGTTCAGCTATTTTAAATGCATGTCAGTGGTAAATCAGTGTACTTGTCATTGTACCTAATTTTTGTAGCCAGATAAGCTTACAATAAAATCTCATTGAACTCTCGAAGAGAATGATCGTAATGACAGTTAGCAGAATGCCTATTATTGTATAAATTACCAAATGAAGCATGTCATTCAGTCAATTCAAGCCACTCTTAAATAGCTGAATCGAGGCCTGATGTTTGGATAAGATGTGAGTCAGCAAAATTTTATACGAAGATGTAGTTTTTCTTTTTATAGTCAACTAGCTGTGCCCTGCGGATTCACCCGCATGAATACCTAGGTCCCGTTCCCGGTGACTATGTTATTCGGGCGCAGATGAATCCAACAAATCACTATCGTAACAAAGGTCAGGATTTTTTTCCCGCGCAATTTTCCACTTTTTTTTTCATAAGAACCTTCTCCTAATAATGACTAACACAACAAAAAAAGAATTCGCGATATCGGTCCAGGCGTTATTGAGTTATGCGCTTACCAACACATTTAGCGATTCATTTTTATATATAAGATAAGAATAAAAATAACATGATTGCTTACCTACTTATGTTTACCGTTTACATAATACATTATCTGAAAGCATGTATGAAGGGAATAATGACAGTGGATGAAGCGAAACAAGTGTGTAAGGATCGTAGCAAGTGGAAAGAAGTTGTCTCTGCCTACCCCTACAAGGGGTAGGCAGAGACCACTTCTTTCCTTGTGTGTTATCTAATAGATTTAATAATAATAATATTCCGGAACATCTCACTCAAGATTATTTGATCCCAAGCTAAGCAGAGTTTATGTTATGGTAACCAGACAACTGATATAAACATACTTATATATGTCTAAATACATACATATTATAGATAAATAACACCCAGACACAGAACAAATGATCGTGCTCATCACACAAACATGTGCCCTGGGTGGGAGTGACCACGAGCTCCGGTATAGCAGTCAGGGTCACTAACCACTAGACCAACAGACACGTCAACTTGAGTCAACTGAGTAACACACAGAAACAACTCATCCGTTTTAAAATAGCTTATGTTGAATACATGTCAAACAAGCAAAGTCACAGGCAAAAGCATATTCGCATAAAATTCATACCTTCTGCATTAAGTCAAGAACTATTGTAAACACTTTACATTGCTGGCTAAGTTAGCAAACATCTTTACAACTTGTTTACAGACAAGCAATGGACTCCCTTGGACTCTATTCTCTATGGTAATACAATGAGATTCTTAGAAAATACATTTGTTAACGTAAATCGTGAATTTGAAAAGCTCGTTTTATTTGAAGTATGTATTGTTAGAATATAAATGTACTATTTGTATGAAAATTAGCAAATAGTACCTACTTAGGTCAAAATTAACAAGTAATAATAATTTAAGTGTTGGTAGTTATTAAGTTGCAATAAATAAGTAAGGTGTGTGTACCTAAATATAGCTTACCTTAAAATTTGACGACCTCCGTGGTTGAGTGGCGCACGCACCGGTTTCAAGGTGTCGCTAGCTCTGAGGTCCCGGTTTCTATCCCCGGACGGGTCGGTAGAAACCAACTTTTCTACATTGTCTCGAGTCTGGGTGTTTGTGGTACCTTCGTTGTTACTGAATTCCATAACACAAGTGCTTTAGCTACTTACTTTGGGTTCAGACCAATGTATGTGATGTTGTCGGCATTTATTAAAAACACAAAAATCCTTATACAGAAACTCAGTAATTACTGATGTAGCATTAGGTATAGGTACTTACAAGTTATAATGCAATATTAGCACTGCTCGAATGCATTGTTGCAATGTCAAGGTCAGCATCGCCTGACGATGACAGAAATACCTTGAACGAAGTAATTTTGTTAATATGTCCCGTTGGTCTAGTGGTTAGTGACTCTGACTGTTATACCGGAGGTTGTAGGTTCAATCCATCCAAGACAAATTGTGTTATGAGCATGTTATTGTTGTGTCTGGGTGTAATTTATCTATAATAGCGGCCCGCCCCGGCTTTGCTCGGGTGCAACGCTGATAAAAAATATAACTACACAATCATAAAGTTCTTTAGGGCGAAGCGAGGCTTTGGACGCACTATTTGGTATAGGCACGCGCCCCCCGGCCCCCGCGCCTCAACCGCTATGTCCCTGCATTTTAAATCTGTAATATCTTCGAAAATATTCATTTAAATTTCATGCTGTAAAAGGCAATATTGATCTATATTACATGCACAATTTATTAAAGGTATTGGATAAGGATTAATTCTATTCTATTGCTCGAAAACGCTTTTTCGTAGGTAAGTATAAAATAAAGGATAAAAAATGGTTATTGTGAGTTATCCTCAAGAGATAGACATATGCCATCGCGGACTTTTTTGTAGATCTTTTTAAGATGCACAATACTGTAGTACATTATTTTGATCTATCTCGTAGGGTTCAGCCAGCGTTCGCAATGAAAGCGCAAAAAATGTGATTATTTAGGTCCTTACATTAAAAATCTCTAAGATTATCCGTGTTTCTCTACTATATTATGCATGTGTTATACATATAAACCTTCCTCTTGAATCACTCTATCTATTAAAAAAAACCGCATGAAAATCCGTTGTGTAGTTTTAAAGCTTCCCGCTGTCTGTCCCTATGTAAGCATACATAGGGACAGACAGCGGGAAGCGACTTTATTTTATATACTATATATATATATATGTAGTGATGATAGTGATAGTGATTATGTATGTATTTGGAAATATATTTTGTAAGTATGTTTATTAGTTGTCTGGCTATCACATATTGTCAAAACATAGCGTATAGTATCTTACACTTAGTAGGTACTATCATTGTTGCACAAAACTTACGATAACTAGAAAATGTAAATAATTGACTGTCGAGTAAGAATGACGCAAAAATTAAACGCATTTGTAATTAAAATAAGATTTTTTGCCTGTTAATTACCTATTTTGTAAATAAAATCTAGGAAATAGGTACGTCTAAAGATCGGTCTAAAGATTAACTTATCATTTTTATTTTGGTTAATTTTGGTGTTATTTTTATGCATTTAATTGTCTTTGCCAATTAAAGTTGAAATTTTAACTAGACATTGAAACAAAACTATTTTTGAAATTATACTTCTCGTCGGTTCTAAAATAAACCGGGATAATATCCGTTAAAACTTGCTTAAGACAGTTGATAGGATTACTAAACTTTATTTACAAACATTAACTGTTAAAAAAATCATAATATTTTACTACTCATAAATTAATATTATTTATTTCCTTGACTCCTTTTCAGCATTACGGAAAACAATACTTATAAATTACAAAAGTTAATTACCTATATACTTAAAAAATAAAAACTTTTTAACAAAAACATTATACCGCCGAAAACACTGAAAAGCAAAAAATAAGAAACCTTTTTTTAATTAATCTTAATAACTAAGTAGTAAGTAAACGAATGTGAGTATACCTAAATAATTTCGAGTCGGCGCCAAACAGGCAAATTAATTAATTACGATATAAAGGTACTTATTTTTTTTTTTGAAATTTTAATGTTTATCGCTGGAGATTTCATTGCATTGTTAAGTTGATACTCAAAACTTCTATTTGCTTTCCACAATGGAAATAGTAGGTGGTAAGTAAAGAATATAATTAAAGTATATAGCGTTTTTGATTTGGTTGTTTCTTTATTTTTAAGGTAATTTTGTGATCTTTGTTAATTGATAGTTTGGCGCCGCCTCAAAATTATTTAGGTATACTCACATTCGTTTAAGAACTTAGTTATTAAGATTAAATAAAAAAAGGTTTCTTATTTTTTGCTTTTCAGTGTTTTCGACGGTTTAATTTTTTTGTTAAAAAGTTTTTATTTTATCTTTTTTGTGGCTATTATATACTAATTGCTACATGCTGAATTATTTATTATTTTTAAAATAGCTAACTACCTTATTTTCGTATTGAAGTCTGTGAGTGAACAATAAATCACCCCTATTTTCCCAACCTTAGAGTAAAATTATATGGAACCAGCTTCAAGGTATAACCGCCTATCTAAAAAAAAAAGATTTATCAAAATCAGACTGTTCTGTAAAAATTTACGCGTGGTCATATATTAAAATCAGTTAGTGAACAATCAATATATCCCTGTTTTTCTACCCTTAGGATTGGAATATTTTTTCCAAAATTTATATGGGACCAACTGCTAGGTATAGCATACTCAATAAAAAAAGAATTATCAAAATAGAACTACTCTGTAAAAAGTTACGCGTGGTAATACATTACGATCAGTGCGTGAACAATCAATTAACCCCTGTTTTTCCACCCTTAGGGTGGGAATTCTTTTTTCAAATTTATATGGAACCAACTTTGGAGTATACCCTTTCCAATAAAAAAAGAATTATCAAAATCGGACTACTAAGTAAAAAGTTATGCGTGATCATACATAAAAAAAATATACGTGTCGAATTGAGAACCTCCTCTGTTTTCGACGGTTAAAAAAGAAAAAAAACTTAAACTTATTCTGAACCTAAAGCAAATAGCTAAAACATGCATATTGGTTCTTAAGTTTGCGCGTAAAACGAAAAACATATGTTGAAAGACAATATTATTGATTTCCTAATTTCCCTTTGCCTTAAGACAAACTAGAAAGGTTGACCTTCGTATGGTCACTGACCGTAGGGCCACTGGGACCACTAGGGCCACGTTACAACATCTATGGGATATCTATTATTTTAATGCGAGATTGAAGGTCCCTTAATAGCTGAGATTGCATATCAAAGGTCTCATAATGATTGGAAAGTAATGCAGATCTTTGAACTCTTGAGGTCGTTGTGTTAAGCAACGCTTGCCGAGGTTGGTCCGTGGATGGGTGATCTGTCGTTTAGGACAGAATCCTTTTTTATAAAATAAAGTACCTGATGATTATGATTTTAAGATATGTTTGCCGACTTCTAACCACATTGGATATTAGGTCATTACACCTAGTTGTCATCAAGAGGGCCTCGTTTTCGATGCCATAAAATTTTCTTAATAAAAAGTATCCTAAGTGTTGATCCAGGTTATAAACTATCTGTGTGCCACATTTTATTAAAATTCGTTTAGTGGTTTTTGCGTGACTGAGTAACAAACGTCTATCCTCACAATCTTTTTTATTTATAATATTAGCGTGATATGTATTACTATGTCATATTTTCCCGTGGTATTTAAAGTGTGTGTCCCCGACAGACAACATGGTGCCCCGCCCTGTGTCCCCCGCGCCGGCCGAGCCACTGCTGCCGCGCTTCTACGCCGGCAGGTCCGTTCTCATCACCGGGGCCACTGGATTCATGGGCAAGGTAAGATAAACATATAGGTGAATTTCGACAAATGCCATTTTTCTTATCATATCGGTGAACTTTTACAATTATGTATTTTTTGTATATTTTTCAGGTTTTATGTAATCTTTAGGACATCAAATATTCCCAAATTTAATATCATCAACGTATCATTTAAGACTAACGAGAAAATTCGGTTTGAATTTTGGCTTCCACCGATATGAAAAACCGGCACCGATTATTTTTTCTGTACACCGATATGATAAGGATATCCACCGAAATGATGTACATATCCAGCGATATGATTATCTATCATATGTACCTATATATTTTTACAAGGGTAGTCACCCTTGAGAACTGAAGACCAGAACTTAGGGTGTTACGTGGGTAAATCACATCTAAAGATTCTTAGAAATCCAATGAAAATAATATATTTTTTGAAAATATGTACTTATTTTATTATGTTCACTAGAGGAACTTCTTGTTAAAAAAATAATGATTATTTTTATTATCATTGTTTTTTTGATATTTATTATAATGTACCTACTGACTATTTTTTTTTTAACAAAAATGTTTTTGCTTCACAAACCTTTCTTGCGTTCAATTGTTCTACTTCACCATCATCATCTCTGCCTATGGACGTACAGTACATTACCGAATACAGACTTTTCTTAACGATACTTTTATACATCTTCTACTACCCAATGGTATCGAGGTAATGATCTTGGCAGTCTATGTAGGTAAGTATGTATGTACGTATGTATTTATGTATGTATGAATGTTTGTATGTTCAATTGTTTCTTTATATACTTAACGAAATGACACGGGATCTACCGATATGATAGAACGACTCACCGAGATGATAAAATGATCCACCGATGTGACAAAACTGTCTGTTGATCATGAATCCAGACACCGATATTAGATATAAGACACCGATCGATTTTTTCTTATCATTTCGGTGTAAATGATCACATCGGTGGTAATAAATACCACCGATTACAGCGATATGAGAACACCGACATGAGAAATAACACACTTTTTAGAAAATTATTAAAAATGCATAATATCTAGGATAAATTTAATAACAGACGATGAAGCAAATTCACTTACTGCGTCTGTTAGGACCAAAAAACAATAATAAAACTACTCATTACACTAGAAAAATGCAACCACCGATTATATAAAATAATTTTCCGGGAGCAATTGAAATGGCGTACTTATGTTTTTGGTGGGCATATCCAGTGATTTAACCCACTTCTATCCTGACTGCCCACTAGCACACACCAACCAGGGAAATACAATTGGGGTGGGGATGCTGTCCGACTCGTCGATGTAAAGTTATGTTTAAATTACTTTTGTCCAGCGATATGAGAACATTTTTCAGGACAAGTACGTTTGTGCCTCTCAGTAATAATAATCGTTAATTATGTAATAAAAAAATGCTATATATTAATAACTAAACTAATATCCTATGAAATAGAAAAAGTTATATACTTAACTTACTTATTTTTATTAGTGTATAAGCTGTTTTGTTTCTAAAAAAAGTAGTGGGACAGCACCGATTTGAAAAAAACTAGAGGTTTATATAATTTTTTTCTACCTTTTTAATAGTCCTAGGCAAATTATATTTTTGCCACTACCCAATGAATACCAATAGAATACAAAAAAAAATATTCTGAACTATATTCCTTTTTTCAAATACTAATTTCACCAAAGACAAAAAAATGAGCCGTTTGGGAAATTCACCCATATATAGAGTTAGTGGCAATAGGCTCGCCCACTATTACGTGGGACCTAAACATATCGGCGAACTGTGGGTGAACTTTGGTACACCTCTGCCTAACCCTTCGGGGATACAGGCGTGATGGTATGTTATGTTTTGTAAAATACGTTCCCGCCTGGTCCTGGAGAAGCACTCCGGTGGTCTTAGCCTAGGTCTTCCCCAGGGCGGAGGTGTCAATAAAGAAGGATGTTATCATGACGTGTGTATCCCAGGTGCTGGTGGAGCGCATCCTGGCGACGTGCCCGGAGGTGGCGCGCCTGCACCTGCTGATGCGCGACAAGCGAGGACACGCGCCGCTCAAGCGACTCGCGCAGCTCAAGCAGTCGCAGGTAACGACCTATATAATCATATAATACACGAACCTGAGGTACATGTCACACGGCGGCAAAGCTCAACATGTCATTCGACCAGCTAACAGCCCAAGAAAGAGACGGACGAGTTGTCTTGTGTGTCCGTTCTGAGGAGGAATGAAGTTTGGCTACCCCTCGAGAGGGAGTCCTCAAAGACGATGGCCTCCTGTGTAACCAATTTCTTACCTCCAGGCAATTCTACAATCTTAAAGACTTTACATTAATTAATAAATACACAAAATTATGAAGAAATCGAAAATATTGTTAAAGTGTAATTTTATAAATATTCTAATATTTATCCGTGTACTAACATAGGTATACACACCCACTCTGACACAAACATCACACTACACATACACCACACAAACACTACACTACACACACACACACATACTCACACATAAAATTCTCACATAATTTTAATTATTTGTTTTTAAGATCTCATTATTTTATAACTATTAATAACTAAGTATAAGTTTAGCAATAAGTTAAGTTTGTATAATTTTTTAATGTGGAACACTGCTGTCCCCGTCCTGGAGGAGGGCGCTAACAGTTGCGACACAGTTTTTCTAAACTAATGTAGCTGTTAACGCACAATTAATGTTGTTTATCGTGTTTATTGTTCCAATAAATGATTTTTGATTTTTAATTTTGAATTTTCTTATATTTTAGGGCATTCATTGTTATTACATCTTCTTAAATTTACCTTCCCCATATATCGTGTCGGAAAAAGTTCTTAAGTCTCTGCAAACTCCACATTTGATTCCTCCTGTTATCTTCATCACCAAAAAAGCTAAAATATATCATTCCCCAGATCTTCGACAACGTGCGAGCTCGCAACCCGCACCAACTTGACAAGCTGTTCGTGGTGGCGGGCGACGTTGCCAAACCGCAGCTCGGGCTAGACGCCGATGCCATCGCACAGCTCAGAGAGGTAAGCTGTCTTGAAGGGAATTAATAAAATAAAGACTCATCGTCATTGGTCGTTGCCAGCATTCGCAGTGAGATTTTGTTAAAGCACCATCCGATGACTCTCATTGGTTAGCCCGCGAGCTTGTTTATTTATCGGTAGTTAGGCCGCGTGCGGAGAATGCCGCATGCGGTTTAACGACTCAGAAGTCGATGGTGCACTTTCATGAAGTAGGTATTACCCCGGTATTCGGAGACCTACCTGCGGTATAACGACCAATGAAAATGAGCCATAATAAGCAAGTTAAGCTCCAACATTCAAGAGCGGAGATTGCAAGTAACAAGGTAGTTGAGCGGCAATGATATTCTAATAAACAGATATGTTACAAGCGTGCAATCGTGAAGACTCGAAAACGTCCTAATTGGGACGTATTGCCATTAACAACAACACTATTTGTCTCTTTTTTTCTTATGGGTTTTATCGCGCTATCTCTTTCGCTAGCTGCCGCGCTGCGCGGAACACTTTTTTCGATTGTTTTGTATGTGTATAACATATCTGTTTATTAAAATATCATTGTTGAGCGGCCATTAGCCCACACTGGGGTCCCTTAACCCTGAATAAAAGTGGACCTATCTTAAAACCTAGTATAGATAGTAAAAGTTAACCAGTATTTATATGTGTTAGGCAATAAGATGAGGCAGACTACATTCAGGGCCCTGTTTCAGAACAGTGTAATGCCCGATTTAAACACCCATTAGTGATTCTAGTTAAATACAAATAGTGACTTTGAATGTAAATTCTGTAATTACGTGCTTTAAATTAATTACTGATCTTAAAGATAATGTGGAAATTGACCACAAAACTATTTGACAAGACTTCAAGAGACAGTGAGCTCATATTACTTAGGTCGGAACTCAAATAATTAGTTAAAATATGAAGGTAAAACGAGCAACATCTTCTGTCAAGACGAACGCCATCTCAGTCTGCCCGTGACCATGATACCTGCAAAAGTGTCGAAACGTTGGAAACTAAAATCTAAAAATAAATCGCGAAAAAATATCCGTGAAAAGTAGTTTCATTTCAAAGACTACAAAAAATAAATCTCAAGGGTCTATGTCCAAACAATTTGGACAGTTGTAATAATGATCAAAATATAATAACATTGTAGCTAAATAGATGTGTAATAATATGTTTATTCTTGTCCGACACGTTACATAATATTTTTGTAATCACAAATTACGCGCATTTGAAAGTAAGAGGGGTCCAGAGGTATAATAATGACTTGTAACGAGCCTTGGAACACATTTGTAATATGTTCTTTACGGGTGTTTCTTTTTTTTCGTGCATATAACACGTCCAGCAATAGAAAAACTTTTATCCATAATTTATCAACATTCCTTTCAAAGAAAACCAACGTTATAAAGTTATGCTTACAATGCATGTAACATTTACTGATCCGAAAGGCGTAATTAATAAACTGTTAATTAAAAACTTTGAGGATTCTCATTTCCTTCGGTGTCCATTTATTGTCCTCACAAATACATTTGTATTTTAACCAAAAATATCTATATTAAATATAAATAAAGTAACCGTACCAAGACACTATAATAAAAAACACAACTTTTACGCTTAAATAAATAACAGTATTCCGCAAATATAATACAATTATGTTTCATAAAACATTTAATATTTATTTTTTCTGATTACCATCGATCTGAAAGAAAATCTAAATAACAGTCTGTGCATGAACTCAAACGCACCTAAAATGCCATCCTGCGCCCCGCACACGTCTCAGTCACCCAGCAAACGTCGTAGCAAGAGGACGCTTGGTCGTGGTAAAAAAATACTGTCGAGTGAAGTTTCGCGGGTGGCTATTATTCTGGAACCGTTCTCTTTACTATCGTCCGTATTACTACGTGAGTATTTATAATTTTGTTTAACTTGTTGCTTCTTATCAGTTCTAATAGTTACCTTCGTAGTTTAGATTATATATGAGATTAGTAATTCTGATACTTTTTGAAAAAAAACGGATAATGGATTCAAACCTCATTACCTTCTTCCTCACTGCCTTCGTTTACCGTCGTTTTTTTTGAGCGATGGTAATGAGGTCATAACGATGGCAATTATAAAATTTTCTAAGTCAATTAATTTCTTTTTTTAACTGTGCAAACCGTTTGATTACCATTTGGTTTGGTTGGAGACCGAAGTTGACAAACGTAACATATTACGGTAGTTTTGTTTTTCTTCAGACAATAGTACTTTTTGGTATTTAAATAATAAATACTTGTTACTTTGTTGTTTGACGTCGCTTAAAGTTCCCGCCGGTCAAGTGTAGTTTCTATAACGCTCTTTTATTAAGCACATGAGCACTAACATTTTATCTGTTTTTTCTTAATAGGTAACAAGAAATTAAGAATGCCAAAGAAAACTAAACAAACGTTAGAGCAGAAACGAGAGCGTGATCGATTACAAAAGAAAAGAAAGTATGGGGAAATTAAGAATGATCCCGAAAAGTATGCAGAATTAAAGGCAAAAGAAAGAGAAAGATATCTTAAAAGAAAAGAACAGAAAAAAATAATAAATGCAGAAGATATGACACCGAGACAATTGAGAATTCAGAGAAAAACATGGAGAGTTAATTCGAAACGTCATTATGAAAGAAAAAAGAAAGAAAAAGCTATTCAGCAATTATTACTAGATAATTCTCCACCAAATAGTGATACTGAAGCACTCCCAGCCGAACAAGATCCTCTTGCTCGGCCAGCTGTTAGTCCCATACCAAGTTCATCTTCAAATTATTTCTGTTCCAGTAAAATTGATTGTCAACAGTGTTTAAAAAAGGATGTTCTTATAAGAAAAATTCGTTACCGGCATAAAAAAGAAATAGGTATTTTGAAACAAGATATTGAAAGAATGAAGAAACAAAAAGATGCTGTTAGGAAAATGCTTTATAGAGTAATGAAAAATAAGAAGAACAAAGATATTCTGTCGAGTGAAGAAAAAATAGAACATTTGGTAGAAAATGTTAACAAAGAAAAGCGTGAAGAAATTAAGAAGAAACTAATATTTGGTCAAATTCTTACAAGAAGTGTTGGAAAAGGCTTTAAGTGCCTGAGAAAAAAGGACAAAAAAGAATTTTCTAATTTAGTTATGGCAGAAAAAGATAAATTCAAAAAATATAAGCTGATGACACAAACAAAAACATTTACAGTAAGAGATAAAAAAGAAAAGAAAATAGTTAAGACTGAAAATATGATAGAGCAACTAATTCTAGAGTTTTTCGACGATGATGAAGTGACTAGAATTGCAGCTGATAAAAAAGAATACATAACTAAAAATAAAATAAGAAAACAAAAACGATACTTAACGGACACATTGACTAATCTGTACAAAAAGTTTACGCATAACTCGGATACCAAGGTAACGTATCAAACTTTTTGTAAATATCGCCCGTTTTGGGTTTTATTCCCAAAGGAGTCTACCAGAAACACCTGTGCTTGCAAAGTTCATGTTAATATGGATTTGTTGATAAAATGCCTTAACACAAATAAAATAATAAAAGAATCTAACGGGACAGGTATTTTAGAAAGCTTGTGTTGCAACGTTAATAATGAAGCATGTTTGAATCGATCATGTGAACAATGTCTATTAAAACATTTAGATTACGCCGAATTTACGAATGACAAAAAAATAAAATATTATCAGTGGTGTAGTAGCTCTGAAAAGTACTATGTAAAAGATGAGGAGAAGACCAAGTTAGTTACAAAAAAACAAATAATATTTAATTTTCCAAGAAACATTATACTCCAGTTAGAGAACACACTTGGGGGGTATATGAAACACTGCACTAATATATTGACTCAGTATCGAAATATTAAAGAGCTCAAAAACAATCTTACTCCACAAGAGGTTGTGATTCACGTTGACTTTAGCGAAAACTACTGCGTTAAATATAACGAAGAAATCCAAAGTTTTCACTTTGGTGGTAGTAGAATGCAGTTGTCACTGCACACTTGTGTCATCTACTTGATTGACCCAGAAGTTGGAATTCAAAAACAATATAGCTTTTGTACTGTAAGTGAATGTACCCAACACGATGCTGCAGCTATCTGGGCACATATAATGCCAACCATTGGGTATGTATTTGAGATTTCATCTCAAATTGACTCAGTTCATTTCATTTCGGACAGCCCAACAAGCCAGTATAGAAATCGCTTTATTTTTTATATGATTTCCCAACTATGCCGTGATTTCCCGCAACTGAAATCTGTGTCTTGGAACTACCTAGAAGCTGGTCATGGCAAAGGGGCGCCAGACGGAGTCGGTGCTGTTCTCAAACGAACGGCAGATCAAGTAGTCCGTTTTGGCGGTGACGTGGACTCATTAGAAACATTTTTAGCTTGTCTTGAACCTAGAGTGAAGATTGCAATTCGTATTGTCACAAGAAATGATATTGAAGCCAGAAGTTTTCCAACAACCCTTAAAGTGGCTAAGGGTACAATGATGGTACATCAAGTTCTTTGGTCATATGGGTGCTCTAAAATTAGTCTAAGGAAGTTAAGTTGTTTTCGGTGTGGCAATAAAGATATCTGTAGTCACGGCAAACATATTGGATATTATGATGTTCCTCCTTACGAAAACGTAAATACTTGCGAATTCCAGAATTTCCTCGATGAAAATACAACCCCTGACGTTATCCAAACAATACAGAATACTGATTTTGAAATTACTTGCACCAATCCATCGACCAGCTTCGAAGATAAAACTTCAAAGGTGGACACAGTTTCACCGAAAGTCACAATACTGTCGGATATTAATGTGACTGACTGGGTTAATAGAAAATTTTGTATTAAAAAGTCTCAAGCAAAAATTAAAACTGCCAAAAATACCTATCAAACAGACTTTGAAAAATTCATTATGTATAATGATGAAGATGACGCCAAAGAAAATAATGACGAAATATGCGAGAAAGAGGAGAAAAAAGGACTGACTAAGTTCTGGAGTGACACCGATGATGATGATGATGATTTTACTATTTTCTAATACGAAAGATGAATCTGTTTTTTTTTCTATAAAAGAAGTTTATTTTTGTTAACATTAAGAGTAAGCCTGATTTTTAGTTTTTGTTAGAAGGACTTTTGATTTTGATCTCATTTTTCCAAAGATTTTAGAATTTAGAAAATTAAAGTTTATAAATTTCTTATAGAGGCCAGTAGAAAGGGCCAATATTATGTTTTCATTATTAAATATCTATCTATAAGTTACATAAGCAATTGCTTTAATTAAATTAAAGTAACTAATGAGTGGTTCATTGATTTAAAAAAATAAATAAACATGTATCTTGTTTAACATTATGTTGTATCATTGCCTTCGGTTTATCTTCATTACCTTCGCAGCTCTATGCCTTCACATAACGACTCAAAATCATTCCCTTCGTCAACGTTCTCATTACCGTCTCATTGCGATTTTTGATATTGCATTTATTTCATTACTATCAATAGAAGGAAAGTATAATCCACAAAATATTTAAAGATTATCTGTATATAAATGATATCAGAAAAAAAAACCAAGTTATTCGACAATAAATTTGAATTCTAGAAATGTCTTGGAATATGCGCGAACTACGCGAAATACCCTTACAATACTGTTGCCTAATATTATAAATAGCTAAGTTAGATTGTTTTTCACCCTTCACGCAAATAGGGGGGTGTTATTAGTTGTGACATGTCGGTCTATCTAGGCCTCGATTCAGCTATTTTAAATGTATATCAGTGGTCGGTCAGTGTTATTGTTATTATGCCTTGTTTTCGTATTCAGATAAGCCTACAATAAAATCTCATTGAACTCTCGAAGAGAATGATCGTACTGACAGTTAGCAGAGTGCCGAATATCGTAAAAATTAACCAAATGTAGCAGGTCATTCGGTTAATACAAGCAACTCTTAAACTCTGTATTATTATGTCTAGAAGATGATGTAACCGAGATGGTTCTTACCTGTACTTTTTTAGGATATGTTCTTCATTTTTTAAAGCTCCCTGTTCTGCTTAAGCTCTTAAAACCGCGGTGTCGCGTGGCCTTGTAATACCGCGATCTTGCGTATAAACTACGCGGCTCTTATTTATTTATTAAATGAATTCGTGGCCGGCACCTTTATTTATTCTTCGTTATATACATTGCGCCGTTTCGCTTAAAGGCCTACCGCGCAACTATTGATAACAGCGCCATCTATGATTTAACCCCGGTACTACGTTGTTACAGGTCTCAGTGGTGTTCCACTCGGCCGCCACACTCAAGTTCGACGAGCCGCTCCCGGTCGCCATCGATCAGAATGTGCGCTCTGTGGAGAGACTGTTAGACCTGTGCGATAAGCTGCCTAATATGCAGGTAAATATTTTGATATTATGTACTGACCTAGTTTAAATATATGCCCCAATGTTGTGCGGATATCCTTCATAAATGTACTGTTGTTGCCAGGCCTTCGTGCACGTATCCACAGCGTACAGCAACGCGGACCTGACGCACGTGGAGGAGCGCGTGTACCCGCCGCCCGTGCCGCTGCAGCAGGCCTACACTGTGGCCGAGTCCCTGCCGGAGGAGCTGCTGGCTAAGATCACGCCACAGTAAGCTATTACTAGAAATAAATGTCACACTGTTTGTCCCTAATATAAGGGCCGGAACTCGCAGACAAGGCAGGCCGAGGAGACGGTGGTGGGATGAGATCGATCGCTTCTTAAGTGATTGGTGTCATGTGGCTCGAGACACGAATGTCTGGAGACAGACGGGGGAAACCTTTGCCCAGTAGTGGTGCCGACAAAAAGTAATAAAAAAAAGTGAGGTACTTATACCTAACATATGACATTTAGCTGTGTTACAAAGGCCTAGTCATTGTTTGCGAAAGATGAAATGGATAAGTAGAAGTGTCAATATTTTCAATGGGTCGTTAAATAACAGATCTATATAATATACAAGCAATTATTTACATACATAAAAAGTAATAAGAGGGTCACAGGAAATGTGATTCCTAAACAGATTAGACAAAACACCACATCCGATATCTTGGTGTGTACCGTGCTTTTCAATAAAAGTTATTAAAGATAATCTTTCGTCTTTAGATACATTTCCCCGAAGCCGAACACATACACCTTTACCAAGAGCCTCGCGGAGAACGTGGTGCAGCAGCACGGGAACCAAGGATACCCCGTCGCCGTTTTCCGCCCCACCGTCGGTGAGTACAGCGCAAATAGTTGCGCAATAGACCTGGCTTGACTAGTTGCATAGTAGCTGAGACTGGAGAGTGTAAATACACCTCTTAAAATCTCTCTAGTGACGCCCTTTTTTTGACGTCTGACTAGTTTCGAACTAGGAGTAGGAGTCGTGTCTTCCAAAACTAGTCGACTCTCTTTAAAATGAACATGTAAATTAATACCCAGTAAAATGTGTTGTGGAGGTCAGATAGGCAGTCGCTCTGTAACATACGGTGTTCAGCTGAATCCGGTAAGTCTGGTAGCCGACGCCAACATAGTTGAGAAAAGGCTCGGGAATGATGATGAGGAGCTTATTCTGTTTCTAGTCTTATTTGGTTTTTGCGTCCTTTTAATTATGTGTGAATAAATGGTTTTTCTTTCTCCACAGTGGTGTCGGCCCTGAAGCACCCGTTCCCCGGCTGGATCGAGAACCTGAACGGTCCATCAGGCGTGGTGGTGGGCGCGGGCAAGGGTCTCCTCCACGTGTTCTGCTGCAGAGACGATGCGAGGGCTGACCTGCTGCCGGTTGATATAGCCATCGATACGCTCATGGCTGTCGCCTGGGAGATCGCTACTGACCGGTGGGTACTTTTTTTAAACGACTATGAAAGGAGGAGGTTCTAAATTTGTTTTGTTTTTTTTTTTTGTTTCTGACAGAAATAATGGATTACTTTTATAGACAGAAATTGGAATATTGGAATACTAGATCAAAGTTTTTTTCCTCTTTTTTTGAAGTCTCCGGAAGTGTCCGGTGAAGCAGTCAAAACCTGCGCTCAGGCTTATTGCAAAGATCGCTACCAAAACAACCCTTCGGACGTGGTACCATATAAATTATTTTATATATTTTCGTAAATATTATTTTACTTAATTATTAGTTCATTTTTACAACTATTTAGTACTCGTAAAGAAAAGCGTAGAAAAAACCTGAAAAAAGAGCATAATAATACATTAGTACCAAAATACTTATGATCATGAATTTTTTTAGCCAATTTTGTACCACAAAATGTACAAAACAAAAATAATAATTATACATTTTGTCTGAAAACATTATTCTAATAATTAGTTACTGGATGTTTGGCCACTTTATCAGCTCCATTCTAAGAACGTGTCCCGTCAATATTTTCCTTATAACTTCAACCAAACGTTTGCGACCTTAAAACCTAATTACCATCAATAATAATGTCGCTAATATAAAACAAACAAGCTATTGTCTCAAACAATTGTCTTTCCGCGTGCCTTTTGCAGTGGACTCCGTATAGTTGTTGTATCCACTTCCTGTATATTGACTTTGTTGTCATTTCGTTTGAAATGGCCTTACTTTAGAAACTCTTTTGAAAGACCAGGAATCTAGTCCAGACTAGCGGAGCCTCGATTCAGCTATTTAAGAGTTGCTTGAATTGACCGAATGAACCTGCTTCATTTGGTAATTTTTACGATAATTGTCATCCTGCTAACTGTCAATACAAACAAAAAATCGAACAAATGCCTATCTCTGTATACCGTAGGAACGACGGAGTTAAGATTTGTGATAATATAATTAATTAGTCATTACGATCATTATAATAATAACAATAATTGAAGGCTTATCTGAATACGAAAATTAGGCACAATGACGATTACACTCACCTACCACTGACATGCATTTAAAATAGCTGAATGGAGGAGTCCAAGGAATATAGTCCATAATACCTGGGCCTCGAGTCAGCTAATTTAAGTGCATGTCTGTGGTCAGTGTACTCGTCATTGTGCCTAATTTTCGTATTCAGATAAGCCTGCGACAACATCTCATTGAAGTCTTAAAGAAAATAATCGTGATGACCAATTAATGACTGTAATGACAGTTAGCAGAATGCCAATTATCGTGAAAATTACCAAATGATGGTCATTTGGTCAATTCAGGCAACTCTTGAATAGCAGAAACGAGGCCCAGGAATATAGTAACTACACTAGCTGGGTCCTGCGGATTCACTTGCGTTAGTACGTAGGCTTGTAAACGAAAGTAGCCTTAGCTAACTACTCCATCAAACATTTGCGATCTAGTGAAAGACCGTCAAATGGGTCCAATAATTTATTTTTTTTATTTTATAGAGTTATTTTTTTAAGTTTTGTATTTATTTAAAATTTACGTGTAATCAATTATTTAAATGTTTTTTTTTTCATCCTGATTGTATTATGTAATTAGGTCAAAGTTTACTCGAGACCTTCCTTTCAACACTAATTACCAGACAACGACCTTACCATTTGTTTATTTTTTAAATCAGCTTTCAAAACGGCGCGCGCGTCACGATTTCAAAAAATACTTATTTAATTTAAAAGCTGTTAGCTCTGGCTATTTATAATTAAGCTTGGCATTGATGTATGTTTTTTAAAGGATATCTTCATATTTATATAAACAAGCAAAAACTAAAAAAAATACCTTTTTGTTCTCTACACATTTAATAAAAATATTTTTCGAGCATATTTCGAGTTCTTTATTTATTTTTCTATTTATTTGGCTTTTACCCAGTATCTGTTTCCGTGGAATTGTCGAAAGTAAATGTTTTTCTTGTACAACATCAATCGCATGTTTGAATCATTGCGTGAGTTACAACGTACATTTTTACATAATTATATTATAACAACAAACACTGTGAGTGTTTGTTGTTATATTACTATATACTTAAAATTTATGTCAATAAATACAACAAAAAAGCTTCAAAATACTCATGGTTATCCTTGTCAATGGCGGGGAACGTGCCCAGAAGGCTGGCAGCATTGCCACGTTGAATGCCGATTCTCTGTGCTAGGAACAAACCAGCCCTCTATATTTTCTTATCCCACAGTCCTCTGGAGGCGCGTGTGTACAACTGCAGCACGTGCGAGAACCCGGTGCGGTGGCGCGAGTTCGAGGCCGACCTGCGCCGACACCTACGCGGGCACCCGCTCGACAACACCTACTGGTATCCCAGTGGGTTCAGTGTGGAGAGCAAGTCAGTGTACCTTACACTAATATTTTTTTTAACTTATACTGACCCTTTGCTGGGCAAAGGCCACCCCCAATTCATTCCGGTCAACCTTATCCCGCGCCACCTCAAACCAGCCCTCGCGGTATGCGGCTAAGTTCCGCCACCTCTTTCTGGGCCGGCCTCGGCGACACTAATAATATAATTAATGCAAAACTATAAATAATATTCAAGAATCCGAAGACAAAAATTTTCGAAAATTGCCTATATCTTTCAAATACTCAATAGATCGTCTTAAATTATAGCTGAAAACCGCTTCGATTATGTTAGTTTCCACCAAAAGAAAACTATGCATGTAAGCGCTAATCCCCGTTCTATAATATAAAATGAAGCGCGATAGTTTAAAAGTTAAAATACATATTTTCAGGAAAATGTCCTTCTTCACGTGATAATTGAATTTAAGTAACATTCAGTGTTTTATATTTCTTTCAGATTTGCTCAAAAAGCTATCGAACTCGTTCTACAAACAACACCATTGCATATTGCGGAATATGTCTCAAAAATTCTACGGTTGAAGCCAAAGTAAGTAATAATTTATGTTAAACTATTTTATTTCGTTTAAGAAAGAAAAGCTCTGCGTTAAACGAAACGAAAAAGATAGTGTTGCCATACTAAAAAAATATCTACTAACATGGTAGATAAAAAAAACAATATAATCTAATTACCAAGATAAATATTTATTTTTTATTTCTATTTCAGGATGAGTTTCGTTAAAATTAACCAGCGTCTTACGGCAATGAATGACGTGCTAAGATTCTTCTCCATCCGCGAGTGGAGCTTCGCGACCGACAACGTCCGCAAGCTGCAAGCCAGGCTGACGCCGCAAGACGCTGCTATATACAACCTAGACCCTCAATCCATCAAGTAAGAACCATAATAATCTATACTACTAACTTTAGTAATGTGACTGTCATCCCTCCTCATAACATGTCACATACCACGATGTTCTCTCATCTTTTCCTTCACGGGCACTACTTTCAAACTTTCTCTATTAGACTCATTTCTTATCCTATCTAATCTTGTTGCTCCAGTCAACGATCGAAGCATTCTCTTTTCAGCTACATGCAATCGTCTTTCATACGACTTTAATAATATGTCGTTTGTAATGAATAGGTGGACGTAGGGTGTAATGCTCGTTCGTAATAGAAATACCCATCTTGTTTTGTGTTTATTATTGCGGAAGCATAATAATATTATATTGTTACAGTTGGACGGAACACAACAGAGACTTCGTGAAAGGCACGAGAAAGTATCTTCTGCAGGAGAAAGACCAGGACATTGATGAGGCTAGGAAACATCAGCGCATGTGAGTTATAATCGCATTCATACTTTATCTGTCTATGTTCAGTATTAGGTACATGTAAGAAAATATCTACACTTTATTGAGTTTGGCTATGCTAGCTAGGTATATGAGATGACATTTTTTAGGTTTTTCAAAAGTGTCAAGCTATCCTGCATGTAACCGTTAAAGGGGTGATGGACGAGCGTACTTTACCGAGTTTTTGTTGGCTCGCCAAAAAAGCTCACTCCTCGATCACCTCAAAACCGCGGTATTATTGGGTAACAAGCTAGGCTCGTGCACAGTTTTGCCAGTGCGTTTATCAGGGACGAGCTGCGGGTAACAACGCCGTGAGCTTTACTGGGAGGTCGCGGCTCGCACGTATATCTCTTTAAGAGCATTATTGACTGTATTGTCTGTTCCCAGGATGTACTTGCTCCACAACGGCGTACTGCTGTTCACGTTGACGCTGGTGAGCCGCCTCGCGCTGAGGAACCAGTACATCCACTCGCTGGTCTTCAGGACCTTCCGCATGCTGCTGGCTGCACTCAGCTCAGTCTACACACGACTCAAGCCACTCAAATAACTCTTATTAACTATATGTAAGAATAAATGTGTACATATAATGTTTGGTATAACTTATAAGGCAGATCAATTACATAAGGTATGGTAAGCAACCGTGCCTACTCGTCTATACCCTGTGATTAAATGAAAAAAGGTACACAAAAGTGTAACGCTGCAGGTAATAAACGAAAATTCTTACTGAGTGGTATTCTGACATTTGCTTAAATTACTTTTTTTTTATCTTGAATTCCATCACAAAAAAAAGAAAGTTTCAGTTTAAGTGGAGAAAGCCCTCTCTCATCTATTATTTCCGGTTTCTGACTTTTGGAAACTTGTAAGAATATTTATGTATATACTTGACTTGTTTACAGATTAATTTATTTCTGCAGCTTAAACTCTAGTAGGTACGCGTAACGGTTACTTTAAGTATAGTCAGGTAGGCTAAAGGTTTAAATTGCTTTAAATAAGTTTTGTGATGACTTTTTACAATATTTATGTCTTTATCGTGATTATTAGTAACTTAAGTGCCTAAATTATAATATTATATCTGTTTTCCAGCAATACATTAAAATGTACTAGTAGTTGTGATTCAGATAGGAATAAAATGTCTTACAAGTAAAGATGAAACTGAAAATATTTAGTTATGAAGATTATATTACATTATGTGTTATATTTAAAATGTCTTGTTAACTTACGTATCTAACTCTTCCGGATAATGTAACTTATCAAGGATGTAGTTATTTGCGAACACATTAAGAATATAAACAAATATCATAAGATAAAGTAAACTTAGTACTTATTACTTCTGGCTAAGTTATAGGTACTGTGTTAATATTATTCTATAAATATTCAGTGAGGAAATAAACAATAGTATAACAATGTATGAGTACAACTCAAGTACTTAAGTATCATCATTAAGTTATGGTTTACGAATGGTGGAGTTATGTGGACATAGGTAATTACTTTTGTAACATTGTATTAAAGTTTGTAAGTTAGTGTAAATATTGGCTATTTTGTAGTAGGGGTATAAATTACAGATAAGTTTACAGGTAGATATTAAGGAAACAAACATAATTTAAGATGTATAAATGTCATTTGAAAAATAAATATCGCATGTATGAGTTGACCACGACACGCAAATGGTTCTGTACGTGCTTTTTATTGTAGTCACAGCAGTATGAAATCTATAGTACTTTTGACAGTCTTAATGAAAAAATCTAAATGTAAAATTAATATGTTTATTTATTCAGTAAAAGTGTATATAATACTAGCACTCTTTGGCTACAAAACCCTAAATAAGAAAACTTTACACACGTTTAAAGCTTTGTAGTCTATCATGTACTGCCCTTGAGAATTATGAAAAATTTATGGAGATTGTTAAATAAAGTTTATGGTCTATTTTCTACTAAGCAGAGAAATTACTCTTTCTTTTTTATTTCCCCTAAGTTTATATGTAATGAGTAAATTAAATCTTATATAAGGACAAACTAACTATACAAAAATTTACGTAAATAAAACATCTAACAGGCGTGATTTAATTAATGTGCATATGAGCAACTACTAATTCATGTCACCTGCAAAAAAAAAGTAAATGTATAATTCCATTTATTTACAATTCAATACTTAAATCTAATAGAACAAAAAACACGGACAACTGTACTATATTTAATAATTTAAATAATGCTATGGTACATGAAGGTGCTGCTGCATATTTGAATACAAAATAAAACTACATAGGTACCTGTACCCATAAAACTGAAAGTAGTCCGCTGCTATGATTTAAAGTGTTCCTTAGTATCGATTTAGGTAACCAATAGTCTCTAAGTACGGCAATTAATCTTGCTTAAACTAAGTATTGGTAATTGAGTCACACCGACGTTTTTAGTTATCTGTATAGTTAAAAAATAGATGGCTCGAAAAAAAAACAACCTGTTTTATTTTCGCACATCCCTCATTGTTTGTGAGTGTTAAAAACTTATTTTACATGTGCTTTACTTACATACTTACATATATTATATATCTGTTACTTCTGCTCTAGTAGCTACTGGTAACGTATTAAAAATTAAATACTTTTAAAGTATAGTCACGTAGGTTAAGGGTTTAAGTTGCTTAAAATCTGTTTTTGATTAATTCAAATGATATTATCCATTCTGTGTCATGTATTCGTGATATTTAGAGAAGTGCAATAAAAACTCATTTAAAATAAATAAATAACTTTTTTTCTAATTCAACTAGATCCACCGTCAAATATTTGAAGGAAAACAATCATAGTGTCATACTTTAATGCACAAGTTGTGGTACTACTATTGTTCCAAACTTGGTAATACACAATAAAATCTACCAAACGTCAACCAGAAAAACAAATAACTAACTTACGTCAATGTCAAATTGTCAAACCAACTGTCAAAAGACAAACTTGTGCGATCGTGTGACGATGGAATTCCGATGTGAAAAACAATAAAAATGTTTAACAAAGTGCTGCAACGCGCCTTAAAGTTCCGTTTGAAGAAGAGTTATCCCACGAATATATATGATTTATCCCGAGGGTCGGCCATCGCGGTGCGGCGGCCTTACAGCGACGAAGTGCGTCGGGCGCAGGCGCAGAGCGTCGCCGCGCCGGGACCTACAATATTCGACAAGATAATATCTAAGGAAATCAAAGCTGATATTATTTACGAAGATGACCAGTGTTTGGCCTTCAACGACGTCTCCCCGCAAGCGCCGGTGCACTTCCTGGTGATTCCTAAACGAAGGATCCCGCGGTTACAAGACGCGGAACCGAATGACATGGAAGTAAGTATTATCTGGCTGAATGTAGAACGCCTGTGCTCTGATTTTAACGCGGCAATTTGGAAAAACAATATTCCGATTTTCGCCAAAGTTCTGATATAAATAATAAGAAAAAAAATGTTGGATCTTTTTTAATTTAGGTTTATATTTTTACGAGTCAAATGCCATCTTACGCTGATTTGACTTAGTAGCTAATTTAGTTTTGACACCATTATCTAAAACTCCTAATTAAAATACTGGCTAGTGTACCCAAACCTTTAGAGCATAAGGGATTTAGCAATTTACTATTGTTGGTCATTGATGATTCAGGTTAATAGGTAATCAGTAGTTTAGTCATGATATTAAATGGAGTACAAAGATTGTATTCAAAATTTGCTATAAGAATCTAGCTTTGATTTAGGTACTTATAACAAAAAGTTTTGTTGACACAAGGCACCCTTTTAATTGAAGTGTGTTATTAAACTTTTTCTTTCTAAATTATTTACCTACCTACTGCTTCAGTATTAGTCCTTTTACTTACCTTTTATATAGTTTTTCTGACACAATATATATATTATAATAATAATAATCCAGCCCATAAACGTCCCACTGCTGGGCACAGGCCTCTTCCCATATAGAGAAGGCACAAGCATTGATCACCACGCTTGCTCTCTGCGGATTGGTGATTTCAGATCCCAAAACACACAAAGTAAAATATAAACAGTAAAAAAAATAGGCCGGCAAAAAGGTTGTATATAAAACCATTCCATTTAAATCTCTAGTAAGATTCAACTCGCAGACATCTAACATTAAGTAAGATTAATTTGAATATATTATATATGAAGGTCAAGCAATATTTTTTGTATACAAACTTGATTTATACATTACAACATGATATGTTATGTTAGTTTAATATAAGTGAGATAGGTACAATGTAAAATACTACAAGATTGTAAATATTGTATTCATGAACAAAAAAAAATTCATGAAAAAAAAATTGTGTGGTCCCAAAATGATTATTGTAAGTGTGATATGAAATTTCCATATAGTCACTGGCCCATTAGAAAAACGAGATAAAAATTGCACTAGGTGTTAATCTACTTTATTTATCTGTGTGCCGAGTTTCATACAAATCTGTTCAGTTATTAGGTAGTTCATCATCTCCCGAGCCTTTTCCCCAATTATGTTGGGGTCGGCTCCCAGTCTCACTGGATTCAGCTGAATACCGTATTTTACATGAATCAACTACCTATCTGACCTCCACAACACATGTTACTGGGAAACTCAGTATCCCATAGTAAGACTGCTTGTCAGAATTGTTGTATTAATAATGGTGATCATTGGCAATCAATATTAGTTACTTTTATTATAATGATTGTCAACAATCTACATATTATGACAGTCGGAAGTCATAGCAACGGCCTAATGCGCTTTCTCAGACAGGGGGTGTTGGTATATTTGTCACCCATCCGCGGACTAACCGCGGCGAGCGCGGCTAAACATTTATTATCGGTCACAACACAGCAGTTAATGATTTTTAGAGTCAAATAGAGGACCGCCTACTTTTCGGAAATCGGTTAAAAATGCTACACATTCTTCTTCTTCCGAGCCTTTTCACAACTATTGGGGTCGGCTACAAGTCTTACTGGATTCAGCTGAATACCGTATTTTATATGGAGCACCTCCACAACCCATTTTACTGGGAAACACAGTATCCCATAGTAAGGCTGGTTGTCAGAATGGACTTAACGACTGCCAAAGATCTATGTATGACAGCCGGGACCTACTGTTTAACGTGCTTTCCTAAGTCAATAGAAATAGGAAAAACCGCAGCAAAGCCTATGTAAATGTAAACATAGTGTATAATAATAAAAGGCATGTGATTAGGCGGTAATTATCAGATGTGCGCAGCGTCGCGCGATACATTCCTCAGCTATCGCGATCGCTATCTGCGCGCCGACCGCATGACTCACTGAACGCTATAAGGATAATTAGCTACTACATAATAATATATTAACTTAAAAGATGAGTTTTTAGTAATAACTAGTAAATAGCACTTTTCATAATGGGCATATTATTATGTCATAAATGACTTGCTTTCATGTGAATTTTGAGACATGTGCACAATATTTTGAACATGCGCATTTAATAATGTATTTACCCCAATGTATAATATACCGACTCCAATGAAATTAAGTTCTCAGTTATAACTTCTAAGGTACACTATTAAAGCAAAAATATTTTTAGAATCGGTCCGCAATAGCCGAAGATATCGCGACTTCAATATAAAAAAAAAAAAACACAGTGTAATTGACAACCTCTTTACAAATCTTTTATAAATATGTCCCACTGCTACAAATCTGTTGGAAAAAATATTTTGTAATCGAAAACATTTTCGGCAGCACGAATGACAATAGCTGAATGTACACAGGGTGTTTAGTACTAGGGACCAGGTAGGAGCGCTTCCCAAACTAGCGTTATTAACCTGTCTTCGTTTTATACATCATCATCATCTGCCGAGCCTTTTCCCAAATACGTTGGGTCGGCTACCAGTTTTACCGGATTCAAATGAATACCGTATTTTACATGGAGAGACTGCCTATCCGACCTCCACAACCCATTTTACTGGGAAACACAGTATCCCATAGTAAGATTTGTTGTCAGAATTGACTTAACTTCTTCTTCTTAGCGTGTCTATAAGACTGCCAAAGATTTACGTATGACAGAGACCCGTGCTATCCGAGGCACGGAGGGGTCTCGGTATGTTGTAGAAATGGTCACCCATCCCGTACGGCTTACACTTAGCCAAGAGCCCTTCCTTTCTACATTGTAGATTTGTAGGTTTTTAACATATGTTTTCTTATGTTTCCAGCTGCTAGGCCACTTAATGCTGGTAGCTCGCTCCCTGGGCTCGGCTCGCGCGCCCTCCGGCTGGCGACTCGTCGTCAACAACGGTCGCGACGGAGCGCAGTCGGTATACCACTTGCATCTGCATGTCATGGGGGGACGGCAGATGGGCTGGCCGCCCGGGTAGGGGGGAAAGCAAGGTAGGGGGGAGGACACACTTGGTTGTAAGAAGCATTCGGAAAAGTGGTGAAAGATAGAAGTGAGAATTGAAATTTTATTAATTGTATTTTTGGTTTTGATAAATCATAAATGGAGACATTTTTGTTATGTAGTGTTGTGTTCACACATTTTTCACAGAAAGTTTAGTTTAAATTGTTTTTTTTTTTTTAATTTGCCACCCATCATAAAAGTTATAAAAAATACACGCATATTTAATGTTTTCTAAAGAAATGTGAATGAATAATCTGAACTGCGACGAAGTTGTTTTGACATTCTTTGCAAAGTAAATATTTGTGTGAACACGATATAAATAGTCTCGCTAATTAGTTAGCAAACATTGTTATGGGACAAGTGTGTTCTTCACGTTATAACTAGAAACTTGCGTTCATATCTATAACTAAGAATAATATAATTTAAAATTTGTGACGGGCCTGTTGGTCTAGTGGTCAGTGACCCTGACTGCTATACCGGAGGTCGTGGTCATTCCCACCCAGGACACATGTTTGTGTGATGAGCATGATCATATGTTCTGGTCTGGGTGTAATTTATCTATAATATGTATGTATTTAGGAATATATGCGTATGTGTTATCAGTTGTCTGGTTACCATAACACAAGCTCTGCTTAGCTTGGGATCAGAGAACCGTGTGTGAGATGTCCCGGAATATTATTATTATACCGCATTAGAATTCGCGTATTCGTGACCAAAAGTGACATTATTGCGTAAGATTGCGATTTACGTCACAATACATTGTCGCATTGACGTACATATGACGATAGATATCGATATGAACGTTAGAATTATTTGATTATACAATATTAAGTAAGCGTAGTATTCACGGAGATACGTCACGATATCACGTATAACGTAGGTAATGTTATATGTACAAGGCCTCAGATTCAGATATTTTAAATGCATGTCAGTGATCGGTCAGTGTCAGTCATTGTGCCTAATTTTCGTATTCAGATAAGCCACTGGACTGCCTCGTTGGCTTAGTGGCGCTAGGCGCGACTGCTACGCTAGAGGTCTTGGGTTCGATTCCCAGGTCGACCAAGGTGTTATTGGGTTTTTCTATGAAATTCTCAGTAGCAGGTCGGAGTTTCGATTTGTGCTCGGTTAGTGGCAATAGGCTCGCCCCCTATTACATGGGACCTAAAAACATATCGGCGAACTGTGGGTGTACATTGGTACACCTCTGCCTAACCCTTTGGGGATACAGGCGTGATGATATGTTGTGTTATGATAAGCCACAATAAAATCTCATTGAACTCTAAAGGAGAATGATCGTAATGACAGTTAACAGAATGCCAATTATCGTAAAAATTATCAAATGAGCAGGTCATTCGGTCAATTCAAGCAACTCTTATATAGCGGGATCGGGGCTCTGTACATTATACACTCTGTGTACACCGACGTGTAGACACTAGTGTCCGTGTCTAGACACTGCCTAGAGAGTGTCAAAATAATCTGTTCAAAAATTGCTTGTTTTTTTTTCTCGAAAAAATAAGGTGAATTCTACGCTTACATAATGTTGGAATGTAATAGTTGTGAAATGGAATTGATTAAAAATATAAGCAATAATTTCCAATGTGTGAGGAAAATACTTTTGATTCAAATGTAAAAAAAAAAACACAGACTAAAAAAACCGACTACAATATAAAAAAGTCTTATATTTATTTCTTATAGATCCCGTCAATGATATTTTAATAAACAGATATGTTATACACATACAAAAAAATCGAAAAAAGTGTTCCGCGCAGCAGCGGCAGCTGACATACATGTCAAAATTATACAAAAGAGATAGCGCGATAAAACCCATAAGAAAAAAAGAGACAAATAGATAGTTGTTGAAAGGCAATACGTCCCAATTAGGACGTTTTCGAGTCTTCACAATTGCACGCTTATAACATATCTGTTTATTAGAATATCATTGGATCCCGTTGTCAAAAATTGGACCACACGGGAAGCACCAGCTTTCAAATAAAAAAAGAATCATTAAAATCGGTTCACCCAGTCAAAAGTTCTGCGGTGACATAAAAAAAAAAACAGTTGAATTGAGTACCTCCTACTTTTTGAAGTCGGTTAAAAAAGACGAAAAATTACACAATTTCTATCATAGTTTGTTTAGTCCGTGTTTATAAAACTTTACAGAAAATTGTATTTCTTAGTAATTTCTTTTTGTTTCACCAAAAAGATAAGTTACTTTAATTTAGTTTTAGTATGTTCCTATTTAAACTAAGTTTACCTTAGTTTAGTATTAGGTAGTAATACTAAATGAGCCAGCATTTTATATAATGTATCGATGTCATAGAAAGTGCCTTAAATTGGGCTTTAGTGCCAAAATATAATACTTCTCGAGGTACTAAATGGGCATTAATTGAAAGTCAGAAATTGATTTCACCCATAAAACATTGCACCTAAGTAAAATATTTATCATAGACCACCTACAAATGTAAAAATAATAATTTGGCCATTTTTTTTTAAATATTAATTGCAAAAAAAATGCTCATGTATAAGTTTTAAAATTTTGCCACCCATCATATTCCTTGCCTCGAGAACGAACGCTTAACGTAAGTGTCAATGCATAAATCGTGTCATATTGAAGCCATTGGTTAGTAGTTAGTTGTTAGTGCAATACATTTGCCAAATTATGTTAGTATCTTATTACATCGGTGGAAGCAATGTCGGCCATGTTAAAACGGAAATCTTGAATAGAGGCCTGTGATTGGTCGACTGGTGTAGGTTAAAGACTAACGACAGTACTAAATACCTACTACATATCTTCTGTCTCTGTCACACAGTTGATTTTTAGATAAGTGGGAAGGAGATAGATTATGTAGTAGTTATTGCTTAGTTTTGTTTGTTAGTATAATTTTCGCGACGCCACAGTTTGATGTCTTCTGCTTGTCGACAGGGGGCGGTAGTGGTCTAATTTATTAACTTGCAACATTTTTCCAACTAACTCAATTATGTGTTTAGTCAATTTTAGTCAACAGTTAGTCAACTAATTGAATCTGATTTTAGTCTCAATTTTAGTCTTTTTATACCAAAAAACCTCAGTATTAAATATTTAATTAATTTATATTATTGTATGATGCCTATGGACATCGCTAGCTTAGATACCTCATTTTTTAATTTCAAGTATTTTTACAAATGAATGCTTAATATCTTTTAGACAATCCAGTATTAACTTAATCCGTTATAAATTAAAATTTAGTTTTTCTTTAATTTTGAAATTCTGTACTTTTTATAAAAGTAGAAAATATGTTGTATGATTCAAAAATTACTGTCCTTAGTTCCCTAGAGATTTTACTTCAAATTATCCAGTAACTAGTACAAAGATTAACTTAATTTAGTTTAGTAAACTAATTTAGTCAACCATTAGTCCTTAGTCTTATACAATACTATAAATTATTTATTATTTAAATCACTAGTCGATAAATAGTCACAAATCGTTCCCTGTCTCAAAGAAACTGATTCTCAGATCATTATCTTTAAATTATCTCGAACCAAATAATAATTTTACTCTTAGTTTTAATATAAATTGAAATGAATATAAAATTTCGTACTTTTCAACTAATTCTGGTGTTTAATTATATTAGTCTGTTACTCTTTCTAAACTAAATTGACAAATGATACACTTATTTAGTTTTTCATATGTGACTAAAACGTTTTAAAAACTGCCTCGTTGGCCTAGTGGTTCTAAGCGCGACTGCTACGCTAGAGGTCTTGGTTTCGATTCCCAAGTCGACCAAGGTGTTTTCGGGTTTTTCTATGAGATTCTGAGTAGCAGGTCGGAGTTTGGATTTGTGCCCGGTTAGTGGCAATAGGCTCGCCCCCTATTACATGGGACCTAAGCATATCGGCGAACTGTGGGTGTACATTGGTACACTTCGGGGTACAGGTGTGATGATATGATGGTAAGTTTTAAAAATTATGTTTAGGCTAAATTCTCAATCGCAAACTAAATTGACATTTCTAAATATTTGTCACTATTTTAACTTTAGTTAGAGGCATCAGAATCAGTAATATTTCTCAATGTTTTTTTATGATCTGAGTTAATTCAGAATCTCCGAATATTTTCAGTTAGACATATCTAGTCAGAGCTCAAACTGTGGTATTACTGTCGCGGACATATTGGTTTCATACTGGCAATACTAAACACAACTAGGATGTAATTACTATATGGCAACATTGAACCAAATTCCTGAAAAGTTGATCAAAATTAAAAGTAGTTTATAATTTGTTAAACTAAAAGTCGAGCTGTGATTGGTTGTTTTATTAACCAATTACGTGACAGAATTGAATTTTCAGAAACCGGGAGCAAGTCTATAAAGTACCGTATTTATTTGTGTATTTTTACTTAACGTATATACGGTACTTTATGCAAAACACGATGTTTGCCGAAAATATCCGATGGTATCCGAAGTTGTCGTGTATACAGATGTCGCCAGTGTGTCCCCGACAGTCGACGTAGTCAGTCGCTCAGTTGAAGCATATCGTAGTATTAGTTGTTTTTTTTTTCTTCATTTTATTTGACTTTTATTTTTATTATGACTCCCCCGACAATCGGTTATAGTCAGTTAACCTTTTACTTTTACAAATAGTTTCAGTATTTTGTCTCTTTTACTCTTGGACGAAATGTCTTGATAGAAAGAGACGTAATTTTGTGGAAATATTTGTATGAGTAAAGGTTTTAATTTTATATTCAAATGTTATTTTAGTTGTTTTGACTGACTATAATTATGTTATATTAAGTTATGCTTGGTCGTTGTTAAGTGTTGTAATTTATGGTAAAGGTACAGTTTTCTAATCTATGATTAGAGATAACTAAAGATTTGAATTTATCTGTCTTTATGTAAAAGTTAAAATGGCGACAAAGAAATTGTTTAACAAACAAGTAATATTATTTAAACGAAACTTGTTTATTTGTATGTATAAAAATGTATACATTTAGTAAAATTATGAGTAAATGTGTTATGAATAATTTTACTAAATATTTTTGCTAAGTATATACATTTTTTTACTGAAAATAGTCGCCAATTTTGTACACGAATTGTAAATAGTATTGTAAAACAAGAAACACCAAATGTTAGTGTAGTGTTATAAACATATTGTTTAATGACTTAAATGGAAGAAATGTGGTACAAAAGTAATTGTTAATGTTTGAACGAGCAAGTGTAACTTATTGAGGCGTTGACCGAGCGATGTGACGCAGTGGTATAAATTAATACATAAAGATTTGATGGATAGCAAAACGACCGAGGTAGTTTGAGGTGCCTTTGGAAAGCTGGGGTGGATGGTTGTGCCTGTGGAAACTACTCTGTCTGTGGAAAGCCGGGGCGGATAGTTGTGCCTGTGGAAAGCCGGGGCCAACTACTCTGCCTGTGGAAAGCCGGGGTGGATGGTTGTGCCTGTGGAAAGCCAGGGCGGATAGTTGTGCCTGTGGAAACCCGGGGCAAACTACTCTGCCTGTGGAAAGCCGGAGCGGATAGTTGTGCCTGTGGAAAGCCGGGGCAGATAAATGTGCCTGTGGAAAGCCGGGGCCAACTACTCTGCCTGTGGAAAGCCGGGGCAGATAAATGTGCCTGTGGAAAGCCGGGGCCAACTACTCTGCCTGTGGAAAGCAGGGGCGGGTAGTTGTGCTTGTGGAAACCCGGGGCAGATAGATCGGCCTGTGGAAAGCCGGGGCCAACTACTCTGCCTGTGGAAAGCCGGGGCGGGTAGTTGTGCCTGTGGAAAGCCGGGGCGGATAGTTGTGCCTGTGGAAACCCGGGGCAAACTACTCTGCCCGTGGAAAGCCGGGGCAGATAAATGTGCCTGTGGAAAGCCGGGGCCAACTACTCTGCCTGTGAAAAGGCATAGGCGAAAAGATCTGCCTGGGGAAAGCCGGGGCAGATAGTTGTGCTTGTGGAAAGCCGGGGCAAACGACTCTGCCGGTGGAAAGCCGGGGCGGGTAGATCTGCCCGTGGAAAGCCGGGGCAGATAGATCGGCCTGTGGAAAGCCGGGGCAAACTACTCTGCCTGTGGAAAACCGGGATGGATGGTTGTGCTTGTGGAAAGCCGGGGCATATAACCCATTCTTTTCATAAACCCTTAAGGGTACATAAATAATCTAAATTAAAAAGCTATTATCTATTACTATTATATATTATTGGGTCTCATCGTTCGGTCACCGCCAGTCGGGGGTCCATTCATGTTACGTGGGTTGTGGGTCCGGCGCGCGCGCGGTCCGATGTCTTTGCGACCAAACACGTCTCGACCGCCGCGCGACCACAAACTGTTTGGAATTTAGCTTCGTTTAAATTCTTTAACCAAAGTTTTATTAAATGATTTTATTGATATATCTTGTTTTATTTGGTTCTTTTTATGATGGGGGATATTTGTAGTAGTGCCTGCAATGTGGGGACATTCGAAGCAAGATGATATTTTAACATTATAAATTTGAATAGGTAAACGACGCCTCTTATAACACGACTCTTCTTAAAAACGACGTCTCTTAAAAAACGACATTTCATTAAAAAAGACGCCTCTAAAGAACGACGCCTCTTAAAAAACGAAGCTTCCAAAAAAACGACGCCTTTTAAAAAACGACGCCTCTTAAAAAACTACACCTTTTTGAAGCGACGCCTTTAAAAAATCGACGCCTCTTTAAACACGACGCCTCTTATAAAACGACGCCTCTTATAAAACGACGCCTCTTATAAAACGACGCCTCTTATAAAACGACGCCTCTTATAAAACGACGCCTCTTATAAAACGACGCCTCTTATAAAACGACGCCTCTTATAAAACGACGCCTCTTATAAAACGACGCCTCTTATAAAACGACGCCTCTTATAAAACGACGCCTCTTATAAAACGACGCCTCTTATAAAACGACGCCTCTTATAAAACGACGCCTCTTATAAAACGACGCCTCTTATAAAACGACGCCTCTTATAAAACGACGCCTCTTATAAAACGACGCCTCTTATAAAACGACGCCTCTTATAAAACGACGACTCTTATAAAACGACGCCTCTTATAAAACGACGCCTTTTATATAATGACGCCTCTTATAAAACGACGCCTCTTATAAAACGACGCCTCTTATAAAACGACGCCTCTTATAAAACGACGCCTCTTTAAAACGACGCCCCTATAAAAACTACGCCTCTTAAAAAACGACGTCTGTTAAAAAACGACGCCTCTTATAAAACGTCGCCTCTTATAAAACGTCGCCTCATTAAAAACGACGCCTCTTATAAAACGACGCCTCTTATAAAACGACGCCTCATTAACAACGACGCCTCATTAAAAACGACGCGTCTTAAGAAGGACGCCTCATTAACAACGACGACTCTAAAAAACTATTCCTCTTAAAAAGCGACGCCTCTTAAAATCGACGCCTCTTTAAACACGACGCCTCTTATAAAACGATGCCTCTTATAAAACGACGCCTCTTAAAAAACGACGCCTTTTAAAAACGACGCCCCATAAAAAACGACGCCTCTTATAAAACAACGCCTCTTATAAAACGACGACTCTTATAAAACGACGCCTCTTATAAAACGACGCCTCTTATAAAACGACGCCTCTTATAAAACGACGCCTCTTATAAAACGACGCCTTTTATAAAACGACGCCTCTTATAAAACGACGCCTCTTATAAAACGACGCCTCTTATAAAACGACGCCTCTTATAAAACGACGCCTCTTATAAAACGACGCCTCTTATAAAACGACGCCTCTTATAAAACGACGCCTCTTATAAAACGACGCCTCATAAAAAACGACGCCTCTTATAAAACGACGCCTCTTATAAAACGACGCCTTTTATAAAACGACGCCTCTTATAAAACGACGCCTCTTATAAAACGACGCCTCATTAAAAACGACGCCTCTTTTAAATGACGCCCAATTAAAAACGACGCCTCTTTAAAAACGACGCCTCTTTAAAATTACGCCTGTTAAAAAAAGACGTCTCTCAAAAAACGACACATTTTTGTAACGACGCCTTCTAAAAACGACGCCTCTTAAAAACGACGCCTCTTAAAAAACGACGCCTCTTTAAAACGACGCCTCCTTCAAGACTGATGATTCTTAAAAAACGTCGCCTCTTTAAAACGACGCCCCTATGAAAACGACGCCTCTTTAAAATGACGCCTCTTTAAAAACGACGCCTCTTATAAAACGACGCCTCTTATAAAACGACGCCTCTTATAAAACGACGCCTCTAATAAAACGACGCCTCTTATAAAACGACGCCTCTTATAAAACGACGCCTCTTATAAAACGACGCCTCTTATAAAACGACGCCTCCTATAAAACGACGCCTCTTTAAAACGATGCCTCCTTCAAGAACGATGATTCTTAAAAAACGTCGCCTCTTTAAAACGACGCCTCTTAAAAAACTACACCTTTTTGAAACGACGACTCATTAAAAACGGAACCTCTAAAAAAGGACGCCTCTTTAAAACGACTCTTCATAAAAAAGGACGACTATGGGGAACAATGTCACTTAAAAATCGACGTTTCTTAATAATCGACGCCTCTTTAAAACGACGCCTCTTTAAAACGACGCCCCTATAAAAACGACGCCTCTTATAAAACGTCGCCTCATTAAAAACGACGCCTCTTATAAAACGACGCCTCTTATAAAACGTCGCCTCATTAAAAACGACGCCTCATAAAAAACGACGCATCATTAAAAACGACGCCTCTCAAAAACGACGCCTATTATAAAACGACGCCTCATTAAAAACGACGCCTCATAAAAAACGACGCCTCTTATAAAACGACGCCTCTTTAAAACGACGCCCCTATAAAAACGACGCCCCTATAAAAACGACGCCTCTTAAAAAACGACGCGTCTTTAAAAACGACGCCTCTTAAAAAAACGACGCCGCATATAAAATGACGCCTCTTAAAAAAGGACGCCACATAAAAAACGACGCCTCTTAAAAAACGACGCCTCAAAAAACGACGCCTCTTTAAATCGACTCTTCATAAAAAAAAGACGACTCTGGGGAACAATGTCACTTAAAAATCGACGTTTCTTAATAATATACGCCTCTTTAAAAACGACGCCTCTTATAAAACGACGCCTCTTATAAAACGACGCCTCTTATAAAACGACGCCTCTTATAAAACGACGCCTCTTATAAAACGACGCCTCTTATAAAACGACGCCTCTTATAAAACGACGCCTCTTATAAAACGACGCCTCTTATAAAACGACGCCTCTTATAAAACGACGCCTCTAATAAAACGACGCCTCTTTAAAAACGACGCCTCTTATAAAACGACGCCTCTTATAAAACGACGCCTCTTATAAAACGACGCCTCTTATAAAACGACGCCTCTTATAAAACGACGCCTCTTATAAAACGACGCCTCTTATAAAACGACGCCTCTTTAAAAACGACGCCTCTTATAAAACGACGCCTCTTATAAAACGACGCCTCTTATAAAACGACGCCTCTTATAAAACGACGCCTCTTATAAAACGACGCCTCTTATAAAACGACGCCTCTTATAAAACGACGCCTCTTATAAAACGACGCCTCTTATAAAACGACGCCTCTTATAAAACGACGCCTCTTATAAAACGACGCTTCTTAAAAACGACGTCTCTTAAAAAACGACGCCTCTTATAAAACGACGCCTCTTATAAAACGACGCCTCCTATAAAACGACGCCTCTTTAAAACGATGCCTCCTTCAAGAACGATGATTCTTAAAAAACGTCGCCTCTTTAAAACGACGCCTCTTAAAAAACTACACCTTTTTGAAACGACGACTCATTAAAAACGAAACCTCTAAAAAAGGACGCCTCTTTAAAACGACTCTTCATAAAAAAGGACGACTATGGGGAACAATGTCACTTAAAAATCGACGTTTCTTAATAATCGACGCCTCTTTAAAACGACGCCTCTTTAAAACGACGCCCCTATAAAAACGACGCCTCTTATAAAACGTCGCCTCATTAAAAACGACGCCTCATAAAAAACGACGCATCATTAAAAACGACGCCTCTCAAAAACGACGCCTTCTAAAAACGACGCCTCTTAAAAACGACGCCTCTTAAAAAACGACGCCTCTTTAAAACGACGCCTCCTTCAAGAACGATGATTAAACTCTTTAAAACGACGCCCCTATGAAAACGACGCCTCTTTAAAATGACGCCTCTTTAAAACGACGCTTCTAAAGAACAACGCCTTTTAAGGAAGACGCCTCTTATAAAACGACGCCTCTTATAAAACGACGCCTCTTATAAAACGACGCCTCTTATAAAACGACGACTCTTATAAAACGACGCCTCTTATAAAACGACGCCTCTTATAAAACGACGCCTCTTATAAAACGACGCCTCTTATAAAACGACGCCTCTTATAAAACGACGCCTCTTATAAAACGACGCCTCTTATAAAACGACGCCTCTTATAAAACGACGCGTCTTATAAAACGACGCCTCTTATAAAACGACGCTTCTTTTAAATGACACCCAATTAAAAACGACGCCTCTTTAAAAACGACGCCTCTTTAAAATGACGCCTGTTAAAAAAGACGTCTCTCAAAAAACGACACATTTTTGAAACGACGCCTTCTAAAAACGACACCTCTTAAAAACGACGCCTCTTAAAAAACGACGCCTCTTTAAAACGACGCCTCCTTCAAGAACGATGATTAAACTCTTTAAAACGACGCCCCTATGAAAACGACGCCTCTTTAAAATGACGCCTCTTTAAAACGACGCTTCTAAAGAACAACGCCTTTTAAGGAAGACGCCTCTTATAAAACGACGCCTCTTATAAAACGACGCCTCTTATAAAACGACGCCTCTTATAAAACGACGACTCTTATAAAACGACGCCTCTTATAAAACGACGCCTCTTTTAAAACGACGCCTCTTATAAAACGACGCCTTTTATAAAACGACGCCTATTATAAAACGACGCCTTTTATAAAACGACGCCTCTTATAAAACGACGCCTCTTATAAAACGACGCCTCTTATAAAACGACGCCTCTTATAAAACGTCGCCTCTTATAAAACGACGCCTCTTTAAAACGACGCTTCTAAAGAACAACGCCTTTTAAGGAAGACGCCTCATAAAAAACGACGTCTCTTTAAAAACGACGCCTCTTAAAAAACGACGCCTTTTAAAAACGACGCCCCATAAAAAACGACGCCTCTTATAAAACAACGCCTCTTATAAAACGACGACTCTTATAAAACGACGCCTCTTATAAAACGACGCCTCTTATAAAACGACGCCTCTTATAAAACGACGCCTCTTATAAAACGACGCCTTTTATAAAACGACGCCTCTTATAAAACGACGCCTCTTATAAAACGTCGCCTCATAAAAAACGACTCATCATTAAAAACGACGCCTCTCAAAAACGACGCCTATTATAAAACGACGCCTCATTAAAAACGACGCCTCTTTTAAAACGACGCCTCTTATAAAACGACGCCTCTAATAAAACGACGCCTCTTATAAAACGACGCCTCTTATAAAACGACGCCTCTTATAAAACGACGCCTCTTATGAAACGACGCCTCTTATAAAACGACGCGTCTTATAAAACGACGCCTCTTATAAAACGACGCCTCTTATAAAACGACGCTTCTTAAAGCCGACGTCTCTTAAAAAACGACGACTCATAAAAAACGACGCCTCTTTAAAAACGACGCCTCTTTAAAATGACGCCTGTTAAAAAAGACGTCTCTCAAAAAACGACAAATTTTTGAAACGACGCCTTCTAAAAACGACGCCTCTTAAAAACGACGCCTCTTAAAAAATGACGCCTCTTATAAAAGGACGCCTCTTATAAAACGACGCCTCTTATAAAACGACGCCTCTTATAAAACGACGCCTCTAATAAAACGACGCCTCTTATAAAACGACGCTTCTTAAAAACGACGTCTCTTAAAAAACGACGACTCATAAAAAACGACGCCTCATTAAAAACGACGCCTCTTTAAAATGACGCCTGTTAAAAAAAAAACGTCTCTCAAAAAACGACACATTTTTGAAACGACGCCTTCTAAAAACGACGCCTCTTAAAAAACGACGCCTCTTTAAAACGACGCCTCCTTCAAGAACGATGATTCTTAAAAAACGTCGCCTCTTTAAAACGACGCCCCTATGAAATCGACGCCTCATTAAAATGACGCCTCTTTTAAACGACGCTTCTAAAGAACAACGCCTTTTAAGGAAGACGCCTCTTATAAAACGACGCCTCTTATAAAACAACGCCTCTTATAAAACGACGCCTCTTATAAAACGACGACTCATAAAACGACGCCTCTCATAGAACGACGCCTCTTATAAAACGACGCCTTTTATAAAACGACGCCTCTTATAAAACGACGCCCCTATGAAAACGACGCCTCTTTAAAATGACGCCTCTTTAAAAACGACGCCTCTTATAAAACGACGCCTCTTATAAAACGACGCCTCTTATAAAACGACGCCTCTTATAAAACGACGCCTCTTATAAAACGACGCCTCTAATAAAACGACGCCTCTTATAAAACGACGCCTCTTATAAAACGACGCCTCTTATAAAACGACGCCTCTTATAAAACGACGCCTCCTATAAAACGATGCCTCCTTCAAGAACGATGATTCTTAAAAAACGTCGCCTCTTTAAAACGACGCCTCTTAAAAAACTACACCTTTTTGAAACGACGACTCATTAAAAACGAAACCTCTAAAAAAGGACGCCTCTTTAAAACGACTCTTCATAAAAAAGGACGACTATGGGGAACAATGTCACTTAAAAATCGACGTTTCTTAATAATCGACGCCTCTTTAAAACGACGCCTCTTTAAAATGACGCCTCTTTAAAACGACGCCCCTATAAAAACGACGCCTCTTAAAAAACGACGTCTGTTAAAAAACGACGCCTCTCATAAAACGACGCCTCTTATAAAACGACGCATCATTAAAAACGACGCCTCTCAAAAACGACGCCTATTATAAAACGACGCCTTCTAAAAACGACGCCTCTTAAAAACGACGCCTCTTAAAAAACGACGCCTCTTTAAAACGACGCCTCTTTAAAACGACGCTTCTAAAGAACAACGCCTTTTAAGGAAGCCTAGGACGCCTTTTATATAATGACGCCTTTTATAAAACGACGCCTCTTATAAAACGACGCCTCTTATAAAACGACGCCTCTTATAAAACGACGCCTCTTATAAAACGACGCCTCTTATAAAACGACGCCTCTTATTAAACGACGCCTCTTATAAAACTACGCCTCTTATAAAACGACGCCTCTAATAAAACGACGCCTCTTATAAAACGACGCCTCTTATAAAACGACGCCTCTTATAAAACGACGCCTCTTATAAAACGACGCCTCTTATAAAACGACGCCTCCTATAAAACGACGCCTCTTTAAAACGACGCCTCCTTCAAGAACGATGATTCTTAAAAAACGTCGCCTCTTTAAAACGACGCCTCTTAAAAACGACGCCCCTATAAAAACGACGCCTCTTAAAAAACGACGTCTGTTAAAAAACGACGCCTCTCATAAAATGACGCCTCATATAAAACGACGCATCATTAAAAACGACGCCTCTCAAAAACGGCGCCTATTCTAAAACGACGCCTTCTAAAAACGACGCCTCTTAAAAACGACGCCTCTTAAAAAACGACGCCTCTTTAAAACGACGCCTCCTTCAAGAACGATGATTAAACTCTTTAAAACGACGCCCCTATGAAAACGACGCCTCTTTAAAATGACGCCTCTTTAAAACGACGCTTCTAAAGAACAACGCCTTTTAAGGAAGACGCCTCTTATAAAACGACGCCTCTTATAAAACGACGCCTCTTATAAAACGACGCCTCTTATAAAACGACGACTCTTATAAAACGACGCCTCTTATAAAACGACGCCTCTTATAAAACGACGCCTCTTATAAAACGACGCCTCTTATAAAACGACGCCTCTTATAAAACGACGCCTCTTATAAAACGACGCCTCTTATAAAACGACGCGTCTTATAAAACGACGCCTCTTATAAAACGACGCTTCTTTTAAATGACACCCAATTAAAAACGACGCCTCTTTAAAAACGACGCCTCTTTAAAATGACGCCTGTTAAAAAAGACGTCTCTCAAAAAACGACACATTTTTGAAACGACGCCTTCTAAAAACGACACCTCTTAAAAACGACGCCTCTTAAAAAACGACGCCTCTTTAAAACGACGCCTCCTTCAAGAACGATGATTAAACTCTTTAAAACGACGCCCCTATGAAAACGACGCCTCTTTAAAATGACGCCTCTTTAAAACGACGCTTCTAAAGAACAACGCCTTTTAAGGAAGACGCCTCTTATAAAACGACGCCTCTTATAAAACGACGCCTCTTATAAAACGACGCCTCTTATAAAACGACGACTCTTATAAAACGACGCCTCTTATAAAACGATGCCTCTTTTAAAACGACGCCTCTTATAAAACGACGCCTTTTATAAAACGACGCCTATTATAAAACGACGCCTTTTATAAAACGACGCCTCTTATAAAACGACGCCTCTTATAAAACGACGCCTCTTATAAAACGACGCCTCTTATAAAACGTCGCCTCTTATAAAACGACGCCTCTTATAAAACGACGCCTCTTATAAAACGACGCCTCTTATAAAACGACGCCTCTTATAAAACGACGTCTCTTATAAAACGACGCCTCTTATGAAACGACGCCTCTTATAAAACGACGCCTTTTATAAAACGACGCCTCTTATAAAACGACGCCTCTTCTGAAACGACGCCTCTTATAAAACGACGTCTCTTATAAAACGACGCTTCTTTAAAACGACGCTACTTAAAAACAACGTCTCTTAAAAAACGACGCCTCATAAAAAACGACGCCTCATAAAAAACGACGCCTCATTAAAAACGACGCCTCATAAAACGACGCCTATTATAAAACGACGCCTTCTAAAAACGACGCCTCTTAAAAACGACGCCTCTTAAAAAACGACGCCTCTTTAAAACGACGCCTCTTTAAAACGACGCCTCCTTCAAGAACGATGATTCTTAAAAAACGTCGCCTCTTTAAAACGACGCCTCTTATAAAACGACGCGTCTTATAAAACGACGCCTCTTATAAAACGACGCTTCTTTTAAATGACACCCAATTAAAAACGACGCCTCTTTAAAAACGACGCCTCTTTAAAATGACGCCTGTTAAAAAAGACGTCTCTCAAAAAACGACACATTTTTGAAACGACGCCTTCTAAAAACGACACCTCTTAAAAACGACGCCTCTTAAAAAACGACGCCTCTTTAAAACGACGCCTCCTTCAAGAACGATGATTAAACTCTTTAAAACGATGCCCCTATGAAAACGACGCCTCTTTAAAATGACGCCTCTTTAAAACGACGCTTCTAAAGAACAACGCCTTTTAAGGAAGACGCCTCTTATAAAACGACGCCTCTTATAAAACAACGCCTCTTATAAAACGACGCCTCTTATAAAACGACGACTCATAAAACGACGCCTCTCATAGAACGACGCCTCTTATAAAACGACGCCTTTTATAAAACGACGCCTCTTATAAAACGACGCCCCTATGAAAACGACGCCTCTTTAAAATGACGCTTCTTTAAAAACGACGCCTCTTATAAAACGACGCCTCTTATAAAACGACGCCTCTTATAAAACGACGCCTTTTATAAAACGACGCCTATTATAAAACGACGCCTCTTATAAAACGACTTCTCTTATAAAACGACGCTTCTTTTAAATTACGCTTCTTAAAAACGACGCCTCATAAAAAACGACGCTGCATATAAAATGACGCCTCTTAAAAAAGGACGCCTCATAAAAAAAGACGCCTCTAAAAAAACGACGCTATTAAAAAATTACGCCTCCTAATAACGACGCCTCTCAAAAGACGACGCCTCTTATAAAACGACGCCTCTTATAAAACGACGACTCTTATAAAACGGCGCCTCTTATAAAACGACGCCTCTTATAAAACGAGGCCTCCTTCAAGAACGATGATTCTTAAAAAACGTCGCCTCTTTAAAACGACGCCCCTATGAAAACGACGCCTCTTATAAAACGACGACTCTTATAAAACGACGCCTCTTATAAAACGGCGCCTCTTATAAAACGACGCCTCTTATAAAACGACGCCTCCTTCAAGAACGATGATTCTTAAAAAACGTCGCCTCTTTAAAACGACGCCCCTATGAAAACGACGCCTCTTTAAAATGACGCCTCTTTAAAACGACGCTTCTAAAGAACAACGCCTTTTAAGGAAGACGCCTCTTATAAAACGACGCCTCTTATAAAACAACGCCTCTTATAAAACGACGACTCATAAAACGACGCCTCTCATAGAACGACGCCTCTTATAAAACGACGCCTTTTATAAAACGACGCCTCTTATAAAACGACGCCCCTATGAAAACGACGCCTCTTTAAAATGACGCCTCTTTAAAAACGACGCCTCTTATAAAACGACGCCTCTTATAAAACGACGCCTCTTATAAAACGACGCCTTTTATAAAACGACGCCTATTATAAAACGACGCCTCTTATAAAACGACGTCTCTTATAAAACGACGCTTCTTTTAAATTACGCTTCTTAAAAACGACGCCTCATAAAAAACGACGCTGCATATAAAATGACGCCTCTTAAAAAAGGACGCCTCATAAAAAAAGACGCCTCTAAAAAAACGACGCTATTAAAAAATTACGCCTACTAATAACGACGCCTCTCAAAAGACGACGCCTCTTATAAAACGACGCCTCTTATAAAACGACGACTCTTATAAAACGACGCCTCTTATAAAACGGCGCCTCTTATAAAACGACGCCTCTTATAAAACGAGGCCTCCTTCAAGAACGATGATTCTTAAAAAACGTCGCCTCTTTAAAACGACGCCCCTATGAAAACGACGCCTCTTATAAAATGACGCCTCTTTAAAACGACGCTTCTAAAGAACAACGCCTTTTAAGGAAGACGCCTCTTAAACAACGACGTCTCTTTAAAAACGACGCCTCTTAAAAAACGACGCCTATTATAAAACGACGCCTCTTATAAAACGACGTCTCTTATAAAACGACGCTTCTTTAAAACGACGCTTCTTAAAAACGACGCCTCTTAAAAAAACGACGCCTCCTTAAAAAACGACGCTGCATATAAAATGACGCCTCTTAAAAAAGGACGCCTCTTAAAAACGACGCCTCCTTCAAGAACGATGATTCTTAAAAAAACGACGCCTCTTTAAAATGACGCCTCTTTAAAACGACGCTTCTAAAGAACAACGCCTTTTAAGGAAGACGCCTCTTATAAAACGACGCCTCTTATAAAACGACGCCTCTTATAAAACGACGACTCTTATAAAACGACGCCTCTTATAAAACGACGCCTCTTATAAAACGACTTTTCTTATAAAACGACGCCTCTTATAAAACGACGCCTCTTATAAAACGACGCCTCTTATAAAACGACGCCTTTTATATAATGACGCCTCTTATTAAACGACGCCTCTTATAAAACGACGCCTGTTATAAAACGACGCCTCTTATAAAACAACGCCTTTTATATAATGATGCCTCTTATAAAACGACGCCTCTTTAAAATGACGCCTCTTTAAAACGACGCTTCTAAAGAACAACGCCTTTTAAGGAAGACGCCTCTTATAAAACGACGCCTCTTAAAAAACGACGTCTCTTTATAAATGACGCCTAATTAAAAATGACGCCTCTTATAAAACGCCACCTTTTTGAAACGATGCCTCTATAAGAACGACGCCTCTTAAAAAAAGACGCCATTCAAAACTGACGCCTCTTAAAAATGACGCCTCTCAAAAAACGACGCCTCTTTAAAACGACGCCTCTTTAAAACGACGCCTCTTTCAAAAAAGACGCCTGTTAAAAAACGACGCCTCTTTAAAAACGACGCCTCTTAAAAAACGACACTTCTTAAAAAACTACACCTTTTTGAAACGACGCCTCTATAAGAACGACGCCTCTTAAAAAACGACACCATTCAAAAATGACGCCCCTTAAAAATGACGCCTCTCAAAAAACGACGCCTTTATAAAACGACGCCTCTTCAAAAACGACGTCTCTTTATAAATAACGCCTAACTAAAACGACGCCTCTTAAAAATGACGCCTCTCAAAAAACGACGCCTCTTTAAAACGACGCCTCTTCAAAAACGACGTCTCTTTATAAATGACGCCTAATTAAAAACGACGCCCCTTAAAAAACGACGCCTCTTAAAAACGACGCCTCTGAAAAAACGACGCCTCTTAAAGAACGCCTCTGAAAAAACGACGCCTGTTTAAAACGACGCCTTCTTAAAAAACGACGCCTCTTACAAAACGCCACCTTTTTGAAACGACGCCTCTTGAAGAACGACGCTGCTCAAAAAACGACACCTTTTTGAAACGACGCCGCTTAAAAAACGACGCCCCTAAAAAAAACGACGCCTCTTTAAAACGACGCCTCTTATAAAACGACGCCTCTTATAAAACGACGCCTTTTATAAAACGACGCCTCTTATAAAACTACGTCTCTTATAAAACGACGCTTCTTAAAAACGACGCTTCTTAAAAACGACGCGTCTTAAAAACGACGTCTCCTAAAAAACGACGCCTCATAAAAAACGACGCCTCTTTAAAAACGACGCCTCATAAAAAACGACACCTTTTTGAAACGACGCCTCTAAAAAAAAGACTCCTCTTAAAACACGACGCCTCTAAAAGAACGCCTCATAAAAAACGACGCCTCTTTAAAAACGACGCCTCATTAAAAACGACGCCTCTTATAAAACGACGCCTCCTAATAACGACGTCTCTTATAAAACGACGCCTCTTATAAAACGACGCTTCTTAAATACGACGTCTCTTAAAAAACGACGCCTCTTATAAAACTACGTCTCTTATAAAACGACGCTTCTTAAAAACGACGCTTCTTAAAAACGACGCGTCTTAAAAACGACGTCTCCTAAAAACGACGCCTCATAAAAAACGACGCCTCTTTAAAAACGACGCCTCATAAAAAACGACACCTTTTTGAAACGACGCCTCTAAAAAAAAGACTCCTCTTAAAACACGACGCCTCTAAAAGAACGCCTCATAAAAAACGACGCCTCTTTAAAAACGACGCCTCATTAAAAACGACGCCTCTTATAAAACGACGCCTCCTAATAACGACGTCTCTTATAAAACGACGCCTCTTATAAAACGACGCTTCTTAAATACGACGTCTCTTAAAAAACGACGTCTCTTTAGAAACGACGCGTCTTTAAAAACGACGCCTCTTAAAAAACGACGCCTCTTATAAAACGACGCCTCATATAAAACGACGCCTCTTAAAAAAGGACGCCTCATAAAAAACGACGCCTCTTAAAAAACGACGCTATTAAAAAATTACGCCTCCTAATAACGACGTCTCTCAAAAAACGACGCCTCTTTAAAACGACTCTTCATAAAAAAAGGACGACTATGGGGAACAATGTCACTTAAAAATCGACGTTTCTTAATAATAGACGCCTCTTTAAAAACGAAGCCTCCTTAAAAAACGATGCCTCGTACAAAACGCCACCGTTTTGAAACGACGCCTCTAAAAGAACGACGCCTCCTTATAATCGACGTCTATTAAAAACGTCGCCTCTTAAAAAACGACGCCTCATAATAAACGACGCCTCTTAAAAAACGACGTCTCCTTATAAATGACGCCTAATTAAAAATTACGCCTCTTATAAAACGCCACCTTTTTGAAACGACGCCTCTATAAGAACGACGCCATTCAAAAATGACGCCTCTTAAAAATGATGCCTCTCAAAAAACGACGCCTCTTTAAAACGACGCCTCTTCAAAAACGACGTCTCTTTATAAATGACGCCTAATTAAAAACGACGCCCCTTAAAAAACGACGCCTCTTAAAAACGACGCCTCTTAAAGAACGCCTCTGAAAAAACGACGCCTGTTTAAAACGACGCCTCTTACAAAATGCCACCTTTTTGAAACGACGCCTCTAAAAGAACGACGCTGCTCAAAAAACGACACCTTTTTGAAACGACGCCGCTTAAAAAACGACGCCCCTAAAAAAACGACGCCTCTTTAAAACGACGCCTCTTAAGAAACGACGCCTCTAAAAACGACGCCTCTTAAAAAACGACGCCTCATAATAAACGACGCTTCATTGAAAAAGACGCCTCTTTAAAACGACGCCTCTTAAAAAACGACGCCTCTTTAAAAACGACACCTCTTGAAAACGACGCCTCTTTAAAAACGACGCCTCTTGAAAACGACGCCTCTTTAAAAACGTCGCCTCTTTAAAACGATGCCCCTTAAAAAACGACGCCACTTAAAAACGACGGCTTTAAAAAACGACGCCTCTAAAGAACGACGCCTCATTAACAACGAGGCCTCTAAAAAAACGACGCCTGTTAAAAACGAAACCTCTAAAAAGCAACGCTTCTTAAAAACCGACGCCTCTTTAAAAACGACGCCTCATAAAAATCGAAACCGTTTTTAAACGACGCCTGCTTAAAACGACGCCTCCTTAAAAAACGACGCCTCTTAAGGAAGACGCCTGTTAAAAATGACGCCTCTTAAAAAACGTTTTTTCTTAAAAACAACGCATTTTGAACACTGACGCATCTTAAAAAGCGATGAAAAACGACGCACAAAACCGACGCCTTTTGATTCTGTTCCATAGCTTATAAGCCAAGTAATGCAGTTAGGTTCAACATTAAAACAAGTGAATTATTACATAACCAGTTTATTTAAAAACTCTCTTCACAACTTAATAGCAGTAGCAGGTAGTGGGAGCGGCACAACCGCAGGCTGGGGCCGCGTACATAGGGGGAGGGGCGAGCGGGGCCGGGGCCGCGTACATGGGGGCCGGGGCCGCGTACACGGGAGCGGGGGCTGCGTAAGTAATAGCTGGAGCTGCACAGGGGGCCGGGGCGTAGCTAGCGGGCAGGGCTAGGGGAGCGCCGCATCCACAGCCGGGCGGTAAAGCGGCTTCGAGCAGCGGTCCAGCGGCGGACAGCGCTGAAGTCAGCAGGCTGGGGAGAGCGGCGTCTAGCAGAGGCGGGAGGGTGGCAGCGATGGAAGCGGAGAGCGTGTTGGCGAGCGCGGGAGCGAGGACGGGCAGGGAGGGGGCGAGCGCGGCGAGGGCGGGGGGCACCGCGCACGGGTTGGGGGGGGCCACAGCGGGCGCGGGCAGCACTAGGGGCGCGGGGGCCGCGGAGTACGCGCAGTACTGAGCGCTGGCCAGCTGTGGACAGATGGAAGTAAAAGGTTATTCCAAAGGTACACTAAAACAGTTGAAAAGTAACAACTCAAGGGGTTTGTTGAACCCACCATGGAAAAACTAAAAGGTAAGAATCACCTAAACCACATATAACATAAGCTTAAAAATAAAAAAATACTCATTACAATCGAATTGAATCAGTTGTTTAGGAGCTACGTTGCCACAAACAGACTGACACTTCAAAATCTCAACACCTTTATTTTTGAGTCGGAGATTAAATCGCAGATTTTATGAACTGTTCAGCGATATGAGCTCAATTAACATAGTTCGCCATAAATGTTACTAAATTACAAAAGCTACTCTAGTTAGAGGGACTTAGGATGACTTAACAAAACTAGAATCTCCTGCACACATACCTGGAGGGCCGCGGCGAAGCAAACGACGAAGTAGGTGTTCATGTTGGTAGGATAGTCCAGGAGTGTCTGATGCCTGTCTGTTGAGACTCCCCGACTATATCCTGTCGCTTATCGCGTACATTGCGCAGAGAGTTGCTACACTGGGCGTTACATTGCTGGCTTATCACATGTACGTGCGGGGGATAAAGGTAACTAGGTGTTTTGAAAGGTTATGTTGGTTTGTTTTTTCTATGAACTATCAGTAAACCAGTAGGTAATCTTTGAAATATTTAAATTTAATAAATAATAGTATCAGCCTATAAACATCACCCTGCTGGGCACAGGCCTTTTGTCATGTAGAGAAGGCGCGAGCTTTGATCACTACGCTTACTCATTTGCGGATTGGCCGGTGATTACTTAAGACCTTCTTATATTTAACTTGAGATCTAAGTATCTAGTATGTTTCTTGTTTCATGCATATAAATTGGCATGTAGGTATATAACAAGCTTTTCGTATTTCATATAATCCGGTCCTTAATCAAAACTATAAGAAGCCTTCACGGAGCCTTCTTGCTGGCTCTACCTAAGCGTTCTTTCCTTTGTCGTACGAAAAAACATGTATATATTAATTAAATAAATGCGGAGAATATTCATGAATTGCTACTTTGGGTTCAGAGCAATGTATGATTACAAATCATTTCAAATTGCTAAAAACAACGACAATACCACAAACACCCAGACCCGAGGTAATGTGGAAAAGTCGGTTCCTACATTGACCCGTCCGGGGATCGAACCCGGAATCTGAGACCTAGCGACACCTCGTAAACCAGTGCGTTTTCATAACTTATGCCTGATTTTAACATTACTAGAACCTTAAAGAAAAAAAGCAGTGACTAGGATTACTCTTTAATAAAGTCCCAAGATTATTATTGTTGTTACCTTAATTTGTTTACAAACACTTCTGCTTATCCCCTTAGCAACAAGCATGATGACACACATATTGAAACAACCTGTATTGACACAGATACGCTATTAACTAGATACGGCACGTACGGCGCTTCCGAACGCTCTGCTATCTGTGGTACGTGACTTTTCCATTCATTCTCTATGTGTGTGTTACACCTAATTTGCAATTAACTGGCCTGTTGATGTAGTGGTTAGTGACCCTGACTGCTATACCGGAGGTCGTGGTCATTCCCATCCAGGACAAATATTTGTGTGATGAGCACGATCATTTGTTCTGTGACTGAGTATTATTTCTACATAATATATATATATATATATATATATATATATAATTTGAATCCATGATATGTATTTAGGATAAAATTGACTGAGATACCTATCGCGTAATAGACATACACAAAAGTATCATATAAATAAGAACCTCCTCTTTTTTTAAGTAGGTTAAATAAACAAAGCTGGTTGCTGACCAGGGAATTAAGATATATTTTGGCGGACTCTCAATAAAACAACAGTAAAATATAGTAAAAAAAGTATTTTATTATAAACTAAACTAAATCTAATACACACTTAAAATAATTATTATACTCGAGTTTATTATTCTCCACTTTGAACACAAGTATATTAAAAGTCATTTTAGTGTTACATCACGAAATGGTTTAATGTCATTAATTCAATCTAGAAAATATAAATAAAAAAAATATATTCAAGCAATACTGAAATAAATTATTTATTTATACTATGCCAATATTTACTAAGTATAAATCAACATTAAACATTGCAACTATTTTTATAATGGTAACCCTAAGTCAATCAATGACGTCATTATACTTATTACATTCGAAATCCTATAAATTAAATAATACTAGCACTAATACCTAGATCTAAACTCAGTCCCGATTGTATTAAGAAATAATTTAGACTTATTTTATAATAATTATTTTGTTCTTAATCGCGGGTGAATTTCATCTTATATAAAATATAAATTACAGTTTTTGAAAGTCGACTCTAAGCAGTTGACCTTAAGGTTCTGATTTCAGTGGCAACAACAATCAGGTGTAGTTGTCTATTTAAAAATAATATAGTTAATGCAGTTATTGAAAAGTCGACTCTAAAACGATGTTCCTAAGCTTCTTATTTCATTGGCAACAATCTTAAATCTATTTCTATATCTGTATTAATTTAAGTCTGAGAAAAACTTCACCCACGATTTTTACAACTTGTATAGAAGATGAAATAAACATTTATAGTACAGTTAAGTAGAGAATTGAGAGAAATAGCTTGAAGAGAGACAGAACACACATTATGAAATCACAGCCTCTTCTCAACTACAGCACATATACAAATACACAATATTATATACCTAAGGCCGTGTACTGCGTCAAGCAGACGAAAACAAATAATTCTTACAAACAAAAAACGACTTTAAAATAAGTCTTATATGGTTTTCTGATGGATCCTACTGTTATTACTGGATTAAATTAATATGGAACTACACTGGAGGCACGACCTTTAAAAAAAAAACAACAGAATTGAGTACCTCTTTTGTGAAGTCGGTTAAAAAAGTCAAGAGTCGAAAACGACGCGCGAGAGGTCGCAAGGTGCACTGACTATTTGTGACTAATACTTTTTATTACTTGAAACAAGTATTAATTAATCTTTGCCAAACTTTTACCCATTTCTGAACGGCTGATTAAGTTATAGTAAATCATCTGTAAAACGTAAATTCCGCTGTGATTGGTTGTTAGTCATTTGGTGAACCAATCACTACCTGTAGGGGTATTCGCTATCTCTTGTAGTCAACCCAAGCGATGTTCATTAAATAAAAATAACGGTATAAACAAAAAAATAGCATCGACTATGATCGGTGACCAATTATTTAATAGTATATCTCGTTAATAAACGACGTTAGAAGATTCGAAAAGGGTATTTTCACATAGTATTTAAGAAAGAAATTATTACTGTTGTTGACAACTGCCATAGCGAATACGCCCACTGATTTTAGTTTGACAGTTAGGAAGAATAGCGTTCTTACTTTCCTCAAACTAATATTATTATTTTTTATGCTGAATTAACAACAATAATTATATGGACCGTTTAGAAACCGGAAGTCTAATAAAAAGGTTATTTTTGTTGCAATAAATAGTTAAATACTTCTTAAATCCGAATCATTCTTAATATAAAGGTAACTTCAAATAATTATAAATACCGGCCTCTAAGCAAAAGCCTCTTTCTTTACATATGTAGCCATTTTCAATAACTTATCCTTAGATAGTTTTCTCTACGGTAGGATATTTTAAAATTTGAAATCGGATAGTAAAGAGATAATCTGTTAAACATCTAGTAGAGTAAACCAATCTAAAGATAGCTATATTATCAACCGCTAGAAAACATTGCACCATATTCATCACACATTTTAATAACTTATTTTAAATAACCAACAAAGATGATATATTAACTCTTCCTATAAATATAAAAAGGAGAACACTCATTAAGAAAACTGTAATAAATTATCACTTCAAATAAATAGCCACAGCCTAATATATTTGATATGGTAGTATTAAAACATTTTGATCATGTATCCGCCTACTACAGTACGGTGCAAACTTAATGGCGGCTCTGAACGCGAGGCGAGTCGCTGCGCAGTAACAAAGTAATGCGCCAGCGGGGGTGCGGGGCGAGGTACTGCGCTAAGTGTACCTAACTTCAGAGCCACCACTAACTTTGAATCCAACTATACATAACGACCAGAGAAACTGAGCTTTAAAATTTAAACATACATTAGAAAACTGTGTAGAGAGCCATCTATGAAACAACTTGAGAACTAAAACTTATATGTTTCATGTTGTGTAAAGCGGGAAGCACAATATATTATAAGGTGTCGCGAATTTTCTTTAAATAATATTTTTTCACGCTCTTCTACAGAGTGATACGCAAAAGCGTGGTCATATATGATCATCTTTCTTCAGAGTACAGTCAGAAACATGAATTTGACGTCACAGCTCAGTCATCATGAATTGCCTCCATTTAACAGACAGTATATTTAACTAGATTAGTTTCAGACTCAAAAGGGGTTGTTAATAATCAACTCTATAAAATTTTTCTTTTGTCATGTAAGCAAATAATTATGAAGATGATATATCTATTGCAAACAAAGCATTATGATGCTTTGTTTGCAATAACAATTCTTGCGTCACGTCACAAGTCTAATCGAAAACTGTACCTACCCGTGACGTCACAAGCCTAAAGTGGTTTATCTTTGTATTTTCTTTTTCTGTGATAGATGAAAAAATACGTGTCCATTCTTTTAGCAAACAGATAATATCTAGAAGGTGTGCAGTTGATGTCGGGGCGTGTTGGCGGCGTCATCGTCGACGGTGAGCAGCATGTTGAAGGAGAGGAACATGGCGGCGGCGGAGGCGAGGTGCCACGCGTCGTGACTGTCGAACAGCTGCAGCGACGAGCACACGGCGTTGTGCTGCCGCGACTGCGCCGGCGTTTGCTGCAAGGTGGAGACTCATGTAGTAGCGCCAACATCCCTGGTCACTGGGAACACTGGAAGTCCTGCACTGACACTCACCGACCACTTGGTCTTGGAGTCGAGGAACAGGCGCAGCGCGGAGAGCCAGGCCACGTGCGCCAGCAGCGCCAACATCCCTGGTCACTGGGAACACTGGAAGTCCTGCACTGACACTCACCGACCACTTGGTCTTGGAGTCGAGGAACAGGCGCAGCGCGGAGAGCCAGGCCACGTGCGCCAGCAGCGCCAACATCCCTGGTCACTGGGAACACTGGAAGTCCTGCACTGACACTCACCGACCACTTGGTCTTGGAGTCGAGGAACAGGCGCAGCGCGGAGAGCCAGGCCACGTGCGCCAGCAGCGCCAACATCCCTGGTCACTGGGAACACTGGAAGTCCTGCACTGACACTCACCGACCACTTGGTCTTGGAGTCGAGGAACAGGCGCAGCGCGGAGAGCCAGGCCACGTGCGCCAGCAGCGCCAACATCCCTGGTCACTGGGAACACTGGAAGTCCTGCACTGACACTCACCGACCACTTGGTCTTGGAGTCGAGGAACAGGCGCAGCGCGGAGAGCCAGGCCACGTGCGCCAGCAGCGCCAACATCCCTGGTCACTGGGAACACTGGAAGTCCTGCACTGACACTCACCGACCACTTGGTCTTGGAGTCGAGGAACAGGCGCAGCGCGGAGAGCCAGGCCACGTGCGCCAGCAGCGCCAACATCCCTGGTCACTGGGAACACTGGAAGTCCTGCACTGACACTCACCGACCACTTGGTCTTGGAGTCGAGGAACAGGCGCAGCGCGGAGAGCCAGGCCACGTGCGCCAGCAGCGCCAACATCCCTGGTCACTGGGAACACTGGAAGTCCTGCACTGACACTCACCGACCACTTGGTCTTGGAGTCGAGGAACAGGCGCAGCGCGGAGAGCCAGGCCACGTGCGCCAGCAGCGCCAACATCCCTGGTCACTGGGAACACTGGAAGTCCTGCACTGACACTCACCGACCACTTGGTCTTGGAGTCGAGGAACAGGCGCAGCGCGGAGAGCCAGGCCACGTGCGCCAGCAGCGCCAACATCCCTGGTCACTGGGAACACTGGAAGTCCTGCACTGACACTCACCGACCACTTGGTCTTGGAGTCGAGGAACAGGCGCAGCGCGGAGAGCCAGGCCACGTGCGCCAGCAGCGCCAACATCCCTGGTCACTGGGAACACTGGAAGTCCTGCACTGACACTCACCGACCACTTGGTCTTGGAGTCGAGGAACAGGCGCAGCGCGGAGAGCCAGGCCACGTGCGCCAGCAGCGCCAACATCCCTGGTCACTGGGAACACTGGAAGTCCTGCACTGACACTCACCGACCACTTGGTCTTGGAGTCGAGGAACAGGCGCAGCGCGGAGAGCCAGGCCACGTGCGCCAGCAGCGCCAACATCCCTGGTCACTGGGAACACTGGAAGTCCTGCACTGACACTCACCGACCACTTGGTCTTGGAGTCGAGGAACAGGCGCAGCGCGGAGAGCCAGGCCACGTGCGCCAGCAGCGCCAACATCCCTGGTCACTGGGAACACTGGAAGTCCTGCACTGACACTCACCGACCACTTGGTCTTGGAGTCGAGGAACAGGCGCAGCGCGGAGAGCCAGGCCACGTGCGCCAGCAGCGCCAACATCCCTGGTCACTGGGAACACTGGAAGTCCTGCACTGACACTCACCGACCACTTGGTCTTGGAGTCGAGGAACAGGCGCAGCGCGGAGAGCCAGGCCACGTGCGCCAGCAGCGCCAACATCCCTGGTCACTGGGAACACTGGAAGTCCTGCACTGACACTCACCGACCACTTGGTCTTGGAGTCGAGGAACAGGCGCAGCGCGGAGAGCCAGGCCACGTGCGCCAGCAGCGCCAACATCCCTGGTCACTGGGAACACTGGAAGTCCTGCACTGACACTCACCGACCACTTGGTCTTGGAGTCGAGGAACAGGCGCAGCGCGGAGAGCCAGGCCACGTGCGCCAGCAGCGCCAACATCCCTGGTCACTGGGAACACTGGAAGTCCTGCACTGACACTCACCGACCACTTGGTCTTGGAGTCGAGGAACAGGCGCAGCGCGGAGAGCCAGGCCACGTGCGCCAGCAGCGCCAACATCCCTGGTCACTGGGAACACTGGAAGTCCTGCACTGACACTCACCGACCACTTGGTCTTGGAGTCGAGGAACAGGCGCAGCGCGGAGAGCCAGGCCACGTGCGCCAGCAGCGCCAACATCCCTGGTCACTGGGAACACTGGAAGTCCTGCACTGACACTCACCGACCACTTGGTCTTGGAGTCGAGGAACAGGCGCAGCGCGGAGAGCCAGGCCACGTGCGCCAGCAGCGCCAACATCCCTGGTCACTGGGAACACTGGAAGTCCTGCACTGACACTCACCGACCACTTGGTCTTGGAGTCGAGGAACAGGCGCAGCGCGGAGAGCCAGGCCACGTGCGCCAGCAGCGCCAACATCCCTGGTCACTGGGAACACTGGAAGTCCTGCACTGACACTCACCGACCACTTGGTCTTGGAGTCGAGGAACAGGCGCAGCGCGGAGAGCCAGGCCACGTGCGCCAGCAGCGCCAACATCCCTGGTCACTGGGAACACTGGAAGTCCTGCACTGACACTCACCGACCACTTGGTCTTGGAGTCGAGGAACAGGCGCAGCGCGGAGAGCCAGGCCACGTGCGCCAGCAGCGCCAACATCCCTGGTCACTGGGAACACTGGAAGTCCTGCACTGACACTCACCGACCACTTGGTCTTGGAGTCGAGGAACAGGCGCAGCGCGGAGAGCCAGGCCACGTGCGCCAGCAGCGCCAACATCCCTGGTCACTGGGAACACTGGAAGTCCTGCACTGACACTCACCGACCACTTGGTCTTGGAGTCGAGGAACAGGCGCAGCGCGGAGAGCCAGGCCACGTGCGCCAGCAGCGCCAACATCCCTGGTCACTGGGAACACTGGAAGTCCTGCACTGACACTCACCGACCACTTGGTCTTGGAGTCGAGGAACAGGCGCAGCGCGGAGAGCCAGGCCACGTGCGCCAGCAGCGCCAACATCCCTGGTCACTGGGAACACTGGAAGTCCTGCACTGACACTCACCGACCACTTGGTCTTGGAGTCGAGGAACAGGCGCAGCGCGGAGAGCCAGGCCACGTGCGCCAGCAGCGCCAACATCCCTGGTCACTGGGAACACTGGAAGTCCTGCACTGACACTCACCGACCACTTGGTCTTGGAGTCGAGGAACAGGCGCAGCGCGGAGAGCCAGGCCACGTGCGCCAGCAGCGCCAACATCCCTGGTCACTGGGAACACTGGAAGTCCTGCACTGACACTCACCGACCACTTGGTCTTGGAGTCGAGGAACAGGCGCAGCGCGGAGAGCCAGGCCACGTGCGCCAGCAGCGCCAACATCCCTGGTCACTGGGAACACTGGAAGTCCTGCACTGACACTCACCGACCACTTGGTCTTGGAGTCGAGGAACAGGCGCAGCGCGGAGAGCCAGGCCACGTGCGCCAGCAGCGCCAACATCCCTGGTCACTGGGAACACTGGAAGTCCTGCACTGACACTCACCGACCACTTGGTCTTGGAGTCGAGGAACAGGCGCAGCGCGGAGAGCCAGGCCACGTGCGCCAGCAGCGCCAACATCCCTGGTCACTGGGAACACTGGAAGTCCTGCACTGACACTCACCGACCACTTGGTCTTGGAGTCGAGGAACAGGCGCAGCGCGGAGAGCCAGGCCACGTGCGCCAGCAGCGCCAACATCCCTGGTCACTGGGAACACTGGAAGTCCTGCACTGACACTCACCGACCACTTGGTCTTGGAGTCGAGGAACAGGCGCAGCGCGGAGAGCCAGGCCACGTGCGCCAGCAGCGCCAACATCCCTGGTCACTGGGAACACTGGAAGTCCTGCACTGACACTCACCGACCACTTGGTCTTGGAGTCGAGGAACAGGCGCAGCGCGGAGAGCCAGGCCACGTGCGCCAGCAGCGCCAACATCCCTGGTCACTGGGAACACTGGAAGTCCTGCACTGACACTCACCGACCACTTGGTCTTGGAGTCGAGGAACAGGCGCAGCGCGGAGAGCCAGGCCACGTGCGCCAGCAGCGCCAACATCCCTGGTCACTGGGAACACTGGAAGTCCTGCACTGACACTCACCGACCACTTGGTCTTGGAGTCGAGGAACAGGCGCAGCGCGGAGAGCCAGGCCACGTGCGCCAGCAGCGCCAACATCCCTGGTCACTGGGAACACTGGAAGTCCTGCACTGACACTCACCGACCACTTGGTCTTGGAGTCGAGGAACAGGCGCAGCGCGGAGAGCCAGGCCACGTGCGCCAGCAGCGCCAACATCCCTGGTCACTGGGAACACTGGAAGTCCTGCACTGACACTCACCGACCACTTGGTCTTGGAGTCGAGGAACAGGCGCAGCGCGGAGAGCCAGGCCACGTGCGCCAGCAGCGCCAACATCCCTGGTCACTGGGAACACTGGAAGTCCTGCACTGACACTCACCGACCACTTGGTCTTGGAGTCGAGGAACAGGCGCAGCGCGGAGAGCCAGGCCACGTGCGCCAGCAGCGCCAACATCCCTGGTCACTGGGAACACTGGAAGTCCTGCACTGACACTCACCGACCACTTGGTCTTGGAGTCGAGGAACAGGCGCAGCGCGGAGAGCCAGGCCACGTGCGCCAGCAGCGCCAACATCCCTGGTCACTGGGAACACTGGAAGTCCTGCACTGACACTCACCGACCACTTGGTCTTGGAGTCGAGGAACAGGCGCAGCGCGGAGAGCCAGGCCACGTGCGCCAGCAGCGCCAACATCCCTGGTCACTGGGAACACTGGAAGTCCTGCACTGACACTCACCGACCACTTGGTCTTGGAGTCGAGGAACAGGCGCAGCGCGGAGAGCCAGGCCACGTGCGCCAGCAGCGCCAACATCCCTGGTCACTGGGAACACTGGAAGTCCTGCACTGACACTCACCGACCACTTGGTCTTGGAGTCGAGGAACAGGCGCAGCGCGGAGAGCCAGGCCACGTGCGCCAGCAGCGCCAACATCCCTGGTCACTGGGAACACTGGAAGTCCTGCACTGACACTCACCGACCACTTGGTCTTGGAGTCGAGGAACAGGCGCAGCGCGGAGAGCCAGGCCACGTGCGCCAGCAGCGCCAACATCCCTGGTCACTGGGAACACTGGAAGTCCTGCACTGACACTCACCGACCACTTGGTCTTGGAGTCGAGGAACAGGCGCAGCGCGGAGAGCCAGGCCACGTGCGCCAGCAGCGCCAACATCCCTGGTCACTGGGAACACTGGAAGTCCTGCACTGACACTCACCGACCACTTGGTCTTGGAGTCGAGGAACAGGCGCAGCGCGGAGAGCCAGGCCACGTGCGCCAGCAGCGCCAACATCCCTGGTCACTGGGAACACTGGAAGTCCTGCACTGACACTCACCGACCACTTGGTCTTGGAGTCGAGGAACAGGCGCAGCGCGGAGAGCCAGGCCACGTGCGCCAGCAGCGCCAACATCCCTGGTCACTGGGAACACTGGAAGTCCTGCACTGACACTCACCGACCACTTGGTCTTGGAGTCGAGGAACAGGCGCAGCGCGGAGAGCCAGGCCACGTGCGCCAGCAGCGCCAACATCCCTGGTCACTGGGAACACTGGAAGTCCTGCACTGACACTCACCGACCACTTGGTCTTGGAGTCGAGGAACAGGCGCAGCGCGGAGAGCCAGGCCACGTGCGCCAGCAGCGCCAACATCCCTGGTCACTGGGAACACTGGAAGTCCTGCACTGACACTCACCGACCACTTGGTCTTGGAGTCGAGGAACAGGCGCAGCGCGGAGAGCCAGGCCACGTGCGCCAGCAGCGCCAACATCCCTGGTCACTGGGAACACTGGAAGTCCTGCACTGACACTCACCGACCACTTGGTCTTGGAGTCGAGGAACAGGCGCAGCGCGGAGAGCCAGGCCACGTGCGCCAGCAGCGCCAGCAGCCAGGTGTGTGCTGCGGGCCGCTCGCGGTGCACCAGCTTCATGCTCACGTAGAACAGCGTGTACAGGATCGCGTTGCCCATCAGGATGGCGAGCAGCTGGCGGGCGAAGTCCTTGTTGTGCTCGTAGGCACTGAAGGTGTAGAGGTGCAAGTTAATAGCGGTAGTACCTAAAGATTTTTTTATGGGACCAACCCGCAAAACCTATCCACCATTGCAAAATCTGAAAGCCTAAACTTGCAATATGGCCATCACCTGACGATACATTACGTAACATCACATCACGTGACATAATATCAAGTGATATCACATCACGTGACATCGCATCACGTGACATTACATCAAGTGATATGACATGACAGCACATAATATCACACAACGGGACCTAACATCAAATCAAGAAACGTTAGCAAAAACACGCAAAAAAAAGTTTGGAAAAGAACAACTAACTAGTCTCACTTTTAAAGTTCAGTTTGAGCGACAGTTCATATTTATTAAATCTTTTCAAAGTCACTAGTCAACCCAAAAATATTGTAAAAAACTGTTGCTGCCTGAAATAATTGTTACAGTCGAAATTCAAGTACAAACAACATAAACCGACACTAGAAGATTACCTGTATATAGCGAAGGCCCAGTTAGCGAGGTTAGCGAGCGCCAGCAACGCAGCTCGCGCGCGATGCGCCGGCTGCAGCGCTCTTATACCGGCCGTACGTAAGGCGGACACGCCGCGACCCGCCGCTGAAAACTCTACAAGGGGTGTCATAGTGACTTAAAACTGGATTACACCCGATATATTTGCCAATTTGTTACAGATCCATGATTGCTGTGCCAGAAAAAAAGGCCAGATCCCAGAGAAGAGACATTTTACCAGCAGTGTCAATGCAAAAGTGATAATATGGCAGATATTTCTTTTGGTAAATAATGTCTTTGCATATTTGTCATCTTATTCAACATGTTACTGTTTAGTGTGTAAATTAATAATATACTTGACGGAGAGGCGGCGCGCTCATTATGAATTATTCGTTTTAATTGTGTATTATATCATAACTCGATTTGTTAACATTATTTACGTCGATTTTAATGAGCGGTAACCCCGAATAGAGTAGTTGGTATCAGCAAGAGGAGTGACAGTTGTTGTCATTCAATTGACAGCGGCTGGACGATGGTGCTCACTGGCTAACCTATTGGCTCATAATCCATTGTGATCCTGTTTATTTTGTGGTGTTTCGTATTAATTTGTGGACCATGTAAATAAAAAGACATTTGGCGATAAAAGTGTGCTATTATTTCTAAATTCATGCCGTTATAACGCCCACGATGGACGGCGGTAGCCAAGATCGCAACGAGGTCCCTTCCGAAGCTCCTACATAATTATAAGAAATTTTGCTGGTTTTCCAAAATATTTTATTTATCAATGACGGAAGATTAATGTAATCGCGAAAATCGTCGATAACATACAAAAAACAAGAATATATTGAAGTGACTGAGTAAAAGTGTCATTGATACCACCCTGGGTACGAACCTATATAAAAAAGGATACAAAAACCACGAAATAAAAAAATTTGAAAATACTAATTGAATATCGGTACAACTCACCCAATTTAAAATTGCCGGCATAATATATCTTGAGGGTGAGCACGAAGCAGGTCAGCATGTGCAGGATCGTGAACAGAATGGAGAACGGCACGCTCGGGTACAGGATGCCGAATAAACCTGGTGTCACATACATAATTATAATGATGTGTCACATGGGTGGTGTGATGTCACATGACGCATGTGTGATGTGATGACACGTGTCATGCGATGTCACATGTGTGATGTGATGAGACATGTGTTATGTGATGTCACATGTGTGATGTGATAAGACATGTGTGTTGTGATGTCACATGTGTTATGTGATGACTGAAGACACGTGTGATGTGATGTCACATGTGTGATGTGATGACACATGTGTGATGTGATGTCACATGTGTGATGTGATGTCACATGTGTGATGTGTTGTCACATGTGTGATGTGATGACACTTGTGTAATGTGATGTCACATGTGTGGTGTGATGTGATGTCACATGTGTGATGTAATGTCACACGTGTGATGTGATGTCACATATGTGATGTGACGAGTGTGGGACACTCACCCAGCGTCATGATGACGGCGATGATCATGAAGGTGGTGTGCGCGCTGGGGATGATGTCCGAGTGCCGGTTCTGGTATAACTTGATCATCACCAGCACCGCTATCACGTACATGAACGACGAATCTATCAGACAAAAAGACAAATAAATCAAGAATTACCTACTAGGGCAGAAAATACAGTATTTAAGTCCGTATCCCCGAAGGGTTAGGCAGAGGTGTACCAATGTACACCCACAGTTCGCCGATATGTTTAGGTCCCATGTAATAGGGGGCGAGAGTATTGCCACAACCGAGCACAAATCCAAACGCCGACCTGCTACTGAGAATTTCATAGAAAAACCCAATAACACCTTGGTCGACTTGTGAATGGAAACCAAGACCTCTAGCGTAGCAGTCGCGCGAACCACCTTGCAGTAAGATTGTATCTACATACCAAATTGGAAGTTCATCTTGTTGGGGCAGAGATGGTAGCAGGCGGAGAGCAGACCCTCCATCATCAGCCCGAGCCCCATGGAGTACAGCAGACCGTAGTGCTGAGGGATGCCCATGTCCTGGAATATCACCACACATATAGTACTCTCCATTTCTGCCTGACCTGTTGGTCTAGTGGTTAGTGACCCTGACTGCTATACCGGAGCTCGTGGTCATTCCCACCCAGGACACATGTTTGTGTGATGAGCACGATCATTTGTTCTGTCAGGTATAATTTATCCATAACATGTGTGTTTTTCTTATACATATATAAAATTCTCGAGTCACAATGTTAGTTACCATACTCCTCCGAAATGTCTCGACCGATTTTTATGAAATTTTAAATGCATATTCAGTAGGTCTAAGAATCGTCTACGATCTATTTTTCATACCCCTAAGTGGTAGTAGGCAGGTAGGTAGTAGGCAAGTGCTAGGTAGAAAAAGTTGCATTACAACGCATTAATAATTTGGTCTGGGTACCATAACACAAGCTCTGCTTAGCGTGGGATCAGATGACCGCGTGTGAGTTGTCCCGGAATATTTCCCACTGACCTGCGGCCTGCCCCTACTCCTGAGCTGGCGGTGGCGGACCTGGCCCAGGAACACGGCGCCCAGCAACACGTAGCCCACGTTGGAGTACACGTGGTTGAAGTCCGAGAGCGACTCTCTCTCCATCTCCCACTGACCTGCGGCCTGCCCCTACTCCTGAGCTGGCGGTGGCGGACCTGGCCCAGGAACACGGCGCCCAGCAACACGTAGCCCACGTTGGAGTACACGTGGTTGAAGTCCGAGAGCGACTCTCTCTCCATCTCCCACTGACCTGCGGCCTGCCCCTACTCCTGAGCTGGCGGTGGCGGACCTGGCCCAGGAACACGGCGCCCAGCAACACGTAGCCCACGTTGGAGTACACGTGGTTGAAGTCCGAGAGCGACTCTCTCTCCATCTCCCACTGACCTGCGGCCTGCCCCTACTCCTGAGCTGGCGGTGGCGGACCTGGCCCAGGAACACGGCGCCCAGCAACACGTAGCCCACGTTGGAGTACACGTGGTTGAAGTCCGAGAGCGACTCTCTCTCCATCTCCCACTGACCTGCGGCCTGCCCCTACTCCTGAGCTGGCGGTGGCGGACCTGGCCCAGGAACACGGCGCCCAGCAACACGTAGCCCACGTTGGAGTACACGTGGTTGAAGTCCGAGAGCGACTCTCTCTCCATCTCCCACTGACCTGCGGCCTGCCCCTACTCCTGAGCTGGCGGTGGCGGACCTGGCCCAGGAACACGGCGCCCAGCAACACGTAGCCCACGTTGGAGTACACGTGGTTGAAGTCCGAGAGCGACTCTCTCTCCATCTCCCACTGACCTGCGGCCTGCCCCTACTCCTGAGCTGGCGGTGGCGGACCTGGCCCAGGAACACGGCGCCCAGCAACACGTAGCCCACGTTGGAGTACACGTGGTTGAAGTCCGAGAGCGACTCTCTCTCCATCTCCCACTGACCTGCGGCCTGCCCCTACTCCTGAGCTGGCGGTGGCGGACCTGGCCCAGGAACACGGCGCCCAGCAACACGTAGCCCACGTTGGAGTACACGTGGTTGAAGTCCGAGAGCGACTCTCTCTCCATCTCCCACTGACCTGCGGCCTGCCCCTACTCCTGAGCTGGCGGTGGCGGACCTGGCCCAGGAACACGGCGCCCAGCAACACGTAGCCCACGTTGGAGTACACGTGGTTGAAGTCGGAGAGGAAGCCCAGCGGGTGGGCGCAGAGGAAGTTGTAGTAGCACAGGTCCTGGTCCCCCGTCTGGAACACCATCTGGGACCGAGCGGGACCGACACTCAGTAACATCAAGGCACGCATTAAGGAAATGTTGTTATTCAGTTCTTTAATTTAGGAAATTTGACAAGCTATTGGTATACCTAAATAAGTAAATAAATGTATGAAATGAACGACAAATTAATATTGGTATACCTACATCAATAAAAGCGTGTATGAAACAAATAACTCACCCGTTGGTATGTGAACAGTAGCTGTACGACGGGCAGAGCATACACCACAGCCACAGTGAGAGCGCCCCAGAAGTACCTAAAATATATCTTATTGGTGAAAAGAAATGCTACCCAAAGCTTTCAACATAGTGGGGATAAAAAATTGATTCGAAAGTAAGATCTACTCAAAACCCTGAAAACACCAATTTAAACTTAACAAAAAGGATTCTATCTTAATCTCTTTACCTTATTCCAATAAAACGACATAAGTTCGAAAAGAAGAAAGTTTTATTCATACCTGTCAGATCTTCTGGCGAAGGTTTCAGGCGGCGCTCGCGTTAACTTCTGCACGGTGAGCGGGTGCGAGCGAGACCACTGCTCATCTGCACAACGCATTGGATTCATATTGATGCTTAAATGTCTTGCATCACACCATATAATACCCAGTTTACCTTTATCAGCCTTCATGCAAAATGTAAAATTATCGGTGGGATTGCGATTTTATTATACGGAGTTCCTTTGAGCACCTTCTGGCTCCATCAGACTAGGGACTTGAAATCATTCTTATGTGAAACAGCTCAACACCAGATATTTTTTCGATTTTAACGATAATGTAATTTAAAAAGTGGTGATTTGCAACGAGAGAGCCCAGCAGTAGACTTATAAGGGATGATGACGATGGTAGATAACAAGGGTAGTTAATAAACTTTGTAATTAAATAACGGAGTTATATTATTCTGTCGCGGCGTGTTGTGTCGCGGCAAAAGTATGAACGGGACAGACGCGCGGCACATCAATATTGTATACATATGTTGTTATTTACATATGTTTTGACGACCTCCGTGGTCGAGTGGCGTATGCACCAGTTTTCAAGGTGTCGCTAGCTCTGAGGTCCCGGCTTCGATCCCCGGACGGGTCCATGTAGAAAGTCACTTTTCTACATTGTCTCGGGTCTGGGCATTTGTGGGACCTTCGTTGTTTCTGAATTTCATAACACAAGTGCTTTATAGCTACTTACTTTGGGTTCAGAGCAATGTATGTGATGTTGTCCGCATTTATTTATTTATTTTATATGTTCGATACAATTCTGGCGCGACACGCCACACCACAACACGACAACACAATAGCAGCCTATGAGTACATACCATCGGCCTCGCCGTCACTGTCGGCCTCTTCCTTGGGCGCGGCCTCGGCCGACGTGGACGCCTGCACTATCGGCTCCTCTTCCACGATCGTCACTGTTTCTTTAAATATACATACAAAACATAACATTAGGGAAAGCGCAAAAGTGGATACCTTTTGTACCAAAATCTGTACTGGAAGTGTTTGGTTATCGATTGCAACGTATTGTAAGGAAAATTGTTGTAATTAATTGCTTGTGTCTTCTTTTTGAAAGCAGTTGCCGGCACTGAACGCTTTTTCGATATAGTAAAGTAAGTGGAAGCAACGGGGTACAAAAAAAGGGTGTCTGTCTGCGGAGAAAGGAAGTGTCAGATTTAGTATTGATTTTATGAAAGACTTTTAGGTTTACGCGAATGTTGATTGCAAAAGTGTCGAAACGTCAGGACTTAAAATCTAAAGACAAAAGCGAAAAAAATATAAAAAAGTTAGTTTAGTAAGCTGACAGGATATGTAGCATATATGTGTGCATTACCAGTGCAGCGCGAGGTGCAGGCGACGAGCGCGAGCACGACGAGCAGCGCCACGGCCGCCACCAGCGCCAGCGTCGCCAGCGCGCCCACCACGTACTCGCGGTACGATATCGTCGCTAGCACGCGGAACCTATACAGTAAACATACATGTGTAGTGTAGAAACTAAACTAGCCACACATAAGGAAAACCTAGTGTTTATGTCGCGACGCAGCGTTTGACAACACGACGCCAACGCTGCCTTTTACGTACGACGCAGAGTTATTACCAGGAGAGGTCGCAGTTTACGTCGCGACGCTTCGTTATTACAAGGTGACGCCGCTATTTACGTTGCGACGCAGCGTTTAAGAACACGACGCCATGTTATTATAATACGACGCTGCGTTTTACAATACAACGCTTTTTTATTAAAAGGGGACGCCGCAATTTAGGTGGTTACGCAGCATTTCAAAAAAACAACGCTGAGTTTAACAACAAAATGCAGTATTTAAAAACACATAACAGCGTTTTAGTACATAATATTTAGCGCATCTAACAACACGACGCTGCGTTCAAAACAAGACGACGCTACCTTTTGCAAGATTTAGAAGGTGACATCATACAGATGCGTATTAACCTTGGAAATAATAACACGGCGTTACATTATCGCTGCCTAATAATAACGCCATGTCTAACCACTAAACTACAGGCCAGTTTATATTAACAGTCAAACACACTACAGCTACTCAAGTTAAAGTACCACTCACGTGAAGTTCTTCATCCTGTTATCATCCCAGAGCTGCGCGCGCGCATCTTTCTGACCAGTGCAGGCCTCGTCGTTCTCGTTCACTATGAACACTATGTAGAAACCCGTCGGGAACATCGATTGCTAGGAGACACAAAAATAATAAAATAATAAAAAAAAATAGTTTACGTTTCATGCAAAATTCCTAAAAAAAAATTCTCCCATGTATAATCAATAAATCTAATAGCAAACATATTTAAATAGTATGAGTGTTATAGCCTCTCTGGTCGTGTGTTCTGACTCACCGTAAGTGTGATCCCTCCCTTGCTCATCATAGTGAGATGGTAGCCCTTGTATAAAACCTCTTTTTCGTTGTCAAACACCGGACACTAGAACGAAATGAGAATTAATTATTCACAGCAGATACGGATACCACGGTACATCACGTCATGTCACGTGATATCATGTTTCGTCACACCATGTCACGTCATATCATACACGTCACACCATGTCACGTCATATCATGCACGTCATATCATATCACGTCACACCATGTCACGTCACATCATGTCACGTCACACCATGTCACGTCACATCATGTCACGTCACATCATGTCACGTCACACCATGTCACGTTAAATCATGTCATATTACATCATGTCACGTCAAATCATGTCACGTCACATCTTGTCACATCACATCATATTAAGTCACATCGCATCATATCACATCACATCACATCACGTCACGTCACGTCACGTCACAACACACCATCTCATGTCACGCCATGTCACATCATAATTTATCCCTATTCAGAACTCACCGCATTGCTCTGTATGGAGACGGTGGCGCACACGTCGGTGTCGGAGTCTATCATTAATATCACGCTCTTGGGGATCGTGTAGTTGAACCTGTATCAAAAACACACATTACAATCTTTCATCTCTTTGAAGTAGAGTTTCTAAAAAAGACAAAGAGATACTGTTTTACTTTAATTTCCAATATTGATTGGAACATCTCATATCTCAACTCATTAATAGTCTCACCGATGGACGAATCATCTTTAAATATTGACGAAAATAACAAAAACAATACCCCTCAATGTTAGTTTGTTCTTTATAGAGTTTTATTGTAAAGTAAGGACTTTAGTAAAATTACACATAAACATAAAAAGCATCCGACATCTATGAGTATAGGACCAGCTCCGAGACTGATACCGTTAGCGATCTTAAAAATACATGTTTTTATATCGTCCACAATTACCAGACGTAACCTCAAATACTACATACTGCCATCTCTTGAACACCCACACTAGCAGTTACAAGTGACTTAGCAGGTATAACATATGATGACGTCACATACCTAGGCCTCATTCCGGATTCTTCCAATCCTGTGATGTTCCAGGGATGCTGGTCGAACGAGAAGTAGTAGTACTTCGGAGTACTCGGGGTCACGTTCAACTCCACCTTCTGATGGCCGGAAGATAATAACATAATGTATCCATCACGACATAACATGACATCACATCATAACATGTCATGACACTATAACATGTCATCACACAATAACATATCATCACACAATAGCATGTCATCACACAATAACATATCATCACACTATAACATGTCATCACATCATAACATATCATCACACTATAACATGTCATCACACAATAACATGTCATCACACTGTAACATGTCATCACACTATAACATATCATCACACTATAACATATCATCACACTATAACATGTCATCACACAATAACATGTCATCACATCATAACATATCATCACACTATAACATGTCATCACACTATAACATGTCATCACATCATAACATATCATCACACTATAACATGTCATCACACAATAACATGTCATCACACCATAACATGTCATCACATCATAACATATCATCACACTATAACATGTCATCACACAATAACATGTCATCACATCATAACATATCATCACACTATAACATGTCATCACACCATAACATGTCATCACACAATAACATGTCATCACACAATAACATGTCATCACATCATAACATATCATCACACTATAACATGTCATCACACAATAACATGTCATCACACAATAACATGTCATCACATCATAACATATCATCACACTATAACATGTCATCACACAATAACATGTCATCACACAATAACATGTCATCACACAATAACATGTCATCACATCATAACATATCATCACACTATAACATGTCATCACACTATAACATGTCATCACATCATAACATATCATCACACTATAACATGTCATCACACAATAACATGTCATCACACAATAACATGTCATCACATCATAACATATCATCACACTATAACATGTCATCACACAATAACATGTCATCACATCATAACATATCATCACACTATAACATATCATCACACCATAACATGTCATCACACAATAACATGTCATCACACAATAACATGTCATCACATCATAACATATCATCACACTATAACATGTCATCACACAATAACATGTCATCACACAATAACATGTCATCACATCATAACATATCATCACACTATAACATGTCATCACACAATAACATGTCATCACATCATAACATATCATCACACTATAACATGTCCTCACACTATAACATGTCATCACACTATAACATTTCATCACATCATAACATATCATCACACTATAACATGTCATCACATAATAACATGTCATCACATCATAACATATCATCACACTATAACATGTCATCACACTATAACATGTCATCACACTATAACATGTCATCACACAATAACATGTCATCACATCATAACATATCATCACACTATAACATGTCATCACACTATAGCATGTCATCACATCATAACATGTCATCACACTATAGCATGTCATCACATCATAACATGTCATCACAGTATAACATGTCATCACACTACAGCGTGAATATTAGGTCGTTGTTTTCCCGAAGCGAAATGAGTTTGTATCGGTCATACAATCGATTAATATATATAAAAAAAATTAGACTCAATAAATGGCGGATTAACAATTGTTATAAACAAAACTCGAAAGTGACTTCAACCAGTAGTAATACATCGCGCTATACCTACGCGGGCGGGCGCGCGGTTACCCCGAACGCCGCGCGGTCGTTGCACTTCGCGTGTAAGTCAGCTGATCGCTACTCGTGATTTAATAAAACACAAAACCAATAAGTAATTCAAATTTTCGCTTCAAACTTTTACGGGCTTAGGATCGTCATAAATACTTAAAAAATCAAAATAGGTATCTTTAAAAAAAGTCGGAATTTGATAATTAAGTATTTAAGGCGTAGGTATTTAAAAATGGAATCGACTTATTTACAATGATTTTGATTACCTAACCTACTTTTAAATGTTTATTTACAAAGTACGAGTACTTACACTTAACGGTAGCGGAGTAATTGTTCGAAATGTAAACCACTACGTTCAATGCACAAACGAACACGTTTTAACTGATTGTCTTTCAGTTTCATTAAAGTGTCTCTGTCACGTCTCACGATATTAAAAGCGTCCACTATCGCACTTATCAAAGAGTCGCGTGTTTGGTGTTCCTCACGATACACCAAGTTCTTGAGCTCAAGCCACAAATAAAAGTCCAAGGGAGTCAAGGCCGGGCTCCTCGGAGGCCAAGGGTGTGGCCCGCCACGAAAATAAAATGATAAGGATGCAGTCCTTCTGTGTTGAGCACTTTCATCGCACATTCATCACTTGACGTCATCGACGTTCGCGCACAGAACACTAACTAATAAGTAATAGGTACTAAGCCGTAGGCACAGAGCGCAACATTTGGCGGCATTCTATTGTGTTTCGGCGCTTGCCGCGTGCATGCAAGCTAATTTATACCGTATCACCATGACCGAGAGCTTATTTTCCTCTGAACATTTATTATTGAATCTTTCTTTGTAAGTTTGCCGACAACACGTGGCGGCGGCGTGTGCGTTTCGTGTTACCTACAGGTGCCTACGTGATCTCTAGTGAGTGAACTACTATTGATTATCGCTCTTTCGAGTTTATGAATACTTTTTTAATGATTTGAAAAAAAAACACTATGTTTTTTAAGTTAAACTTTGTATTTCGATAGTACTACTGATGGGTAATCGTCCTGCCGCGGGAAAACAACCATTCAATTTTCACGGTGTATAACATGTCATCACACTATAACATGTCATCACATCATAACATGTCATCACACTATAACATGTCATCACACTATAACATGTCATCACACTATAACATGTCATCACACTATAACATGTCATCACACTATAACATGTCATCACACTATAACATGTCATCACACTATCACATGTCATCACACTATAACACGTCCTCACACTATAACATGTCATCACACTATAACATGTCATCACACTATAACATGTCATCACACTATAACATGTCCTCACATCATAACATGTCATCACGTCATCACACAGACACAACGTAAATCTGTCTGTCAATCTCCACATATGTGGAGGTTTATCATAATGTCATGTCTTTCCCCCCCCCCAAATCAGACACCCCCCCCCCCCCCGAAATCAGACACTCACGTCTCCCCCTCCCCCGAAATCAGACACTCATGTCTCTCCCCAACCCCACTGTGGACTGTGATTCTCACATATGTGAACTGTTATTCTCACATATGTGGAGGACGTCAATCTCACATATGTGGACTGTGATTCTCCCATATGTGGAGTACGTCCATCTCACATATGTGGACTGTGATTGTCACATATGTGGACTGTGATTCTCACATATGTGGAGGACGTCAATCTCACATATGTGGACTGTGAATGCCACATATGTGGACTGTGATTCTCACATATGTGGACTGTGATTGTCACATATGTGGACTGTGATTCTCACATATGTGGAGGACGTCCATCTCACATATGTGGACTGTGATTCTCACATATGTGGAGGACGTCAATCTCACATATGTGGACTGTGATTGTCACATATGTGGACTATGATTCTCACATATGTGGAGGACGTCAATCTCACATATGTGGACTGTGATTCTCACATATGTGGAGGACGTCAATCTCACATATGTGGACTGCGATTCTCACATATGAGGAGGACGTCAATCTCACATATGTGGACTGTGATTCTCACATATGTGGAGGACGTCAATCTCACATATTATGTGGACTGTGATTCTCACATATATGGAGGACGACAATCTCACATATGTGGAGGACGACAATCTCACATATGTGGACTGTGATTCTCACATATGTGGACTGTGATTCTCACATATGTGGAGGACGTCAATCTCACATATGTGGACTGTGATTCTCACATATGTGGAGGACGTCAATCTCACATATGTGGAGGACGTCAATCTCACATATGTGGACTGTGATTCTCACATATGTGGAGGACGTCCATCTCACATATGTGGACTGTGATTCTCACATATGTGGAGGACGTCCATCTCACATATATGGACTGTGATTCCCACATATGTGGAGGTCGTCAATCTCACATATGTGGACTGTGATTCTCACATATGTGGAGGACGTCAATCTCACATATGTGGACTGTGATTCTCACATATATGGAGGACGACAATCTCACATATGTGGACTGTGATTCTCACATATGTGGACTGTGATTCTCACATATGTGGAGGACGACAATCTCACATATGTGGACTGTGATTCTCACATATATGGAGGACGACAATCTCACATATGTGGACTGTGATTCTCACATATGTGGAGGACGACAATCTCACATATGTGGACTGTGATTCTCACATATGTGGACTGTGATTCTCACATATGTGGAGGACGACAATCTCACATATGTGGACTGTGATTCTCACATATGTGGAGGACGACAATCTCACATATGTGGACTGTGATTCTCACATATGTGGACTGTGATTCTCACATATGTGGAGGATGTCCTCCGCCCTGATCAGACACTTACATCAACCACTCCCCCCCTAATCATAAACTTACGTCAACCACTCCCCCCCTAATCAGGCACATCACCCCCCCCCCCTAATCAGACACTTACATCAACCACCCCCCCCCCCCTTATCAGACACTTACATCCACTACTCCCCCCCTAATCAGACACTTTTTTGTTATCACATCATAACAAGTCTCCACAATATAATAGTTCATCACATCGTAACATGTCATCACATCACACCTCACCTTGTTGACGTCGACGTAGAAGTCTGATACGCGCCGCAGTTTGATGTCGACCGATACGTTTCTCTTGTTGGATGTAGTTATGTGGATCATAACCTATCATCACACTATAACGTCATCACATCACACCTCACCTTGTTGACGTCGACGTAGAAGTCCGATACGCGCCGCAGTTTGATGTCGACCGATACGTTTCTCTTGTTGGATGTAGTTATGTGGATCATAACCTATCATCACACTATAACGTCATCACATCACACCTCACCTTGTTGACGTCGACGTAGAAGTCCGATACGCGCCGCAGTTTGATGTCGACCGATACGTTTCTCTTGTTGGATGTAGTTATGTGGATCATGGGGCGGTTCTCTGTTTTTATATCTGAAACAAATATATTATTCACTAGTATGTTTAGAATCAGTGGCGACCTTACCCGACTTCATTCAAAGGGGTAACAAAATAATAATGAAATATACATACAATTCTACTCTTTACTTACGCTATTCATTGAGGAAAACCACTAAAAAATGTTTAAGTAGTGTTAGACATTGAAATAAAACTACTTTGAACTGTATACCGCAATAGAATCGGTAAAAAAATATTTCTTGTAATAAAACATTTTTTACGGATCTCCTTTGAGGTATCATTTGAGTGTCTATATACGGTATTATCTCTCACAAACGAATGTACTGATTGATATGCGGTTATTTTTGTTGAAGGTGACATGATCCTAATTCTTGGCTAAAATTGACCTTTTTTTTCAATTTAGTATGAATTTATTAAGATGTTGTGTAAACATGTATCATATTATTATGTACTAACCCGGTCCAGCATCGTGCGGGCAAAGCGTCCGCGCCATCGCCGTGAACAGTAACGCTCCGCGCTGCGTCTGAACAACTAGCGGGAGCTCCCACGATGATACGCCTGATGATAATAATATATATGACGCTGAATATACATATGTCGCAGACAAATAGTATAATTCCGCCGTTTACATACGGCGTCATCAGTTTAAAAACGTTTGCAGATATGTAATCGCAACAATGCAACTGCCTCGTTGGCCTAGTGGTGCTAAGCGCGACTGCTACGCTAGAGGTCTTGGGTTCGATTCCCAAGTCGAACAAGGTGCTATTGGGTTTTTTTATGAAATTCTCTGTAGCAGATCGGAGTTTGGATTTGTGCCCGGTTAGTGGCAATAGGCTCGCCCCCTATTACATGGGACCTAAACATATCGGCGAACTGTGGGTGTACATTGGTACACCTCTGCCTAACCCTTCGGGGATACAGGCGTGATGTTATGTTATGTAGAAAGCATACTCACCCTTCTGTTGTGTAGCAGTTATGAAGATGGGGTTGTCAGGGCTGAGCGTCTCGTTGGTGGACACGTGGACCCTGGTGGGGTAGCCATTCAGGAGCTCCGATTTCTGGAAATATACATGTTAACTCTTTTGTATTTATGTTTAAGTTTTTTTTGTGTTACTTTTAATGTGTCCCACTGCTGGGTACAGGTTTCCCTAATTCACTCTATATTTTAGTAATAGAATATTATTTATTTGGTGTAAATCATGAGAAAACAAACATGATTAATTGCATTCAAAAAGCCAAACCCTGGAAAGAAAACCAGAAAAAAAATTATTAACTATACTAATTGTATTACTATTGGCCTCCAACCATTTTTTAATATTAAACGGCTTTAAAATAATCAAAATTGAAAAAGATTTTTATTTCAATATGTTTGCATACCTCTGAAAACTCCATAATCTGCTCCGTAGTATCATTGACCATAACATTAACAATTTTGTCATATTCATACCTGGAATCAAATAAAAAGACCCTGTTTAAATTATTATAATTTTGCTAAAGTTTTGAGTGACTGCTACCACTTAGTGAGCCGTATATATGTATAATAATAGACATGCAATAGTTATGTATGGCTTGGGTTCAGAGCAATGATGTGATGTAGTCTGCATTTATTGATATATATAATATAACTAGGTGCTGCTGCTGTGCCCCGCGGTTTCACCCGCGTTAATACCTATATCCTATGGATCCCTAACTTTTTTGAATATTTAATATAGCCTATGTTAACCGCAGATAGTGTAGCTTCCCAGCAGTGAAAGAATTTTTCAAATCGGTCAAGTAGTTTCGGAGCCTATTCAATTCAAACAAACAATCAAATCTTTCCTCTTTATAATATTAGTATAGATAACAACTTTTGTACAAAATATCTATGTTAGTCTGTAAGTTGTGTTTCTATAGGCCTTAGTAGACTGATAATAAATGATTTATTATATTGTATATGTAATTAATACAATAGTAGACATATTTTTATAGCCGTTCCCAATCACTTTAAAAACATTACTATTGATATTATTGTAAACAGAAACTTTGAGATAAGATATCAATAATAAATATATACATGTAGTTTAATGTATCTGTTTATTTACAACAGTCTTTTTCCAATTGTATTATTATTTACAGCTGGAGCTTTCCCACTGCAAGGCAAAGGCTTTCCTTTCTTCTTTTCACAGGCTTTCAATAAGGGTTTATTTAAAAAACAAACAATCAAAATATTTCTTTCTTATAAAAGACCTTTTTTTGTAAAAAAGCATGTCTTAATAATAGTGCAACTAGAGTCAGTAATTTGACGTTTTAAAAGAGCCTAAAAAGGTCTACTTAAAATAATATTTTGGTTATGATTTATGTACCAAAAAAAGGAACTCAAGTACATTAAATTAAAATCTACTGACTCTAGTTGCACTATTATTAAGACATGCATCAAAAATCTTTGAAACTAATAGAGACAATGTTCCACGAGTCAGCTAGTTTTGTCTAAAAATTAACAATTTTGTTTGAGTTTTTTTTATTAGATTGGTTTGAGATATTATCTTTATTTCCCTGAATAAATAAATTCACTTACATAGGAAAATATTGTGATAACTTACAAACATTATTGGACATACATTAATTTTTTTAACTAAAATAACAATACATCAATAAATAAGCAACAAAATGTAGGGTAGTTGGTAATACTTTTATGATTTTAAATGTAAACATTCACAGAATACGAACAACTGGAAGCGGCCTGTACCAAGGCGCGCTTTATTTAAAATATGTAAAAAATCCCTAACACAAATTACTCGAGTGTACAAAAATACAATCAATTAAGATATTTATAGAACCACTAATTATTAATTTAAGTAACAGATATCATGTACCTAACAGGAATTAATGTTCATGCTTAAATACCTTTTAAGGCTTATCTTCAAAAAATGTCGGCGATGAAGTTCAAAGTTATAGGAAACAGATTAAGGAAAAACTAATTATTATACCAATTTCCTATTGATAATAATGTTTTATTTTAGGCATTTAGTTGTACAGTTTTATGACCTTAGGTTTAATATTTAAAAGCTTGAATATATAGTTATAAATAGGTATCAACTTTACTATGGGATCTTAAACAGTGTTATTGGGGATTCCCCATCATAACAAAATATAGTTAACTGATAATTTATAATAAAAAAAAAACTAATGTAAAAGCTATATTGTATTACTAAGCAAATAAATATCAATTGCTTTAACAAAGCTACATTAAAATATATAGTAAAGGTCTTTTTTAAAAACGTAAACAATAACAATGAATTCAAATGTTACTTACGTATCGTAGACAAAGTTTCTTTTGCTTTCTTTGTTAGTTTTCTCGTCCGTACAGAGTACTGTGGATATAAACAGAGCAGCGACGACAATTCTAAACATATTTATCACAAGTAGCCGCATGTTTTATGTACCTACGTAAATAAATAAGTTATGACTTTTCAGAATGATAAATCAGTAATAAACTTCAATCAACATATTGCACTAAAGGGTTTTTTTAGTGTCAACTTTAGTCACAGCTCTCAACAGATGTTCGTAAAAATACACTTTTAGGCCTTAGTATCTAGTCATATAGATCCCAAAGAAAAAAAATTGTCAAAATTATTTTAATAGATTTATTTAAAGATTTGTTCACTAATCTTAATAATAGATGAGTTTACAATTTTCAAGTCATAGTTCAAATTCCGTGCCACATGCAAGAACCCTTTAAACGTCAAAGTAACGTCATCGTCAATTTTGACATTGATGATCACGTTCAAAAACAATCTTTGCCGACATTTACGAGGGTACCTATTATGTACACAATGAGCACATTTTGAAAAAGCTAAAGTTTCGTAGAAATTTTCTATGTATTAGGTAATGAGATTGCACTATTTCAAACTCTTAACGAAAATGTCTCCTTATCTCATTCATAAATTACAAAACCGCATTTCTATTGTAATAATTTGAGCCAACAAAGGAGCAACTAAACATGTAATAAAAGAATACATGTGAAACCCACACTGACATAACCTTTCGTAAATTTTAATACAAAATTATTATGAGTTAATGCTAAGGGCCACTCTTTTTCAGATTTATCCTTGTACCTTTCTGTTCCTTGCTACATATATGAAAACAACGTTTCTCTCCCAAAAATATTATCTCGTGACGAAAAATAGTTTTACTACAGATCCTATGCAATCCTTGATGCTCCCGCAATCTAGGTAAAATATAAAAGCATGTGTCAGCATAAATATGTATTGATTTTTACATAAATCAAGTGCAAAATTCTGTTGTCTGTCAAATTGTATGACCGTAATACGCAAAAAATGGTATTGAAAACCGACGCTAAAAATACCTTGTAAGACAAAATCTTTTCTTTTCCGATTTGCACTTGTATATATTCAGTGAAATAGAAGCGGTGTTGATTGAAGCCTTCTTGCTTGAAAACTCGTTTTAGAGTACTCCAAATCTCTTGTTTAGTCAAAATAGTGAAGTGCTGAAATGTTTCGGACTTGGAGTATTTGTCTATGGATTGCTGTCGAACAACGAGAACGGACCAATGATAAATAAATTGAAAATGGCGTCGTTTAGCCGACCAAATGAACCAAGGAATATATTTTACAATTAAAACAATCTAGCCATTTGATATATAACTATAAAACTTATAAAATAAATGATTTAAAGTTATAAACGTGTGTTCGTACCTTGCTAAACGAGTGAGGAAACAGCTGTGTTAAAGTGAAACCAGAAATGGTGTTATATGTTTTGTCAGAGTGATAACATTAATGTTTACATGATTTCGGCGCGGGGCATATTGGTAAAATGTTACCGACAGTGGAGGAGACGCGAGGATACGACTTCCTGGACCCTGAGAATGTCGATAAGTGGCGAGGTGTCTTAATAAATCCGCTTCGAAAGGTATGCAAAACGATGTTTGGTTCGCAGTCTTATTGTTTGTGTAATATCTATAAAATACTCCTTAACTATCCCTTATTAATACTTTATATCCCTTAAATTACTATTTTCATCATATCCCGTAAGTTTTTAGCCAGAAGTTTCGGCTATATGTTTGTAAACGAGTGTTTTACTATTGGCATTTGGTATAATCCTATCAAGGTTCTCGATACGTTATCAGACATATCCAGCGCTAATACTGATCGAAAACGGTCGCTTTGTGATTGTAATACTATTTCAATTTGCTAAATCACTGTAAATATACAAAAAATACTTATTCTTGAACATTTTTTGATATATAATTACTTAAACTGACTATAATTGTAGTCAATAATAAAATAATAATCAGAATTAAAATATCTAATAGTAAATAATTTACTAAACACGAAATAAACAATGTATAATGTTCCAATTAGTTTTCTGTCATAATTTTATGTAAAACATTGCTCTTACACACTAAACCATTAGTTGACAATCACAAACTGCAATTATTAATTTATATAATCAATAATAAACACAACTAATTTGATTATGAAGTTTTTTAAAATATTCTGTTCACACAGGGTCTAACATATTTTTAGGAGCATTTTTCTTTCATATACAACCTGAAATTATTTTTAGTAATGTATAAAAAAATCTAAGTATTTGAATTAGGCCTTTTTACAATCTTTCAAAATGTTAAACAAATGTAGTTGTAATATCAAATAAGATCTACCTCAGTTAAAATTATATTTACAATATTACCTAGCTTTCCTAACAATTATTTAGCCTATTTTATGTTTGTCAGATGTTAAAGCTAGCCTAAATATTTATATCCTGTAATTTTATATTTATTTTGCTGTGAAAATCCATAATATTAATCTCAGTAAAATATCTTTAATAATTTTTTAATTAGTTTATTTAATACTGCTGTATATTATCCATTTAGGTCACATATTCTGCACCATTTATTCTACACCTGTATCTAGGTTTAATTTAATTCTCAATTCTTTATTGCGTGCCATAATTAAATAAAGAATTCATATCTAAACAACTTACAAAATAGTCTCTAAATATAGAATATGGATATTTAGCTGCAGCCGATGAGACTGGTATCTGACAGAGTTGTTGAGAATTGCACAAGAGCTTTACAAATAAATATTTGTTAGTATCCATGTATCCAATGACTTGCATAAATAGTTTAACCAGGTAGGTTTAGGGGGAGTTTCAGTACAGCAGATTTAGCTTGATACATGTATTTTTAAAGCAAGTTTTTTATAAATATCTAGCATCTACAAAAGATTAATAATTGTTGTTTGGGATATGTATTGTGATAACAAGACCGTTATATGAATGTTTTACTTGTAATGATTCCCTTTTGATTTGATGTTCCTTCTTTATATGAATTTCACTACTAAATAAAGAAATTCACTTAATTTTTTTTGCATTGGGATGAAGTATGTCTTTTTGTTTTTGAAACGTAGAATAGGTTAATAAAAATTTACAAGACTATTTTAGAATAGAGGTATGTATTTACATTGTACAGAAAATAAAGTTGCTAATAAAGGCAAAATATGCTTGATCAATTATAACAATATTTTTAGTTTGTTGTTACTTATATTATTAGGCAGTTTACTCACTGTTATTTCTTAGGGTTTGAAACGTGTCAGACCATGATTAGGGACCTATTGGTTCCAAAACTTGTGGTTTACATTTATTGTAGTTACTTTTCTATACATGGCATTAAAGGATAATTAAAGTTATATTGTCTACCTAAGTCCAGTAATACATTGATGTTACAGCAGTCATAGCGGACAAGATTATCGCTAATAACATTTAAACTGTAGCGCTGCATGTTTATATTAATATTATAGAACGGGGATTAGCGCGTACATGCATAAATACCTTTAGGGCTTGACGTTTCGACCGGGTTACATTACAGTGATGGCAAGCAGACTTGCGAGTCTGCTTGCGACCACGGCCGGTATCCCCATTCTATAATATTAATATAAGATTATGGCTTCAAGCATTATTATCTACTTCTTGCAGTAAACTTATAGTAAACAAGCAAACTATAGTCTTTTAATTGCTCATGCACAAAAACACTTGAGCTGTTCAAAAATTTACGTTATTTCATTGTAGAAGGCATATACTGACCAATTGAGCTGTCGACTGCTCCCGCGCAATGTTCTCTGGCTGTTGTCAACAAGTGTTGCTACTGATTTAGTATTTTCACCTGCTCAACGACAGGCTTAAGCATTTCACGTTGATTGCTATGTTGATCTCTGACTAATATCTATGAATTGAAAGCTGGAACCCAGTTTACTCTGACATTTTAAAGCCATATTTTGACAACCTACGTGTTCGAGTAGCATACACCGGTTTTCAAGATGCCGCTAGCTCTGAACTCTGGGGTTTGATCCCCAGACGAGTCAATTTAGAAAACTACTGTTTTACATTTTTTTTGATCCCGTAACACAAGTGCTTTAACAGAGGCTTACTTACTATGTCTATCAGTCCTTATCCTGGCGTAACGTGAATCATCTTTAAATAAATCGCCTTACTGTTGGTCTAGTGGTCAGAGATCCTGACTGCTAAATCGTAGGTCATGGCAAATCTCTGTGTGAAAACCAAGATCATAATTATGTTCTGTGTCTAATTAATCTACAACAAGTATTTATTTTGGGTGTAATTTATCTATAATATGTATGTATTTAGAAATATATAAGTATGTTTATCAGTTGTCTGGTTACCATAACACAAGCTCTCTTAGAGCTTAGCTTGGGATCAGATTACCGTGTGTGAATTGTCTTGGAATATTATATTTAGGAAGATACTAGTATGTATATGACTCTGCCTAGTTTGGGATTAGATGGCCGTCTGTTATGTTGTTGATATGTGTCTTCTATCTCCTATACACGTGTGTGCAGGTGCTGGAGGGCATCCACCCGACGCTGAGCGCGGAGGAGACGGCGCTGCAGTACGTGGAGTCGCTCTGTCTGCGGCTGCTCTCGCTGCTGTGCGCCGTGCCCTCGCCGCTCACCGTACAAGTAAGTGCTTACTTCTAATCCACTGCTATACTAAGGAAATTGGAGGAGCCGGGCTACATGCATTAAGACCCACCGTGAATTCAATGTTATGAAGGCTACCGGTTTTGCGCTCACAAGTTGTCGCCACTAGCGCATCACCTGTATAGCCGAGCGGTCTAGTTCACCATAGATTGGAGACTGGTACAGGGCCGATAAAAATAGCACGAAAAAAGAAAGGCCAATGCCCAGTAGTGGGCAATGACAAGGCGTGCTGCGGGTTCGATCCTCGCATGTGTCCACAAATGATTGTTTCAAGCCCGAGTGTTCTTCATCATCATCATCCACAGCCCTTGTCCTCCCACTGCTGGGCATAGACCTCCCAATTTTCGTGCCATTTTCTACGGTCCTGTGCTAGCCATGACCAAAGCTTAAAGAATTTAGAGCCCAAAAAATTTTTCGACGCGAGGAAAGGAAACCTTTCCTAGGTCCATCAGTCTATATCTGTTTCATTACTACAGGATGTTGAAGAACGCGTGGGTCGCACGTTCCCGACGCCGCTGGACCGCTGGGCGATCAACGAAGCGCGCGACTACACCAGCGTCAAGCGCCGGAAGGCTCTACTGCCGTATGACAAGCTGCATCAATTATTGCAGAAGGTACGAACTTTGTCTATCTATAGGATGGCGCGGTGTCGCTAGCTCAGAGTCTGCCGAGGGTAAGGCGTGAGGATATGTCGGACTTTCATCGACTTGGAACAGCCCCTATCCCTAGCCCTTTCTTGCCTCGGCCGGAATCACGGGATTGCGCGATTCCGGCAGGCCATCATCCTTGCCGACTCCTTCTCGAGGGGTGAGTGTAAATAGCCCAGCCCTCACTCCTCGTGGGACGAACGCGCAATACGACGCATCCGTATCCTTCTTGACCTGTTTACTGGTCAGACGACGGGGCATCTACGCGAAGAGCGGGCTTTCTCGAGATCGTTCGGTAACCCCTGATGACTGACGACCACTGCACGCTGAAGTTTCTGTAGCAGTGCAACGTTGCGATCCTGTATTCGATCCTTAGATGGGTCAATGTAGAAAACCACTTTAACATTGGCTTCGTTGTCACTGATTCCAAAACCTCATGTAAAGCAATTCATGCAATAAAACCCTCTCCTATTTAATATTTTTAAAAGCCTTTGTCCCACTGTAGGGACTCCTTCCCTCTTGTCACTAATCCCTGTCAAAAGCTATTTGGGGGTCTGTTCCGCGCGAAGGAGTTAAGTTCGTACCGCCATCTTCTTCTACGTCTGTCGCGAGGTCCTTTTTATGCCTTTTAAGACCCACTGTGTGCTTGCTTTCTCCCACAGCTCGTAGCAATCAGCTGATGTAACCAGCCCAGTCATACAATTTATTTATATGACGTGTCTGTTGGTCTAGTGGCTAGTGACCCTGACTGCTACACCGGAGCTCGTCATTCCCACCCAGGACACATGTTTGTGTGATGAGCACGATCATTTGTTCTGTGTCTGGGTGTTCTGGTATCAGTTGTCTGGTTACCATAACACAAACTCCGCTTAGCTTGGGATCAGATGACCGTGTGTGAGTTGTCCCGGAATATTATAATTATATTATATATGTTTATTTCCTTACCCAGGAGGTACTTATGTACAAGATCGACATCTCAGTCTCCCAGTTCATAACGGCGGTTTTAGAGTACATGTCCAGCGACATCCTGCGGCTCGCCGGCAACTATGTCAAGAAGATATCGCAGAAGTCGGGCTATGAGACCATCACGTGCCGGGATATCAAGACCGCGATGTGCGCTGATAAGGTGAGTAAGGGTTTGATGATGAGACTGCTTTTAATATGTGTTCTAGGAAATAAGACCAGAAGTAACTTTTTTTTAAAACAACTTTTAATACCCCTTACCTAACAATCACTTAATAATAACAAAATAAATTTCACTAGCGATACAACGACTTTACACAAAACACAACAATAGAACACCAAACTTATCAACCTGCCACTAATTACAACGTAAATGCACTAATTACAACAGCAATCGGACAGAGTAACATCCTAACTCGACAACGGTTGGAACAGGACCCCCCCCGTGCCGGTAGAGCACGGCCTTTTATGGACAATGTCCTCCCCTCCCAACTTATATCCTACAGTAATATACCTTTTTCAGGTTATTAGTAAATTAAGGCAAATAGTTTTTTCTCATTAAAACTGTTTTTCATTGATAATTTTCACCCGCATTTAGAAGATTTTGTTGAAGCATCAACCGATGACTTTCATTGGTTGCTACGCCGCGTGCGTTTCCCCGCCTGCGGTATAACGACTATGAAATTATGCGAAAGTAACTGTTTGTTTGTACGTTACGCAAAGACGCCTAAACTACAGCTCCGATTTAAGTAAAATATTACAGAGATAGTCTTGAACCTGAAAAAGGATAGAGGTTACTTCTCAATGCCAAAAATCGGCTATAAGGGATTGAAATAGGGGATGCAAATTTGTATGGAAATGCTATTTTTTGCCGCGATATCCGACACGCACAACGGGCGTAGCTGCTTGCAACAGCTATTATTACGAAATAAATTGATCTAAAACAAGGTCTTTCCCCTCTAGGTGTTAATGGACATGTTCTACCAAGAGTCCGAGCACACGTCATCGGAGTCAGCCACCAGCACCGAGCGGCGAGGCAGACGCGGCTCCCTGTCGTACGGCGAGCTGGTGCGAGACCTGCTGGCCGACGAGAAGCACTTCCTGCGCGACCTGAACCTCATCATCCGGGTCTTCAAGGAGGAGCTGGAGAAGATCCTGGACAAGGATAACCGGGTGAGTACCTATACACGGTCCTGGAGCAGGCGAGCTGGTGCGAGACCTGCTGGCCGACGAGAAGCACTTCCTGCGCGACCTGAACCTCATCATCCGGGTCTTCAAGGAGGAGCTGGAGAAGATCCTGGACAAGGATAACCGGGTGAGTACCTATACACGGTCCTGGAGCAGGCGAGCTGGTGCGAGACCTGCTGGCCGACGAGAAGCACTTCCTGCGCGACCTGAACCTCATCATCCGGGTCTTCAAGGAGGAGCTGGAGAAGATCCTGGACAAGGATAACCGGGTGAGTACCTATAGACGGTCCTGGAGCAGGCGAGCTGGTGCGAGACCTGCTGGCCGACGAGAAGCACTTCCTGCGCGACCTGAACCTCATCATCCGGGTCTTCAAGGAGGAGCTGGAGAAGATCCTGGACAAGGATAACCGGGTGAGTACCTATACACGGTCCTGGAGCAGGCGAGCTGGTGCGAGACCTGCTGGCCGACGAGAAGCACTTCCTGCGCGACCTGAACCTCATCATCCGGGTCTTCAAGGAGGAGCTGGAGAAGATCCTGGACAAGGATAACCGGGTGAGTACCTATACACGGTCCTGGAGCAGGCGAGCTGGTGCGAGACCTGCTGGCCGACGAGAAGCACTTCCTGCGCGACCTGAACCTCATCATCCGGGTCTTCAAGGAGGAGCTGGAGAAGATCCTGGACAAGGATAACCGGGTGAGTACCTATACACGGTCCTGGAGCAGGCGAGCTGGTGCGAGACCTGCTGGCCGACGAGAAGCACTTCCTGCGCGACCTGAACCTCATCATCCGGGTCTTCAAGGAGGAGCTGGAGAAGATCCTGGACAAGGATAACCGGGTGAGTACCTATACACGGTCCTGGAGCAGGCGAGCTGGTGCGAGACCTGCTGGCCGACGAGAAGCACTTCCTGCGCGACCTGAACCTCATCATCCGGGTCTTCAAGGAGGAGCTGGAGAAGATCCTGGACAAGGATAACCGGGTGAGTACCTATACACGGTCCTGGAGCAGGCGAGCTGGTGCGAGACCTGCTGGCCGACGAGAAGCACTTCCTGCGCGACCTGAACCTCATCATCCGGGTCTTCAAGGAGGAGCTGGAGAAGATCCTGGACAAGGATAACCGGGTGAGTACCTATACACGGTCCTGGAGCAGGCGAGCTGGTGCGAGACCTGCTGGCCGACGAGAAGCACTTCCTGCGCGACCTGAACCTCATCATCCGGGTCTTCAAGGAGGAGCTGGAGAAGATCCTGGACAAGGATAACCGGGTGAGTACCTATACACGGTCCTGGAGCAGGCGAGCTGGTGCGAGACCTGCTGGCCGACGAGAAGCACTTCCTGCGCGACCTGAACCTCATCATCCGGGTCTTCAAGGAGGAGCTGGAGAAGATCCTGGACAAGGATAACCGGGTGAGTACCTATACACGGTCCTGGAGCAGGCGAGCTGGTGCGAGACCTGCTGGCCGACGAGAAGCACTTCCTGCGCGACCTGAACCTCATCATCCGGGTCTTCAAGGAGGAGCTGGAGAAGATCCTGGACAAGGATAACCGGGTGAGTACCTATACACGGTCCTGGAGCAGGCGAGCTGGTGCGAGACCTGCTGGCCGACGAGAAGCACTTCCTGCGCGACCTGAACCTCATCATCCGGGTCTTCAAGGAGGAGCTGGAGAAGATCCTGGACAAGGATAACCGGGTGAGTACCTATACACGGTCCTGGAGCAGGCGAGCTGGTGCGAGACCTGCTGGCCGACGAGAAGCACTTCCTGCGCGACCTGAACCTCATCATCCGGGTCTTCAAGGAGGAGCTGGAGAAGATCCTGGACAAGGATAACCGGGTGAGTACCTATACACGGTCCTGGAGCAGGCGAGCTGGTGCGAGACCTGCTGGCCGACGAGAAGCACTTCCTGCGCGACCTGAACCTCATCATCCGGGTCTTCAAGGAGGAGCTGGAGAAGATCCTGGACAAGGATAACCGGGTGAGTACCTATACACGGTCCTGGAGCAGGCGAGCTGGTGCGAGACCTGCTGGCCGACGATAAACCCAGTACAAAAAGGACAGCACCCTAAGGGTCGGTTCATATCCCGGCCGATAAAAAGCACGCAACATCGGCTGCGCAACGCCATAATGAACAAACACATTTAACATCCAACCTTTCACACCTGACGCACCAACGCGTCATCAGGTCAGTGCGAAAGGCCGAATGCTCCGCCACGCGCCCGCCCGCCCAGCGCCACGCGACCGACAACACGCTACCACCGCCAGATATGAACCGACCCCAAATCGACCACCTTTTACGTTGAGTGGTTATAAATTTGATCATAAATCCCACTGCTTTGCATTTCTGTCTTGTATAAGAATGCTATTCATACTACATGTTTGTTTGTTACAGGCGATCTCCTTAATATTCGGCAACATAGTGGACATCTACGAGCTGACGGTCACACTGCTGGGCAACCTCGAAGACGCCATGGAGATGTCGCAGGACTCGCCCACGCCGTATATAGGGAGCTGCTTTGAAGGTAGGATGTCCTACATTATGTTGGTAGTATGGTAGGATGTGTAGGATGCTATGGAGATGTCGCAGGACTCGCCCACGCCATATATAGGGAGCTGCTTAGGTAAGGCGTCCTACATTTTGTAGGTTGTATGGTAGGACCTGTAGGATGTTATGGAGCAGTCGCAGGATTTGCCCACGCCGTATATAGGGAGCTGCGTTTGAAGGTAGGATGTCCTACATTCTGTAGGTAGTATGGTAGGATGTGTAGGGTGCTATAGAGATGTCGCAGAACTCACATACGCCTTATACACCGTGAAAATTGAATCGTTGTTTTCCCGCGGCAGGACGATTACCCATCAGTAGTACTATCGAAATACAAAGTTTAACTTAAAAAACATAATGTTTTTTTTTTCACATCATTAAAAAAGTATTCATAAACTCGAAAGAGCGATAATCAATAGTAGTTCACTCACTAGAGATCACGTAGGCACCTGTAGGTAACACGAAACGCACACGCCGCCGCCACGTGTTGTCGGCAAACTTACAAAGAAAGAATCAATAATAAATGTTCAGAGCAAAATAAGCTCTCGGTCATGGTGATACGGTATAAATTAGCTTGCATGCACGCGGCAAGCGCCGAAACACAATAGAATACCGCCAAATGTTGCGCTCTGTGCCTACGGCTTAGTTAGTGTTCTGTGCGCGAACGTCGATGACGTCAAGTGATGAATGTGCGATGAAAGTGCTCAACACAGAAGGACTGCATCCTTATAAATTTTTTTTCGTGGCGGGCCACACCCTTGGCCTCCGAGGAGCCCGGCCTTGACTCCCTTGGACTTTTATTTGTGGTAGAGTCTGAGCTCAAGAACTTGGTGTATCGTGAGGAACACCAAACACGCGACTCTTTGATAAGTGTGATAGTGGACACTTTAATGAAACTGAAAGACAATCAGTTAAAACGTGCTCGTTTGTGCATTGAACGTAGTGGTTTACATTTCGAACAATTACTCCGCTACCGTTAAGTGTAAGTACTCGTACTTTGTAAATAAACATTTAAAAGTAGGTTAGGTAATCAAAATCATTGTAAATAAGTCGATTCCATTTTTAAATACCTACGCCTTAAATACTTAATTATCAAATTCCGACTTTTTTTAAAGATACCTATTTTGATTTTTTAAGTATTTATGACGATCCTAAGCCCGTAAAAGTTTGAAGCGAAAATTTGAATTACTTATTGGTTTTGTGTTTTATTAAATCACGAGTAGCGATCAGCTGATTTACACGCGAAGTGCAACGACCGCGCGGCGTTCGGGGTAACCGCGCGCCCGCCCGCGTAGGTATAGCGCGATGTATTACTACTGGGTCAAGTCACTTTCGAGTTTTGTTTATAACAATTGTTAATCCGCCATTTATTGAGTCTAATTTTTTTTACATATATTAATCGATTGTATGACCGATACAAACTCATTTCGCTTCGGGAAAACAACGACTTGATATTCACCCTGTATAGGGAACTGCTTTGAAGGTAGGATGTCCTACACTATGTAGGTTGTGTAGTAGGATTTCCTACATGATGTCTGTAGGTTGTAATGACGTGTCGGATGCTAAGGTAATGTCGCAAGATTCGCCCGCGACGTATATAGGGAGCTGCTTCGAAAGTAGGACAGCCTATATTATGTCGGCAGTGTGGCAGGATGTCGCAGGACTTATTCTACGTTTGAGCTATTTATAGCATCCTTGTACGCTATTTTCGTCATACCTGTAAAACGTGTAGGACAACCGACATGTAGGAGGATTAAATGGTACGATAACTTACTGTGTGTCGGTAGTAAGTGTTAGGTTAGGAATATCTGTACAACTCTAAAATCTCATTAGACGCACGCATAGAAAGCTGTTTTTAATGTCGTCACACGACACCAAGTCAGCAGAATGTGTAGGCCATCGACGTATGATATGCATAGACTGCTACTATCGCTAGGTTCCCCTTGTGCCAAGCGAGAGCAGTTTTTAGTCTGATCCTAGTACATTTCGTTTTTCATTTAAGTTAATTTTCGCGCAACGAGAAACTTATATAAGAAAATATCGATGGTTTTGACATTGTTAGGATAATATTAGTGTTTTAGATAGATTTTTTAAAACGGCAAGCTCCATCTTCATACATAATTCACGACAACACTTGTTCACACTAGTGCTTACGGTTAAAACTCTGATAGTTTAAAATGCAACCTCGTTGGTGTAGGCGTTATCTCCTCGTAACCATTTAAAACCTTGTTGATAAGACGTGTAGGACCACCTACTCGCTGTAGGAGCACTAACTAACGGTATACTGTATCCACACAGAGCTAGCAGAGGTGGAGGAGTTCCGCGCGTACGTGCGCTACGCCAACATCGTCACAAGGAAGGAGTCGCGCGACGCGCTGCAGAACATCGTCGACGATCCCGTGGTGAGTCACTACTGTATGCGGGGTCTATAGCACACAGAGCTGGCGGAGGTGGAGGAGTTCCGCGCGTACGTGCGCTACGCCAACATCGTCACAAGGAAGGAGTCGCGCGACGCGCTGCAGAACATCGTCGACGATCCCGTGGTGAGTCAGTACTGTATGCGGGGTCTATAGCACACAGAGCTGGCGGAGGTGGAGGAGTTCCGCGCGTACGTGCGCTACGCCAACATCGTCACAAGGAAAGAGTCGCGCGACGCGCTGCAGAACATCGTCGACGATCCCGTGGTGAGTCACTACTGTATGCGGGGTCTATAGCACACAGAGCTGGCGGAGGTGGAGGAGTTCCGCGCGTACGTGCGCTACGCCAACATCGTCACAAGGAAGGAGTCGCGCGACGCGCTGCAGAACATCGTCGACGATCCCGTGGTGAGTCAGTACTGTATGCGGGGTCTATAGCACACAGAGCTGGCGGAGGTGGAGGAGTTCCGCGCGTACGTGCGCTACGCCAACATCGTCACAAGGAAAGAGTCGCGCGACGCGCTGCAGAACATCGTCGACGATCCCGTGGTGAGTCACTACTGTATGCGGGGTCTATAGCACAGGGAATCATGTTAAGTGGGGTCTATTGCACAGAGAATAGTCTTAAGTGGGGTCTATAGTACAGGAAATGATGTTAAGAGGGGTCTATAGCACACGAAACAGTGTTAAGTGGGGTCATTGGCACGGATAATAGTGTTAAGTGGGGTCTATAGCACACGAAACTGTGTAAAGTGGGGTCTATAGTACACGAAACTGTGTTAAGTGGGCTCTATAGTACAGGAAATGATGTTAAGAGGGGTCTATAGTACAGGAAACAGTGTTAAGTGGGGTCATTGGCACGGATAATAGTGTTAAGTGGGGTCTATAGCACATAGAATTAGTATAAGTGGGGTTATAGCACAGAGAACAGTGTTAAGTGGGGTCTATAGCACAGAGAACAGCGTTAAATGAGTTCAATAGTAGGAGCCGCGAGACGCGCTGCAGAACATCGTCGATGATCCCTTGGTGAGTGGCTACTATATGTGGGGTCTATTGCACAGAGAATCATGTTAAGTGGGGTCTATAGCACAGGGAATGAAGTTAAGTGGGGTCAATAGCACAGAATAGTGTTAAGTGGGGTCTATTGCACACGATGATGAATGATGTTGAGAGAGGTCATGTTTTCTGGGTTGCATTGACATTTGACATTTATAGGGACGTACCGTACGACGAAAAAATATGTTTTTTTTTTTTCAATGTTTTTATTTATCCACCGCCAGTTATCGGAACGGCTCGACACAGCCGGCCACGGCTTCCGTCTCGCCGTGAAGTACTACCTGCCGAAGCTGTTGCTGGCGCCCGTCGCTCACGTCTTCCTCTACCACAACTATGTGCTCGCGCTGCTGCAGATAGCTCCCGCCTCCGAAGATAGGGAGAGCTTTAAGCAGGTCAGTGGGGGCTAGTGCTACTGCTTTTGATGAGTTTTTGTGCAGGTGGGGGTCTAAAACACAGAAAATCATATGTGTAAGGGGGTCACACTTTCGAAACGTGAATGTATTGGAACAAGTGGGGTCAAAAAGGTAAGGATATAGCTTTAGAAGTGGGGTCAATAAACACTTTATCATATGCAGGGTACAAGTTACAACTGATTTAAAAATTGGCATGGTAAAAGAGAAAAAAAACATTGCAACCAAGTTTAAAAGTATGAAAGACTGTATAAGTATGAGACTTCATTATTTAAGCCATAAAGCTAATATACTCTACAAATTGACACTCACACACGCAAAATACAGTATAGATAATGTCAGGCTGGTATACTTTATATCTCTGTTCACCCTTCGGGGATACATAGACATTGATTTATGAGAAAACAAATTAATGACAAAAATTTGCACACTTTTTATTATTATAATTATGTATACTGAGAATACACAATGGGTTTCACAGCAGTACAATACTGCTTACCTCATCGTCAGCGCTCGAGTCGCTTATGTTCCTCTACCATAACGATTTGCTCCCGTTATTACAGATTACACCCGCCTCAGAAGACAGGGAGAGCTTTAAACAGGTCAGTAATGGGGTCTAATATGACCCCAAAGCTAATGGGATTACTATTACTCACACTGGTGTGACTATAAAAATAACTAATGCTTGGGTTACTACTATTTTTAGGAGGAAATCTGAACTGAGGGTCACCAATGACCCCAAGGATATGGGGTCTATTACTTGACACTGTCGTCAATATACTAACAACTAATAATGGAACTACAACTATCATTTTGGTCACAATTAACTGTGGGGTCACAACTTATGATGGATCACTAATGACCCCGAGGATATTGGGACTATTATTAATACTAACACTGTTTTGACTATATTAACAACTAATACTGGGGCTATAACTAGCTCTGGGGGTGGCAACTATTCTTGGGGGTCATGACTAAAAATTTTGTCTGAACTTATTCTGAGACTATAACTAACTGGGACTTTGCACTGTTACACTAACAACTAATACTATTTAACTAATGCTATATCTAACTCTCGAACTTTTGCTAAATCAACTAATCTAGTGACGTGGGTGAATTTTTTGACGCCTTATTTTAGTGCTTAGTTTTATTTAGTATATAATTTTTTTATTTAATATGTAGGCTTAGTTTTTATAGTATTGTAAATATTTTAAGGTATTCTGTACATATAATTGTTTGTATATATTCAATATTGTGTGTGTAACTAATCTAGTTATAATAATGACTACCGTATCTACTACTCAGGGTCTACAAATAACCGTAAGATCACAACTCACCGGTAGAACTATATTTATCATCTGTTCAAGTAACTATGCTCTAACATAACATAACATATCATCACGCCTGCATCCCCGAAGGGCTGGGCAGAGCTGTACCTATGTACACCCACAGTTCGCCGGTATGTTTAGGTCCCATGTAATAAGGGGCGAGCCTATTGCCACTAACCGGGCACAAATTCAACTATGCTCTAACTAATCTTAAGGCTACTTAACAAATAATTTGCAGTGCCATGAACAATTGCTGGGGTCTTTCCTGACCGCGGGGTCCATCCAGCTTGGCTATACTAATACTAGGTATAGCCCAAAAACTAGACGTCTAACTTTCTGATTTGAACTAACCATATGGCTTCGTCGTTCGTCGTCTATTTACTTTGTTCATAAGGGAACGTGGGGTCATAACCACAAAAATAGTTTTGGGGTCTGAACTAATTCCGACGTGATTAACATTTAATGTAACATTAATGTTTAACATTTTATGGCGATCCAACAAACTATATCAAATAAAGTTTTGTTGGACTTTATATAAAGCAAATAAAATTATGTAGAAAAACATATTCGTTAAATATTGTATGAAGTTTGATAAGTCTGTTACGTATATCGACAAAAGTTTCTTTTTTTTTTATTTTTGTCTCTATAATTGTATAAGATACCTCTGTTAAAAAATAATATTAAGGCGGGCTTCTTACCCTAGGGTCATAACATTCCTCTTTTCTACAATTAACTACTGAGAACCTAATAACGTGTGGGGTCAATAATCTTGTGTAATATGGGGTCTTATGAGAGAGTTTTTTATAACATACATGTATGATTTGTTCACAGGTCGAATGCAATTTACACCCTATCAAGAAGCTCTTAATCAAGGCGCTAGGAAATGGACCCAAAATGTAAGTTCTATTTTATAAAACAAAGTTCTTATGACACAGCATTAATTTGACGGGCCTGTTGGTCTAGTGGTTAGTGACCCTGACTGCTATACAGGAGGTCGTGGGTTCGATTTCCACTCTGGACAAATGTTTGTGCGACGAGCACGATCATTTGTTCTGTGTCTGGGTGTGATTTATCTATAGTATGTATGTATTTAGAAATATATAAGTATGTGTTATCAGTTGTCTGGTTACCATAACACGCGCTCTGCTTAGCTTGGGATCAGACAACCGTGTGTGAGATGTCCCGGAATATTATTATTATTACTTTGGGAACTCTAGCAGGTGTGGCATTGTCTGGTCGGGAAGGAAGGTCTATGATCCCCCATTTTGCCAGATTGTGTTTACAGCGACCTACCTGGGTTCGCAATCGGGTAAGGTTCTAGATAGACGGACCGCATTTCAACTGCAATCCAACCGCAAATTGCAGTTCGGATGCAGTTTGAATGCAGTTCACACGACTGCAAAAGAACTGCAAATCAAAAGTGTTTACACGATTGCAAGCCGACTGCAATTGAACTGGGGCCCAAGTCTGCTATTGACAAATGCTTCAATCGTCTGAGTGGGTGGCGTCAGTAGGTCCATTTTAGTATAATTGACTAATTAATTAAACAAAATTGACCGTCCCAATGGCCAATTTGACCTTTAAATGACGTTTTGACATTTAGTAGAATGTCAATTATCCTAAATGGACCTACTGACGCCACCCACTCAGACAATTGAATCAATTGTCAATAGCAGACTCGGGCGGTGGGCCCCTGCAATCAGACTGTACATTTGGTCTGCAGTTTTATTGTGGACGTGTCGAGAGCCTAAGTGCTTTCCAGGCCGGCCACTGCAGGTTGCCTCCTGGCGGCAGATGCTCGTAGGGTGGTATATCATTGCCTGGTGGTGGGTGCTGATCTCTAAGTAAATAACATACATAACATATCATTACGCCTGTATCCCCGAAGGGTTAGGCAGAGGTGTACCAATGTACACCCACAGTTCGCCGATATGTTTAGGTCCCATGTAATAGGGAGCGAGCCTATTGCCACTAACCGGGTACAAATCCAAACTCCGACCTGCTACTGAGAATTTCATAGAAAAACCCAATAACGCCTTGGTCGACTTGGGAATCGAAACCAAGACCTCTGCTGATCTCTAAGTAAATAACGTAAGTAATATGTATATGCACTTATTTGCAGGGATGCAACTCTCCGCATGGCGTCTCGCGCGCGCCGGCAGCTCGCCATAGAGAAGTGCAACGAGTTGGCGCGCATCGTCGACAACTGGGACAGCCGGGACATCGGACAGTGCTGCAATGAGTTCATTAGAGGTATGGTAGTGTTAAATCAAGAATATAACATAAGAAAATAAGAAATAACAGACATATTTTAGAAAATTGCTAGTAATATTCAATATGATTAACGGATCTTCAAAAATTATAGCCAACAAACAAAGCAAAAAGATCATTTATAACAAAAACCGACAGACTAACCGTCACTTCGAAGTTAAAACACCCCTCTTTGAGTCGGGGATTTTACAAACACATACATTTTAAATGATAGCTTTTTTACATTTTTTTACTCCAGTATTGAATACACTGTTAAATACGGTGTTCAGTTAAACCCTTTAAGACTGGTAGCCGACCCCAACATAGTTGGGAAAAAGGCTCGGGAGATGATGATTAATTTAACTGTAAACGAAAATAGCGGTAGATTTAGGACAAGCCCTTTTGTGTTTCAAACAATCTTGAGATGTATTGAGTACTTCAGTTTCAATTTTGTATGTGTGGTTTGGCTATTGCATTAGGTAATAAACCTGTGTTGTGAATTTTTTAAAAGATCTTTGCAGTTAACCGTGCAGGCTTTGAAACTTCACCGAACTATATACCTAGTTTTATGCATGTTACTTGCTATTATTAATATAACTGTTTGTATGTTTGATACAGAGTATACTCACTCCCAGCTAGGACAATTTGTACTTCTACGCTCGTCTGTTCCTTATGTAACTTAAGTAAATTCTACTTATCTATACTAATATTATAAAGAGGAAAGATTTGATTGTTTATTTGAATTGAATAGGCTCCGAATCTACTTGACCGATATAAAAAATTCTTTCACTGTTGGGAAGCTACACTATCTGCGGTTAACATAGGCTATATTAAATTTTCAAAAAAGTTAGGGATCCATAGGATATAGGTATTAACGCGGGTGAAGCCGCGGGGCACAGCTAGTTATTAATATATATTTATGTGTCTTATAACAGAGGACACTCTCTCCAAGCTGGGCCCGGGCAAGCGCATAGCGGAGCGCCGCGCGTACCTCTTCGACGGCCTGCTGCTGCTCTGCAAGCCCATCACTAGCATCGTGAGTACACTCGCATCATTCATTATATAGTCGTTACGGTGGAGAGTGGACAGACTGGTAGAGGTGTTATGAAAATGATTCATTAGGGGTCAATAAACTTATATCAAATTATGTGAACTTGTTAGCGGTGGAACTGAACAATGTAGGAGATGGAGTAATTTTCTTATATGCTGAACAATATAATAATATGACGCATTTTTCTTTTAGATAGAATCTCTTTTTCGTATTTTTTCTACGATATATTGATTTAAAATTTTGCCTGATAGCAATTCGGTGCATTTTTTTGCGAAAAAATGTAGACATTGGCGTCCTGAACTTTGATTCGCTTTCGAGACTATTCATACCCAATCGTATATTAATGTCTGTTCCTGGACCCCCAACTACACACACTCTTCTAGACCCCAACTCCACAAAGTTTGTCGTTAGACCCCCATCTATAACAATTCTGTGTGCAGGTGGTGAACAGCGGCGGCAGCGGCGGCGGCGGCGGCGGAGCGCAACAACTCAAGCTTAAAGAGAAACTGCACATACGGAAGCTGGAACTCGTCGACAGACCTGATACTGAAGGTATAGTTATAATAGTACTGTTTAAAAAATAATAATTGGTTGACAATGCTTAAAACAATTAGCAATATAAAGTTTTAAACTTATTTAGAAGTTTTTAACAATTCAATCTCAAAGTCCCTACGTCAAAATTTAGTGTCATATAGCTATTTTGTGTAAATTATTTGGTTAAGTATAAATTCAAGCACAAACTATACGCAAGTTAAGGCTGGTAGACAGACCTGATACTGAAAGTATAGTACTTATTAAAATTTGTCGAGTAGTTGTCGAGTATAACATGTCATCACATGATAACATGTCATCACATCATAACATGTCATCACACTATGACATGTCATCACACTATAACATGTCATCACATGATAACATGTCATCACATGATAACATATCATCACACTATAACATGTAATCACATCATAACATGTCATCACATCATAACATGTCATCACATCATAACATGTCATCACATGATAACATGTCATCACACTATAACATGTCATCACACTATAACATGTCATCACACTATAACATGTCATCACACTATAACATGTCATCATACTAACATGTCATCACATGATAACATGTCATCACACTATAACATGTCATCATATGATAACATGTCATCACATCATAACATGTCATCACATCATAACATGTCATCACATCATAACATGTCATCACATCATAACATGTCATCACACTATGACATGTCATCACACTATAACATGTCATCACATGATAACATGTCATCACATGATAACATATCATCACACTATAACATGTAATCACATCATAACATGTCATCACATCATAACATGTCATCACATCATAACATGTCATCACATGATAACATGTCATCACACTATAACATGTCATCACACTATAACATGTCATCACACTATAACATGTCATCACACTATAACATGTCATCATACTAACATGTCATCACATGATAACATGTCATCACACTATAACATGTCATCATATGATAACATGTCATCACATCATAACATGTCATCACATCATAACATGTCATCACACTGTAACATGTCATCACACTATAACATGTCATCACACTATAACATGTCATCACACTATAACATGTCATCATACTAACATGTCATCACATGATAACATGTCATCACACTATAACATGTCATCATATGATAACATGTCATCACATCATAACATGTCATCACATCATAACATGTCATCACACTATAACATGTCATCACACTATAACATGTCATCACACTATAACATGTCATCACACTATAACATGTCATCATACTAACATGTCATCACATGATAACATGTCATCACACTATAACATGTCATCATATGATAACATGTCATCACATCATAACATGTCATCACATCATAACATGTCATCACATCATAACATGTCATCACATCATAACATGTCATCACACTGTAACATGTCATCACACTATAACATGTCATCACACTATAACATGTCATCACACTATAACATGTCATCATACTAACATGTCATCACATGATAACATGTCATCACACTATAACATGTCATCATATGATAACATGTCATCACATCATAACATGTCATCACATCATAACATGTCATCACACTGTAACATGTCATCACACTATAACATGTCATCACACTATAACATGTCATCACACTATAACATGTCATCATACTAACATGTCATCACATGATAACATGTCATCACACTATAACATGTCATCATATGATAACATGTCATCACATCATAACATGTCATCACATCATAACATGTTGTGCAGGATCGGTGGTTCACGTCTTTAATGTCCGTAAATAAAACGTATGCTGTGTTTTACAATTAGAAATATATATTACAAACGAAAATAATACATTGTCACAGTTGAGATCGACGATGACAGGAACAGAAAAACAAAAGCACGCATGAAAAAGTATAACAATAAAAAGTATAAATCGAAGGAGGCCGCATAGCTGCGCGAACATGGCCCCGGCCTTGGAACCTGCGGGTTCCAACCTGTTAGTTACGCATTTTCGCCAATCGGTTGCAGTGGCAGCAGGCATATCTTCGCCACAGCTCGACGAGTGATGCCTGAGGTGGTGCGGACGTCGACAACTCGAATGACGCCGTCTTTCCCTGGATGAACACGTACAACTCGTCCCAGTTGCCAATTTAGAGGTGGCAACTTGTCATCTTTAATAAGCACGAGACTGCCGATATTTATATTGTTTTGCTGGGTTTGGGTCTTCCATTTAGTCCGTTTCTGGAGCTCAGATATATATTCCATTGACCAGCGCCTCCAAAACTGCTGGCGAAGCTGTTCAATTCTCTCGTAGCGGGACAGCCTCAACGTTGGCTGTTCGGTCAAATCTTCCGAAGATGGCGGTGCGGTCAACGGTCGGCCGATGAGGAAGTGAGCAGGGGTAAGAGGAGTGAGGTCGGAAGGATCAGAGGAAAGAGGTGAAAGGGGACGGGAATTGAGGACTGCCTCGATCTGTGCCAAAGCTGTGCTAAATTCCTCAAAAGTTAATCTCGCGTTACCCAATATACGTCGGAGATGATACTTGCACGAACGTACCCCACTCTCCCACAAACCGCCAAAGTGTGGGGAATATGGTGGAATAAATCTAAATTCAATTTTATTATCTGTCGCGTAATTTGAAATAGTCTCTTTTGCTCTCTCAAGGAACAAAGGGAATTCTTTTTCTGCCCCAACAAAGTTTTTTCCGTTGTCAGAAAAAATTACATTTGGTTTACCTCGTCTGCTTATGAACCGTTTTAACGCAAGAATATAATCACTCGAAGAAAGACTAGTAACGAGCTCCAAATGGATAGCCCGTGTCGCAAAACACACGAACACACATATGTACGCTTTGATCAGTTGAGCACCTCTGCCTTTTCTATTTAAAATGTATACTGGCCCCGCATAATCTACGCCTGCCTTAATAAACGGGAAGCCAGGCTCTAAACGATCAGCTGGTAAGTTGCCCATGATAGGTGTCAGTGCCTTACCCCTCATACGCGTACATCTGACGCACCCATGAACAGTTTTTCTAGCTAAATTTCTCCCGTTTAATGGCCACCAACATTCACGCACAGAAGCTAAAAGCAGCTGAGGTCCAGCATGTAATAATCGTAAATGTTCATATCGAAATAAAATAATAGTGAAAGGATGCTTGCTACACAATAAAACTGGATGTTTTTTACTGTAGTTAAAACTAGAAGAATAACCTAATCTCCCACCTACTCTAATTATTTTATCCGTATCAATAAAAACATTCAAACCTGACACTTGACTGTACTGTTTACACTTTCTATTTAAAGGAATATTATTTATTAAACTATTATAAACATCTGCAAACGACTTTCTCTGAACTAATCTAACAAACATTTTTTGAGCGGCATTACATTCGCTCACTGATAAGGAACCTGTTCGACGGCTGTCCTTATGAATCGTTTTTATGCGCACGTTATCAATAAATCTAAGTAAATATGCACCTATACGTATAAGTTTAGAAAATGAACCGTATCTCTCGAAATCAATTATATCTTCGTAGTCTGTAGTCAATAAACATGTTTGTTTACATTTTAACTCCGGTAAATCGTGAACATCTGTAATATCGCATCTATCGTAATTATCTAAGTTACGTAAATATGGAGGACCGTTCCACCATAAATCGCAATCCTTTAATAAATCTAAATTATAACCCCGCGACAACAAATCAGCTGGGTTATCCTTGCTACCTACGTGCAGCCACACGGAATCGCCCGTGAGCTCATTGATCTCGCTTACTCGATTTTGCACGAATGTTTTTAATAAATGTGGTGACATTTTAAGCCAACCCATGACTATCGTACTATCAGTCCAAAAATATACTTTACTAAATTCTAATCTTAAAGATTCAACTATTTTCTTATATAACTTAGCACCAATTAAGGCGCCACAAAGTTCCAAACGCGGAACACTAATCGACTTTAAAGGTGCAACCTTACTTTTGGCACACAGCAAACGCACTGTGACTTCAGAATTATCACTATAGGTACGTATATACGCACACGCCCCGTACGCGTCCTGTGATGCGTCGGAAAAAATATGAAGTTCGGTATACTGAGTATACGCTCCCCGAACGTGACGAATAATACGAATATCTTTTAAATATCTTAATGTTTCAACAAAATTATGCCAAATGTTAACAATATCTAGGGGAACAGGAGTATCCCAATCGATCTTACTCAACCATAGTTTTTGCAATAATAACTTCGGAATAATAACTACCGGAGAAAGCAAACCTAACGGATCATAAATCTGTGATAAAATAGACAACATTACGCGTTTAGTTAATTTTGAATAATTACTCTCGATATTCGTTACAAAATAAAGTTCATCACTAGTGTTGTGCCAACCTAATCCGAGTGTTTTCGTTTGAGAATGTTCACCAATAAAATGATCAACTGATTCGCACTGATATGTATCTGAATTGAACGTCCACTTACGCAAAGGAAAACAACCTGATTGCAACACATCTGATGTCTTCTGACAAATTCTAATTAATTGACGATGATCATCATCTCCAGTAATAAGATCATCTACGAAAATATCTTCGGTGATAATTCGTGCAATGAATTTATCATCACAATCTAACGCCAACTGTCTAATACAACGCATGCTTAAGTATGGAGCTGACGTAGTTCCATATGTCACCGTATTAAGCTGATACGTGTTTAATGGTTCCGTAGGACTTTCGCGCCACAATATTAACTGTAGAGATCTTTGATCAGGCTGGATAAGTACATTTCTAAAACATTTCTCAACATCAGCACACGCGACGTACTTATATTGCCTAAAACGCAACAAGATAGAAAATATATCGTTTTGTAACGCGGGTCCCGGATACTGAATATCGTTTAACGATTTGTTTGAGCTAGTCACCGCACTAGCGTCAAACACAACGCGTAGCTTAGTGGTCGTGCTACTCTCTTTAATAACCCCGTGGTGTGGAAGATAATAATTAGGATGACCACACTCATTAATCTTTGTCATATGACCTAAGTCATTATACTCTCGCATAAATTCAGTATACCTGCGTTTAAGTTCCGGTAAACGTTCAAGTTTACGTTCCAAGTTAAAAAATCGTTTCTTCGCGAACGTGTAAGAATCACCCAGTGTGTCCGGAGAATCACGCAGCGGTATCCTAACCGAGAATTTACCATTATCTTCACGTAAATGCGTATTGATAAACAACTCCTCACACTTCCGTTCGTCCTCGGTAAGTACTGAACTAGGCGATGTAGGTATACTTTCGAGTTCCCAGAATAATCTAAGTTGCTTATCAATATCTTGGCTAAAGTGACACTGAACATGAGTAGACTGAGCAGCCTTTGCGAATATAGGACCGGACAACAACCAACCTAATTTAGAATTTTGTAGGTATGGGCCATTCGGTAAACGCAATCTATCATCATTTAAAAGGTCCCAAAATATATCTGCGCCTATTAGCAAATCAATATCCGCACTAATATTAAAAGTAGGATCTGCTAGTTGCACATTATCGGGAATACGTATAGAACCTGAATCGATGTTTATCGTAGGTAAACTCGATGTTATGCATGGCAATATAATACAACGAATCTTTGTCGAATAATCGTTTACTTTCGATCGTATAGAAATATCGCATGAATGACACGACTGTGTGACATACTGTCCCACACCCGAGACATGTACCGTCGACTTTAAATAGGTCGCGTTAATACGTTTAGACAATTTCTCCGTAATAAAACAGTTCTGGCTTCCGCTATCTAATAGCGCGCGAACTATATGAAACACGTTATTATCATCGGCTACTTTAACCAAAGCCGTGGAAAGTAACACCGTATGAATCGACTTGAAACTATTCGTAGCTTCGTCACATACGACAATATTATTTTCATTCGAATTAGGTAAAGAATGTAACGCAGTTGCGTTGTGTGTGTGCGCGTGGCTCGCCTCTCCGCGCGACTCGTTACCTACACACGCATAATTCACATTACTATCGAAATGCAATAAGCTATTATGCTTTCCCTGACACTGCCTGCACGGACCAAATAAGCAATCATCAATTATATGTCCCGATCGCAAACAATTGCGACACAATTTCTTTTCATTAATAAACTTCGACCTATCACTTACTGACATATTTAAAAAACTTATACACGTATAGAGAGCATGACCTTGGTTACACAATACACAATTCGACAAATCCTTTTTGAAATTATTACGATTAAATTTAGTTTTCGTTGAAGCATAACTATGAATACGATGTGAACTACGTTTATGATCGTTGTGGTACTTGTTATCATTCTTATCACTAGTGTGTGATTCTTTCGGCTTACTATGATTCGCGCTTACCATATCGAGCATGTCAGCGCGGTTCCTAAGGAATGACAGTAAATCCTCTAACTTGACCTTGTCCTTGACGCCTAAAGACATCGCGCCTTTGTGGCTCTCCCACTCGCGTTCCGTGGACGCATCGAGCTTAGTTACGATGAGATAGATAACAAGCGTATCCCATTTCTCCGTGGGTTCGTCTAACGTATTGAGAGCTCGTAAATTACGTAGGACAGTATCAATCAATTTCCTAATATGCATAGAGGATTCAGATTTCAAGGTCGCACTATTAAATAACGCCTTCACGTGGTTATTTACTAACAATCTGTCGTTATGGAACCGATTTTCCAGTAGCTCCCATGCGTGAATATAGTTAGCCGGGCTAAACTCTAACGCACTGATCACCTGCAGGGCACTCCCAGTGAGCGCTGACCTAAGATACTGTAGCTTTTGAATCTCGTCTAAGTCTGTACGTTTATGGATCATAGTAGTATAACAATGTTTAAACTCGAGCCAATTGTCATAAGATCCATCGAAAATAGGCAATTTAATCTCCGGCAATTTAATACTAATAGGTTTCCGAAAAGAACTATCATCCGGAGCCCTGCCACTAGTCTTCGCGTTATGAATAAAACAATTGGCACTAGCCATTGCCGTAAAATACACTGACTCTAATGTTTCTACATATTCTGAATTACTTTCTAACTCCGTGTCAGACAACAGTGATTCGAGCTCGCTCTCGATCACGTTAAATTTTGAAAATAACTCACTAGCCGCTTGGATTCTAACTTTACATTCTTCAACTTGTAATGGCGTCAAAGAAGCGCCTCGAAATGAATCTACAAACATTTTAAACTGTGTAATTCGGCCTTTCAAGCTTCCCCTTTGTTTCTTAAGCTCAAAGATAGTTTCGTCACAAGTTTTATCGACCGGCATGTTGACGATTTACGAATAAAACGTTAAGAAAATGTGTGGGAACTCACGTGCAAGTCGGTGACAGCGGGCGAAGCGCCGCGCCGCGTATTCGTATTGGGAAAACTTACTACTCACGTATAAGCAAAACACAGCTTTAGCTCTCACGAAAAATGAATTTGGATAAGACGGGAACACAGACCAAACCGTTGCCTTAAATAACTTCTCTCGTTTTCTTTCGCAAAATATTTTTTTCTTTTTCGTGAAAAAGTGTGGCGGCCGGCCGGTCCAACGTAGTCTCTCCGATGCAGCGATCCGGCTCGAAGGACCAAAATATGTGCAGGATCGGTGGTTCACGTCTTTAATGTCCGTAAATAAAACGTATGCTGTGTTTTACAATTAGAAATATATATTACAAACGAAAATAATACATTGTCACAGTTGAGATCGACGATGACAGGAACAGAAAAACAAAAGCACGCATGAAAAAGTATAACAATAAAAAGTATAAATCGAAGGAGGCCGCATAGCTGCGCGAACACATGTCATCACATCATAACATGTCATCACACTATGACATGTCATCACACTATAACATGTCATCACATGATAACATGTCATCACATGATAACATATCATCACACTATAACATGTAATCACATCATAACATGTCATCACATCATAACATGTCATCACATCATAACATGTCATCACATGATAACATGTCATCACACTATAACATGTCATCACACTATAACATGTCATCACACTATAACATGTCATCACACTATAACATGTCATCATACTAACATGTCATCACATGATAACATGTCATCACACTATAACATGTCATCATATGATAACATGTCATCACATCATAACATGTCATCACATCATAACATGTCATCACATGATAACATGTCATCACACTATAACATGTCATCACACTATAACATGTCATCACACTATAACATGTCATCACACTATAACATGTCATCACATCATAACATGTCATCACACTATAACATGTCATCACATCATAACATGTCATCACATGATAACATGTCATCACACTATAACATGTCATCACACTATAACATGTCATCACACTATAACATGTCATCACATGATAACATGTCATCACACTATAACATGTCATCACACTATAACATGTCATCACATGATAACATGTCATCACACTATAACATGTCATCACACTATAATATGTCATCACATCATAACATGTCATCACATGATAACATGTCATCACACTATAACATGTCATCACACTATAACATGTCATCACACTATAACATGTCATCATACTAACATGTCATCACATGATAACATGTCATCACACTATAACATATCATCATATGATAACATGTCATCACAGAATAACATGTCATCACACTATAACATGTCATCACACCATAACATGTCATCACATCATAACATGTCATCACATCATAACATGTCATCACATGATAACATGTCATCACACTATAACATGTCATCACACTATAACATGTCATCACACTATAACATGTCATCACCCTATAACATGTCATCACACCATAACATGTCATCACCCTATAACATGTCATCACACTATAACATGTCATCACACTATAACATGTCATCACACTATAACATGTCATCACACTATAACATGTCATCATACTAACATGTCATCACATGATAACATGTCATCACACTATAACATGTCATCATATGATAACATGTCATCACATCATAACATGTCATCACATCATAACATGTCATCACATGATAACATGTCATCACACTATAACATGTCATCACACTATAACATGTCATCACACTATAACATGTCATCACACTATAACATGTCATCACATCATAACATGTCATCACATGATAACATGTCATCACACTATAACATGTCATCACACTATAACATGTCATCACACTATAACATGTCATCACATGATAACATGTCATCACACTATAACATGTCATCACACTATAACATGTCATCACATGATAACATGTCATCACACTATAACATGTCATCACACTATAATATGTCATCACATCATAACATGTCATCACATGATAACATGTCATCACACTATAACATGTCATCACACTATAACATGTCATCACACTATAACATGTCATCATACTAACATGTCATCACATGATAACATGTCATCACACTATAACATATCATCATATGATAACATGTCATCACAGAATAACATGTCATCACACTATAACATGTCATCACACCATAACATGTCATCACATCATAACATGTCATCACATCATAACATGTCATCACATGATAACATGTCATCACACTATAACATGTCATCACACTATAACATGTCATCACACTATAACATGTCATCACCCTATAACATGTCATCACACCATAACATGTCATCACCCTATAACATGTCATCACCCTATAACATGTCATCACACTATAACATGTCATCACATGATAACATGTCATCACATGATAACATGTCATCACACTATAACATGTCATCACACTATAACATGTCATCACACTATAACATGTCATCACACTATAACATGTAATCACATCATAACATGTCATCACACCATAACATGTCATCACCACTATAACATGTCATCACACTATAACATGTCATCACACTATAACATGTCATCACACTATAACATGTCATCACATGATAACATGTCATCACACTATAACATGTCATCACACTATAACATGTCATCACACTATAACATGTCATCACACTATAACATGTCATCACACTATAACATGTCATCACATGATAACATGTCATCACACTATAACATGTCATCACACTATAACATGTCATCACACTATAACATGTCATCACACTATAACATGTCATCACACTATAACATGTAATCACATCATAACATGTCATCACACCATAACATGTCATCACACTATAACATGTCATCACGTCATAACATGTCATCACACTATAACATGTCATCACATCATAACATGTCATCACCCTATAACATGTCATCACACCATAACATGTCATCACCCTATAACATGTCATCACACTATAACATGTCATCTCACTATAACATGTCATCACACTATAACATGTCATCACACTATAACATGTCATCACACTATAACATGTCATCACATGATAACATGTCATCACACTATAACATGTCATCACATGATAACATGTCATCACACTATAACATGTCATCACACTATAACATGTCAGTACATGATAACATGTCAGTACATGATAACATGTCATCACATGATAACATGTCATCACACTATAACATGTCATCACACTATAACATGTCATCACACTATAACATGTCATCACATGATAACATGTCATCACATGATAACATATCATCACACTATAACATGTAATCACATCATAACATGTCATCACATCATAACATGTCATCACACTATAACATGTCATCACGACATAACATGACATCACGTCATAACATGTCATCACATCATAACATGTCATCACACCATAACATGTCATCACACTATAACATGTCATCACGACATAACATGACATCACGTCATAACATGTCATCACACCATAACATGTCATCACACCATAACATGTCATCACCCTATAACATGTCATCACACTATAACATGTCATCTCACTATAACATGTCATCACACTATAACATGTCATCACAGAATAACATGTCATCACACTATAACATGTCATCACATGATAACATGTCATTACACTATAACATGTCATCACACTTTAACATGTCATCACATTGTATCGACGATAGAATGGGGGTGACATTGTTGACGACCTCCGTGGTCGAGTGGCGTACGCACTGGTTTCAAGGTGTCGCTAGCTCTGAGGTCTCGGGTTTGATCTCCGGACGGGCCAATGTCGAAAATCACTTTCTACATTGTCTCAGGTCTGGGTGTGTAGTACAGTGCTACCTACGTTGTTCTGAATTCCATAACACGCATGCTTTAGCTACTTACTTTATGTTCACACAGAGCATATATGTGATGTTGTCCACATTAATTTTATATTAATTATGCGTTTCTTCCTTAGAGGGCCGGCACATGGTGGAGCTATGCCCACGCGTGGGCCCGGCCGTGCTGCTGGCGTGTGCATCGTGTGCGGAGAAGCGGCACTGGATGTGCGACCTCGTCATGCTCAACACCAAGCCCATGCTCGACAGGTTCCTGGACAGGTGAGATACTAAGCTGTGCGGTTGCTAGCTAAGCCCCGCAGTGTGTCTGTCCGTCCGTCTGTCAGTCAGGCCTCTAAACCAGGGATCTAGGATGCGCGGTGGGCCAATCGATCCTTCTCACTGACGATGCGTTTGTGCGTCAGGTGTGAGGGTTGGGTGCCTCATTGCGTGTTTGTTTGTTCTGGCGTTTCGCAGTTGATAGTGTGCAGTGCGTTTCCGCTGGATATGAACCGACCCTTAGGGTGCTGTCAGTACTTTGTGTTTGATGTTCGATAAGTGCTACTGTGTAGTCTATATTGAATAAAGAATATTTGAATTTGAATAATTTTGCTAGTCTATCCAATTATTTATTTGTCTAACTAAAGATCTATTTGATTGAACCACATTCATCCCCATGTGTGTGCTTGACCTTCAATTTTTGACACCTTGAAATGTGATTTCAGTTTTGATCGAATATGTAAAATAATATAATATATAAATAATTATCTATAAATGTATTTATTCATCTGCGCAACCTCTAAGGAGAATATGCTGTCCGTTAGGCTGTCATTCCAACCCTTTGTCTGTCAAGTTTGAACCAGATTATGGTAGTGGTCGTTCGTTAGATGTGGACGCACCCGAAGCATGAGTAATGAGTATAAGATGAGTGTATAACTCCCCTGGTGTCCTCGCAGCATCCTGCTGGAGCTGGAGCGGCGGCACCCGCTGAAGCTCCCTCCAGCCTCGCTGTACCGGTTCGCCGTGCCCGACTCGCCTACCAACATCCTGCTCGAAGACAACGCCAGCGCCCGCCACCACGGCAACGCGCCCGTGCCGCTCATCAAGGTAACATATACTAAACCCGCTGAAGCTGCCGCCCGCCGCGCTGTACCGGTTCGCCGTGCCCGACTCGCCCACCAACATCCTGCTCGAAGACAACGCCAGCGCCCGCCACCACGGCAACGCGCCCGTGCCGCTCATCAAGGTAACATATACTAAACCCGCTGAAGCTGCCGCCCGCCGCGCTGTACCGGTTCGCCGTGCCCGACTCGCCCACCAACATCCTGCTCGAAGACAACGCCAGCGCCCGCCACCACGGCAACGCGCCCGTGCCGCTCATCAAGGTAACATATACTAAACCCGCTGAAGCTGCCGCCCGCCGCGCTGTACCGGTTCGCCGTGCCCGACTCGCCCACCAACATCCTGCTCGAAGACAACGCCAGCGCCCGCCACCACGGCAACGCGCCCGTGCCGCTCATCAAGGTAACATATACTAAACCCGCTGAAGCTGCCGCCCGCCGCGCTGTACCGGTTCGCCGTGCCCGACTCGCCTACCAACATCCTGCTCGAAGACAACGCCAGCGCCCGCCACCACGGCAACGCGCCCGTGCCGCTCATCAAGGTAACATATACTAAACCCGCTGAAGCTGCCGCCCGCCGCGCTGTACCGGTTCGCCGTGCCCGACTCGCCCACCAACATCCTGCTCGAAGACAACGCCAGCGCCCGCCACCACGGCAACGCGCCCGTGCCGCTCATCAAGGTAACATATACTAAACCCGCTGAAGCTGCCGCCCGCCGCGCTGTACCGGTTCGCCGTGCCCGACTCGCCCACCAACATCCTGCTCGAAGACAACGCCAGCGCCCGCCACCACGGCAACGCGCCCGTGCCGCTCATCAAGGTAACATATACTAAACCCGCTGAAGCTGCCGCCCGCCGCGCTGTACCGGTTCGCCGTGCCCGACTCGCCCACCAACATCCTGCTCGAAGACAACGCCAGCGCCCGCCACCACGGCAACGCGCCCGTGCCGCTCGTCAAGGTAACATATACTAAACCCGCTGAAGCTGCCGCCCGCCGCGCTGTACCGGTTCGCCGTGCCCGACTCGCCCACCAACATCCTGCTCGAAGACAACGCCAGCGCCCGCCACCACGGCAACGCGCCCGTGCCGCTCATCAAGGTAACATATACTAAACCCGCTGAAGCTGCCGCCCGCCGCGCTGTACCGGTTCGCCGTGCCCGACTCGCCCACCAACATCCTGCTCGAAGACAACGCCAGCGCCCGCCACCACGGCAACGCGCCCGTGCCGCTCATCAAGGTAACATATACTAAACCCGCTGAAGCTGCCGCCCGCCGCGCTGTACCGGTTCGCCGTGCCCGACTCGCCCACCAACATCCTGCTCGAAGACAACGCCAGCGCCCGCCACCACGGCAACGCGCCCGTGCCGCTCATCAAGGTAACATATACTAAACCCGCTGAAGCTGCCGCCCGCCGCGCTGTACCGGTTCGCCGTGCCCGACTCGCCCACCAACATCCTGCTCGAAGACAACGCCAGCGCCCGCCACCACGGCAACGCGCCCGTGCCGCTCATCAAGGTAACATATACTAAACCCGCTGAAGCTGCCGCCCGCCGCGCTGTACCGGTTCGCCGTGCCCGACTCGCCCACCAACATCCTGCTCGAAGACAACGCCAGCGCCCGCCACCACGGCAACGCGCCCGTGCCGCTCGTCAAGGTAACATATACTAAACCCGCTGAAGCTGCCGCCCGCCGCGCTGTACCGGTTCGCCGTGCCCGACTCGCCCACCAACATCCTGCTCGAAGACAACGCCAGCGCCCGCCACCACGGCAACGCGCCCGTGCCGCTCATCAAGGTAACATATACTAAACCCGCTGAAGCTGCCGCCCGCCGCGCTGTACCGGTTCGCCGTGCCCGACTCGCCCACCAACATCCTGCTCGAAGACAACGCCAGCGCCCGCCACCACGGCAACGCGCCCGTGCCGCTCATCAAGGTAACATATACTAAACCCGCTGAAGCTGCCGCCCGCCGCGCTGTACCGGTTCGCCGTGCCCGACTCGCCCACCAACATCCTGCTCGAAGACAACGCCAGCGCCCGCCACCACGGCAACGCGCCCGTGCCGCTCATCAAGGTAACATATACTAAACCCGCTGAAGCTGCCGCCCGCCGCGCTGTACCGGTTCGCCGTGCCCGACTCGCCCACCAACATCCTGCTCGAAGACAACGCCAGCGCCCGCCACCACGGCAACGCGCCCGTGCCGCTCATCAAGGTAACATATACTAAACCCGCTGAAGCTGCCGCCCGCCGCGCTGTACCGGTTCGCCGTGCCCGACTCGCCCACCAACATCCTGCTCGAAGACAACGCCAGCGCCCGCCACCACGGCAACGCGCCCGTGCCGCTCATCAAGGTAACATATACTAAACCCGCTGAAGCTGCCGCCCGCCGCGCTGTACCGGTTCGCCGTGCCCGACTCGCCCACCAACATCCTGCTCGAAGACAACGCCAGCGCCCGCCACCACGGCAACGCGCCCGTGCCGCTCATCAAGGTAACATATACTAAACCCGCTGAAGCTGCCGCCCGCCGCGCTGTACCGGTTCGCCGTGCCCGACTCGCCTACCAACATCCTGCTCGAAGACAACGCCAGCGCCCGCCACCACGGCAACGCGCCCGTGCCGCTCATCAAGGTAACATATACTAAACCCGCTGAAGCTGCCGCCCGCCGCGCTGTACCGGTTCGCCGTGCCCGACTCGCCCACCAACATCCTGCTCGAAGACAACGCCAGCGCCCGCCACCACGGCAACGCGCCCGTGCCGCTCATCAAGGTAACATATACTAAACCCGCTGAAGCTGCCGCCCGCCGCGCTGTACCGGTTCGCCGTGCCCGACTCGCCCACCAACATCCTGCTCGAAGACAACGCCAGCGCCCGCCACCACGGCAACGCGCCCGTGCCGCTCATCAAGGTAACATATACTAAACCCGCTGAAGCTGCCGCCCGCCGCGCTGTACCGGTTCGCCGTGCCCGACTCGCCCACCAACATCCTGCTCGAAGACAACGCCAGCGCCCGCCACCACGGCAACGCGCCCGTGCCGCTCATCAAGGTAACATATACTAAACCCGCTGAAGCTGCCGCCCGCCGCGCTGTACCGGTTCGCCGTGCCCGACTCGCCCACCAACATCCTGCTCGAAGACAACGCCAGCGCCCGCCACCACGGCAACGCGCCCGTGCCGCTCATCAAGGTAACATATACTAAACCCGCTGAAGCTGCCGCCCGCCGCGCTGTACCGGTTCGCCGTGCCCGACTCGCCCACCAACATCCTGCTCGAAGACAACGCCAGCGCCCGCCACCACGGCAACGCGCCCGTGCCGCTCATCAAGGTAACATATACTAAACCCGCTGAAGCTGCCGCCCGCCGCGCTGTACCGGTTCGCCGTGCCCGACTCGCCCACCAACATCCTGCTCGAAGACAACGCCAGCGCCCGCCACCACGGCAACGCGCCCGTGCCGCTCATCAAGGTAACATATACTAAACCCGCTGAAGCTGCCGCCCGCCGCGCTGTACCGGTTCGCCGTGCCCGACTCGCCCACCAACATCCTGCTCGAAGACAACGCCAGCGCCCGCCACCACGGCAACGCGCCCGTGCCGCTCATCAAGGTAACATATACTAAACCCGCTGAAGCTGCCGCCCGCCGCGCTGTACCGGTTCGCCGTGCCCGACTCGCCCACCAACATCCTGCTCGAAGACAACGCCAGCGCCCGCCACCACGGCAACGCGCCCGTGCCGCTCATCAAGGTAACATATACTAAACCCGCTGAAGCTGCCGCCCGCCGCGCTGTACCGGTTCGCCGTGCCCGACTCGCCCACCAACATCCTGCTCGAAGACAACGCCAGCGCCCGCCACCACGGCAACGCGCCCGTGCCGCTCATCAAGGTAACATATACTAAACCCGCTGAAGCTGCCGCCCGCCGCGCTGTACCGGTTCGCCGTGCCCGACTCGCCCACCAACATCCTGCTCGAAGACAACGCCAGCGCCCGCCACCACGGCAACGCGCCCGTGCCGCTCATCAAGGTAACATATACTAAACCCGCTGAAGCTGCCGCCCGCCGCGCTGTACCGGTTCGCCGTGCCCGACTCGCCCACCAACATCCTGCTCGAAGACAACGCCAGCGCCCGCCACCACGGCAACGCGCCCGTGCCGCTCATCAAGGTAACATATACTAAACCCGCTGAAGCTGCCGCCCGCCGCGCTGTACCGGTTCGCCGTGCCCGACTCGCCCACCAACATCCTGCTCGAAGACAACGCCAGCGCCCGCCACCACGGCAACGCGCCCGTGCCGCTCATCAAGGTAACATATACTAAACCCGCTGAAGCTGCCGCCCGCCGCGCTGTACCGGTTCGCCGTGCCCGACTCGCCCACCAACATCCTGCTCGAAGACAACGCCAGCGCCCGCCACCACGGCAACGCGCCCGTGCCGCTCATCAAGGTAACATATACTAAACCCGCTGAAGCTGCCGCCCGCCGCGCTGTACCGGTTCGCCGTGCCCGACTCGCCCACCAACATCCTGCTCGAAGACAACGCCAGCGCCCGCCACCACGGCAACGCGCCCGTGCCGCTCATCAAGGTAACATATACTAAACCCGCTGAAGCTGCCGCCCGCCGCGCTGTACCGGTTCGCCGTGCCCGACTCGCCCACCAACATCCTGCTCGAAGACAACGCCAGCGCCCGCCACCACGGCAACGCGCCCGTGCCGCTCATCAAGGTAACATATACTAAACCCGCTGAAGCTGCCGCCCGCCGCGCTGTACCGGTTCGCCGTGCCCGACTCGCCCACCAACATCCTGCTCGAAGACAACGCCAGCGCCCGCCACCACGGCAACGCGCCCGTGCCGCTCATCAAGGTAACATATTATACTAAAATATTACAAATAGGACTCAAACGAACATATCTGGTGAAGTTTGATTCCAATTATGCGATGGACTCAACCTAAGACGATTACACTCCATCCCACTCTACCCACAAAAATAAAAAAATATCTACAAAAAGTTCGCTAAATAATGTCCAGTAATGGCGCATAGCGCTCGGAGCTAGGTGGGAGTGAGACAGATGATACAAGATTTTTGTTTTAGATATTATAATTCTAAAGGTGTGACGAAGATAGCATCATATCATGTACTGCTGCTGCAAGTAAATAAAGTAATCGTCTTCGGTTGACACCCGAAGTATAATTCTTACAGACAGAAACCCACTTCAAAATATTTCTTATATGGCTTTCTTATGGATTCCACTATTAAAACTGGACCAAATTATAATGGGACCACACTAAAAGTACTAGCTTTCGATTAAAAAAGGATCATCAAAATCAATTCACTCAGCCAAAAGTTCTGAGGTAAACAACGTAAAAAGTACATACAGTCGACTTGGTATACCTCTTTTTTGAAGTAAGTTAAAAAAAGCTCATTTTCATTGGAATTAAGAGAGTTATTATACAACAAGCAGGGAACCTACGAATACGGGGTGAGAACTAATGAAATTATTATATTCGTTCTTTCTGGTCGTATGTTGAGAATCGTTATTTCTCTTCTTAATTTTACTTCTATTTATTTGATACAGCACATCACAATCTATTACGGTACGGTCACAGGATAGGGGTCTAAAACACATGCAATTCGTTTAACAAATGACCCCCAACACACTTCAATATTTCAAAATCAATATGACTTAGGACCTATCTAATATTCTAGGATTATAAATGACGTCGTACTCAGAGACGTTAATGGTATCTTAAGGAATAGCTTAGTATCGATTTAAGTTTAAGATTTTCTTATTTAAATCGGTACTTACTACAATTTAAGTAAGTTTACTTAAATTGTTAGTAGGAATCTCTTAAGTAATTATTAATGTTTCTGAGTATGATAATTATACCCAATATTTATTTAAACTAGCTTGGTATGAAAATGACATTACGGAATTTGATCTATTTCAGTTTAATGCATGCTTTACTAATATATTAATAAGCTTTTGCCAATTATAATAACATAGTTTTATTACGAACTTTAATTTTCATTCTTAATTTATTTATAAAAATCGTGCAACATATAAATAATATCAATTGTGTAAATTTTAGGATTTTTTTCTGTAAATTCTTTTTACTAGGGATATGTACTATTAAATATTAAGCTGGCGTGATAGGCGACGCATTTGCAATTGTTTTGTACCTTATTAAAATATATATATATAAAAAAACTAATTTATTCGGTAAACTTCGTGTTATTTTGTTTTACTTGCCGTGGTTTTATACTCATATTTTTCAACGTTTTTATCATTTCTATTTTATTTTGATTACTCCAAATACTTAAAGTTTACTTGTCTTTAAGAATTTCTCAAATGTCTCTGTCTCTACTTTACGCCTTCAAGTGATAGAGACAGCATGAGATTTCAGGACTTTCATCGAATTGACGTTTCAGTAAACGTGTAAGTTATTCTCAGGTGAAATAATAGTTTTAAGGTTTAATCGATTTTCTCGCTTTCATACAATTTCGTGAGAATTCTTCATTATAAAGCTACAATAGTCCAACGATAAGTTTATTACGACAGTTGAGCTAAAGAAATATAGAAAAGTACAAAATTGTACTCGAAACCGTATAAGAATTCCTTATAGCAGTTATCAGAAATCGCCTCACTTACCCGTGATAAGTAACGCATTTAATTGCACCTTCAACTGCTGATAAACAACTATAATATCTTTTACATGCGTTCTTATTCTCTGACAAAAGCAAAGCGCCAGCCATTGTCTTAGAAAACTGTACAATTATTGCTGCCAATTAATAGTATTGCACATTTTGGTGTCAAAATCAAAATATTGTTATTTCTTGTAAACCAAAAAAAAGGCGCTTAAGAAACGTTACATTAAAACTACTGATTCTAGTTGCTCGGTTCCAAAGTGTCATTCCTATAGAGAAGAGCCGGCAAGAAACTCCATAGGTTACTCTTTTAAAAAAGGTGTCGATTTTTTCACGTTATAAGGCTGCGTGTTTTACTTTATATACCAACAATACACAACCTTGGTATTATTGATATTAAAACCACCCTTATGGATATAGGAATAAAGGTGTATTTCGTATGAATAGTAACGTTTAACTGTCGTTATAAACAAGATATTTACCCCGTTGTACTATTGTGGTGTACGGAGCACTGGAGGTGTGGCTATATCGCTAGGCAGGGTTCCATGTGATAATTATCAATGATTATTATCATGATGATTATCACAACAGTAAAAAAGAAACAAGGGAAGTTGCGTCATATTAGACTATTCCTATGAATAACAAATACTGATCAACAAAAACAAAAAAACATGATTGAAAAGTTTCACCTTTTAATTTAATCGTAGAAAACATATTTCTTTTCTAAGAAGTTTGAAAATACAATTCTATGCTATTCTATTATAAAGTTAACCTTATCATTGCCTAAACCTTATATTTGCAAATGAGAGTAACCAATTTTTTGGGTTAAGAGTTAAGACTTACTAACAACATAATGGATATTGTAATTAAATCTGAAATTATTAATATTGAACACATACATTTTATTTGTCCGTCAGATAGATAGAAATATAAAATAGTGACAAATACATGTCTTATTATTTGTATAGTATCTATCTGACTAACAAGCAAAATTTACCTTTTTAATTAAATTTACTCTTTAAACTGACAAATCCAATATACTCTCTTTTTGAGGCCTATTGTTAAAAAAAACCTAGAACCCTGCCTAGTACCCTAGGCATACCGTACCAGGACTCGCTAGGATGTCTCGTCTACAGAGAGCGCGGCGGCTCCTATGCCGGCTGTGCTGCCGCCGGGCATCGAACCCGCGACCACACTCGCCACACTCGCCACACTCGCCTCACTTCGTACCGAAAGTCGTCGACTGAGTCACCAAGTATATTTGGTTAGAAGTTTTGGCTAGACATCGGTGGTAACACGAGTAAAAGAAAAATACAATAGTTGTAATTTTGTCTGTTTGTTTGTTAAGCTTCGTAGGCTAAATTGCTGAACAGATTATGATAAAATTTGGTTTAAACTTAGCTTGAAGACTTAGAAAGGGGAGGCAACTTTCCTTAAAATCAGTTCAGTTGTTTTTGCTTGGAAGAGATATAAACTAACATACAGGCAAACTTTCCCATTTGTAGTATTTGTTGTATAGTTATAAAGATACATAATCTGATCTAGTATATACAAAATAATCATTATTATTGTTAGTTAAAATAAACTTTACGGTTATGCAATAAGGTTGAATTTTCTATATTTCTTGTTACCACTGATGTTTAGGTAACTATATGTCTATAACACAACTTTTATAAGGTATTGTAATTAAACATATACTTTATATACTGTTTATAAAAACATACAAAATGTCGTGTTCTAAAACAATATATTCAACAAAAAGTGGACTGATAGTTGGCCAGCTGTGGGCCGATAGTTATTTAGTCCAAACATAGCGATTTTATATAACGTGCTGTTGCGAATGTTTTATATTTGGTCTTCTTTTAGTTGGATAAATATTTATTGTTAGTTTTAAGGTCTACAAGTATGTGATAGAAATAATTGAATATAGTTTTGTAGGTTTGCAGAGTGCATACTATTTAAACTACTGCTTGTACTTACGAAGTACTTACTACTTGTGTTTTTATCATAACCTATTTCAAAGTTGTTTTTAAAGCAAAATAATTGGAAGATCTTATCATTACCAAGACTGAAAAACAAAATTGCGTATTATGATTGAAGTAGTTATTTTCTTTTATATTATTCGACTTTAAGTCTGTAATAGACTTTATTCATCAGATTTTTTTAAAATCTAATATGTTGCTCTCTAAAAATCTCTGAAAGTATATGATCAGTATTATAATTATGTGCCAAAGTTCTGTATCCACTAAACACAACAGAAAAACTATGACGTCAATATAAATATGCCTACGATCTTGATTTAATGTTTGTGTCTTAATCATTGTAAAATTAAATTATTGTGCCAATTGATATTAAACAAACATCAACTTTATGTAAGTACGAATAAAGTTTATTTGAGACTGCCTACAACAGTACTTTGGGCAATGATTTATACGAATATTAAATCAAGTTATGTTTTAAGACACACAGAGTAAGAAATAATATAATTTGCTTATAGAAAAAGTTTTGCTTTAGTTACTGTAAATATAACCTATAAAAAGATATAAGCTCAAGCAGCTTTTACGCTTATGCTTGAAAACTGCCTCAATTATGCTAACCGTATGAGATACATACCAATGTTTCTGAATGTTCTTCAAATTAATAGTAGCTTGTCTGCCAGTAACTAAAGCATAACTTAATAAAACGATATGATCTCAATACTAATATAAAATACTACTATATTTAAGTACTATTCTATAAAATTGTAACTATGGGTGCTTTTAATTTTACAAGCATGTTGCAGCGCCAGAGTTGCGCCACTGCGGCGCCACTGTCGCGCGATTATCGCTTCTATATAACACCACGCCGAGCCATCAACTATAGCCAGTCACCCACATGTGTTGTGTGTCAGACAGACAGTCGCTCTGTAACATACTGGTGTTCAGCTGGCGGAGAGACTGGAAGCCGAACACAACATAGTGCGAGAAAAGGCAAGCAAACATACGGTGTTCAGCTGAATTCAGCAGATAAGCAGTCTCGACGGGATGTTGTTTGTGAGTCGCGCCGCAGTGGCGCCACTATCGCGCCACGCTTGATGAATTTCAAAGTACCCCTAGATTGTTTTTATTAAATGTTTTTTATCTTGTTATGTTAAGATTTTAGTGATCTGGGGCCTCATTCCACTATTAAAGAGTAGCTTGAATTCATTCTGGTATCAGGCATTCTTCTAACTGTCACTACGATCATTCTATTCGAGATTTTATTGTAAGCTTATCTGAATACGAAAATTAGGCACACTGTGACAAGTACACTGAACTACCACTGACATGCATTGAAAATAGCTGAATTGAGGCCCTGACAAACTGCATGGCTTAAATATTTTATTCGTTGTTATTGCGCATGCTTATTCGTTCATTGTATTTATATATATAAGAATAGTTGATGTTACTTAATTGTTAAGTATTGTTATTACTTGATATCTCAAATCAGAAAGATGCTCAGACTAACTTAAGTGTTAAGATCTTAAAAAAAAACACGTTTTTATTATACTTGTTCATTAAGAACTTTTATTATTACTTTTGAGACGCGTTGTGAACATAAAAAGCTTAATTATAGTGTAGTTAGTTATAACTGTTGTTGTGTATCGTCACCTAAATGTACCTGTAGAATACTTGTTATATTGTTGTAACAAGTGTGTAAGGATCGTAGCAAGTGGAAAGAAGTGCTCTCTGCCTACCCCTACGAGGTACAGGCGTGTATGTATTAGATGAAATCGCAGAGAATTGAAAAGTACAGTCGTTAATATGACAATGGCTGGATGTAACGCTACTGAAAGACTATACTAGTATGATATCATATTTTTAATATGTATGTAAAGTATACGTTTTATATAAATGTTTACATATTGTATCGTATTATATGATATATCTTTGAAACTCTTAAACACATTCCAGTTGTGCATTTTTTTAAAAGATATGCCTCGTTGGATCTTATATCTTAAGTCTTAAATCTTGGATTTTCGATGCTGTGCTATATAAAATTACTTTATATTCTATTTATGAAAGAAATATATATTTATAGTACATTTTACTTATAAAAGTACCTAATTGTATACTAACTAAAAGTGAGATCAATATGCTTTAAGAAAGCATATTATATACAAAGAATGCTATAGGAAAGGATTAATCTGGTCACTAAGGGGTACCCGAAAAGTTGGCTTTAAAGTAGTATTATAAAAGAGATAAATTGTAAATGTTCTCCTAAAACAACAATAAAGACTTGTTTGAGTAAAACGTCGCGGTCTTAGAGTATAAATAAGTGAACTATAGAGTGTGCCTAAGGGTGTTACCACACCAATCGAACGGTCGACGTTGATCGATTGGTGTGGTAGCTTTAATCGATCGACGGATACTGGTCGACTAACCAATTCTACCATCGATCGATGATATCGATCGACTATCGATCGATTGGTGTGGTAACACCCTAACAGGGTAAGAACTTTCAAAACCATTATAACCAGCGTCGTCGTATAATTAGAATCAAAACAACGCGTTTTCATGATGCCAAATATTAACCTAATAGTGTAGTAAGTAGTAGTACTTACATATTCTTCTTATCGACTCGATTATTGGCATTATATTTTTTCCCGACCAGTACTCAGCCAGGCACACGGCATTGTCCTATATGAGGCAACGGACTTACATATTAACTTAAGCTTTTTTTCGGCGCATGCTAATAGCTATGCGCTCACTCTATGATTGCTTATCTATACTCTAAAGTCGGTACGTAACTTATGGGTGCTCTTGTGCTCTCTGGGAGAAGCATTCTGGCGGTGTAAGAGTCCAAGTGCCAAAGTAAAAAAGGCAGAGGAAATCGAAAAGAATTTTCATAGGATAAAACAGCTTAGCAGTCGTCTTATTGACTATGATTTCAAATCCGTGTCACTAGTCTGTAATTAGAATTGTTATTCGGTATCTAAATGGATTAACTTTAAACCAAAAAAAGCTTTAATAAAAAATATCTTTATAATGTTATCCTGAAAAAAAAAACCTAATTAAATAAAACCAAAATCTTGACCTTATACTTGTTATATACTTAAAAAAAACGAATTGTAGAGGAAAAGACATATTGAAACGTATTAGTGAGAATAAAGAAAATAATAAGAGATTAGTGAGAAATTGGTGTCTAATTCTACACGAATGGAATCTGTAGGGTATCTCGAAAGAGTCATATTTGTTTAGAATAAACGTAATTTAAATAAAACTTAAAATATTGTAATGACGACCTTCATGGTCGAGTGGTGTGCACACCGGTTTTCAAGGTGTTAACAACTCTGAGGATCAATGTACTTTTCTACATAGTCTCGGGTCTGGGTGTTTGTGGTATCGTTGTCTATGATTCCATAACACAAGTGCAAAAAAAATAATCAAAAATCTTTAGGGTACAAAGTAGCACTTATTAAACGTCATTTTTTTTTTACTAAAGACAGCACCCTAGGGGTCGGTTCATATCCGGCGGAAAAGTTCTTTAGCTACTTACTTTGGGTTCAGAGCTATGTATATGAAGTCCACAGTTATTATGTATTAATGACGTTAAACTAGGGGACAGAGTGTTGCTGGGGAGTTTGTTGCGCCGTTTCTTCTCCACAGCCAGAGCACTTAGGAAGCGGTGAAGGGTGGGCGATATGGGGTACTGTCATAGTTTAACTTTATTTATGGTATATAACCATAATAACAAGTGAAGAAAGTATCATATTATAAATGTATAGGTTTAAGACTGCCTGTTGGTCTAGTGGTTAGTGACCCTGACTGCTATACCGGAGGTCGTGGTCATTCCCACCCAGGACACATGTTTGTGTGATGCGCACGACCTTTTGTTCTGTGTCTGAGTGTTATTTATGTATAATATGTATGTATTTAGAAATATTACTATGTGTATCAGTTGTCTAGTTGCGATAAAGGTTCTGCCTAATTTGGGATTAGATGACCGTGTGTTAGTAGTCCCAAAATGTTATGTTATATTATACTTATTAATGTTTGTTAGTGTGTAGATTTAAAATCAAACGCACAGTTAATAGGTATAAAACGGATTAATAGGAAGACTCCCTATTGAAGTCAATTGGGCATCAAAATTGGCTAGAGCGCTTGTCCAAAAACATATATTAAAGGGACGTCCAGAGATGTTAGTACACATTAATTAATTTTGTCTTTAAATCGCCCTCGATACAGGTCTTTCCTAAAGGTATTTTTTCTTTTTCAACTAAATTTGTTACTAGTTATTAAGTGTACTTCCGCACTCAGAGACGTTAATGGTTACTCAAAGGATTCCTTAGTATCAGCCTAGACTTAGAAAGAGAGTTGGTTTATTTATATCGATACTAAGATATCCTTTTTATGACCATTATTATCTCTGAGTATGAAAGTATATATTTAAATATTATCTAGTCTTGATAAGGATTTAATGTTTATTAATTGGTTGTAAGACATTTTTGGTGATTATAATGGTTTTGTCTAAGATGTTATCTTAATATAATTCAACAATAAAATTCCAATATGGTATTTCGGTTTCGGCAATACAATAATGATGGGAAAGGTTCTCTAAAAAAAAAACTATATTAATTAGAAGATAAAAGTGTTATTATATAAATATTTCAATGTTCATGTAAGCTAACCTTAATTATAAAATACTCAATAAGATTAGGTTAATGTTAATAATAATATATTAATTAAAATTTATGTATTTTCGTTGTGTAAAATAAATTTTGGAAAACACGCTTTTTCAGAATACGTTTTACACATGTATCCTTTACATATTTCTATTATCTTTGTACTATTTTTGCCTGGCGACTTTTTTATTTCATTTGAAATTTCAGGATAATTTATTACATAGGATCCCACTGCTGGGCAAAGGCCAGTGGGATCCTATGAAGGCTATTAAAAAATATATATATATTACCTATTGCATTAAAGTATATTCTAGTTATAATCTTATAGAACTAATATCACAGCTTTTGCTCACTACGGCCTAGCGATTTTTAATATTATTATTATGTATATAATCTTGTTTCTAAAGCGAAGTTTTCCAATATTTATTCAATGATAGCATTCCGTAATGTCTAACGATAAGGAGTTCCAATAAATCTCTGCGTTGTGTTTTATATGTTTTCTTTAACACCTAATTTTTTTTTAACCAGATTATTTTCCATGACATTAACTTCTATCATTCTAGTTATACAACTAATCTACTCTATATAATATTTCTCTTTGAATTTTTTTTATTTATCACACAAAATATACACTATATCCATACATTTTTGAATATTATAAAGTTGACCCGTTTTTCTATTCAAAGTGCTTTTCTCTGAAACTACCAGTTGGATTCTAAAATATAGTTTTGCATTTGATAGCCCAATTTTTGTGAAAAATTACAGGCTATCCTCTATAAGTAGGAGAAAAAAACCGCGAGTATACAATTAATTTACACCAATGATATTCTAATAAACAGATATGTTATAAGCGTGCAATCGTGAAGACTCGAAAACGTCCTAATTGGGACGTATTGCCTTTCAACAACTATCTATTTGTCTCTTTTTTTCTTATGGGTTTTATCGCGCTATCTCTTTTGTATAATTTTGACTTATAGTGACATGTATGTCAGCTGCCGCTGCTGCGCGGAACACTTTTTTCGATTGTTTTGTATGTGTATAACATATCTGTTTATTATAATATCATTGATTTACACACTATTTATGAACACATATTATATAAGAACTTGGTAATCTTAAATTAAAACTATTTTACTTAAAATACTGCTGAATCCACCTATCAGAGGCTAGTAGCATGTCCCTAAGTGGTGGAGAATGACAGTGATGCTATGCAACTAATGTGCCTACTAACCTAACAACTAACAATGCAATAACTCTAAAACGTTCTCTAAAGTGGTTTAAGCATATACGGTAGCCCCTATACCATATGTTACACAAGCTCTTTGGCTTTGTGACGCTTATAGGAATCTGGTAAGTTTACATGGTCGTTATTATGGTCATATTGCTTGTAGTCATCATGCCCATAAGGCCAATCCTTTTGACATTGAAACTACAATATTTATGCAACACGACAAACTATATGCAATAACTCCATTTATTGTATAATATTTTAATTAGCATCCTGGAAACGGACTGAACAAAGTCCTAAGATCTAAAGACATAATCCAATATAACATATAGCTATGGTGTTAGCTAGCTTTCGGATGTCACTTGGTTTGAAAACGAAAAAATGTAAGTGAAACTGCGGGTCCCAGCTATTCAAATGTGTATGTATAAGCATGAAAAAATGTCTTAGGTAGCGAAAAGATCCTTGCATTTTCACTGATAAGGAAATTCATGGGAATGCCAAACCATTTACACAAAAAATACCATTATGAGTTATTTGTATACCTATTTTATAGGTAGGTACTTAAAAACTTATTCTAATGCTATATTTGAGCCCTTGTTTCCACAAGCCCACTTCTGACGTTCCCCCCTTGTCGACAGGGCGCGACCCTGCTCAAGTTAGTGGAGCGGCTGACGTACCACATCTACGCCGACCTGAACCTGGTGCGCACCTTCCTCACCACGTACCGCTCCTTCTGCTCGCCCGGGGAGCTGCTCGACCTGCTGATAGAGCGCTTCCGGATCCCGGAGCCCAGCGAGGTGTATGATACGCCGAGGACTGGTGAGTGGGGAGTGTGGGGACCAGGGTACTATGAGCTGCTCGTTCTGCTCGCCCGGGGAGCTGCTCGACCTGCTGATAGAGCGCTTCCGGATCCCGGAGCCCAGCGAGGTGTATGATACGCCGAGGACTGGTGAGTGGGGAGTGTGGGGACCAGGGTACTATGAGCTGCTCGTTCTGCTCGCCCGGGGAGCTGCTCGACCTGCTGATAGAGCGCTTCCGGATCCCGGAGCCCAGCGAGGTGTATGATACGCCGAGGACTGGTGAGTGGGGAGTGTGGGGACCAGGGTACTATGAGCTGCTCGTTCTGCTCGCCCGGGGAGCTGCTCGACCTGCTGATAGAGCGCTTCCGGATCCCGGAGCCCAGCGAGGTGTATGATACGCCGAGGACTGGTGAGTGGGGAGTGTGGGGACCAGGGTACTATGAGCTGCTCGTTCTGCTCGCCCGGGGAGCTGCTCGACCTGCTGATAGAGCGCTTCCGGATCCCGGAGCCCAGCGAGGTGTATGATACGCCGAGGACTGGTGAGTGGGGAGTGTGGGGACCAGGGTACTATGAGCTGCTCGTTCTGCTCGCCCGGGGAGCTGCTCGACCTGCTGATAGAGCGCTTCCGGATCCCGGAGCCCAGCGAGGTGTATGATACGCCGAGGACTGGTGAGTGGGGAGTGTGGGGACCAGGGTACTATGAGCTGCTCGTTCTGCTCGCCCGGGGAGCTGCTCGACCTGCTGATAGAGCGCTTCCGGATCCCGGAGCCCAGCGAGGTGTATGATACGCCGAGGACTGGTGAGTGGGGAGTGTGGGGACCAGGGTACTATGAGCTGCTCGTTCTGCTCGCCCGGGGAGCTGCTCGACCTGCTGATAGAGCGCTTCCGGATCCCGGAGCCCAGCGAGGTGTATGATACGCCGAGGACTGGTGAGTGGGGAGTGTGGGGACCAGGGTACCATGGGCTCTGATAGCAGTACTGATGTTTAGTAAGCAGGATAGAGCTATGCGCAGTGTAGAGCGCCGTCTCGCTTACATAACCGCAACAGTACTGCTTTCAGGCTTAATCTACGAACTGAAGCGACTTTTACATTACATGAACTTTATGTCAATTGTGTAAGACACAATTTTTTTAGGTGGAGATTTTAGTTGCTGGTGCTAATTTGTTGTTTTTTTTTTGTGTAATTGGAAATTTTAGTGTACACACCTTGTTGTATCTTTATTTATGTAATGACATACCTGGGTTGGCATAGACAAGTTGAGTTATTTTTACCAAAGGGTAGGTCCAAAATATTTCGAATAATTTTGAAAATGTTGGGTACTTATTTAAATATAACCGAAACAAAAAACGTATTTAATGGACGTTGACTCTATTACGGCCAATTTCAATTACATATCCGTAGGTCAATTTCCGATTTAGCGACAGGAATTTGATCTACTCGCCATGCGAATTATGTAAAATTCTTACCTCCAGTAGATAAAAATACCTGAGGAGATATTATTGAAATTGACTTTAATCGATGTGTTTATTATCGTTAAAAACCAATTTATAAAAAAAGAAGTCATGGTAGCCAGCATATGGTGATTTAAAACTTTTTTTATCGTTCTTAATGTTGGTGTAAAAAGGATATGTCAGTAAAAAACAAAAGCTTTGTACAGCACAGCTCAGCGTTATAATAAGTTGTATGTATGTTTGCGCACGCCAGTCCCACGGATCAAGACGCCCAAAAAGGACGTGAGTCCCAACTCGTCGCTCCTGGATATCGACTTAGGTAACGTACTCATAGATGTTTGTGGGTGTGCGTACATGTAAAGATATATTATACCATATGAGTGGTAAAAGTAAGATGGAAGAAGTATGGTGTGGGAAGGAAGGGATGAAAGGGATATATGTGTGATAATTGTAAATGTTAGCAGGCGAATTGTTATTTATTCTATAGTTAATGATTTAGATGAATGATTGGTCTCGCGCGCTCGACTAGAGACCGCTGTCGTACCAGTTAAATGCGTCATAAAATAGTACGCCGAATCAGTATCTAGTCAAGCGCGCGAGATCGATCATTCATTTAAGGTTAATGACATGAAAAATTATCCATTTTCTGCTTTAAGTCTAAAGCCCTGAGCATAAAATTTTGTCAGAGCATGTCGTGACGACACGAGCACGACTACAATTACATTATTAACTTGGTACGTGTTGGCACGCTTCGTACGTCTGTCACGACGGAACACAGCCCGTCACAATACTATAACTGGCTCAGTCGCAATGACCACTTCTCAAAATGACTACAGGTAGCAAAATGTCCCGTTCGCAAAATGTCCCTTTCTCAAAATGTCCTTTTCGCAAAATGTCCCCTTCCTCAAACAGGCATTAATTACTTTCATCAGTAAAAGTTAAATTTTAGTTAATTTGCATGCGCCTACCCATATTTTAATGATGAAACATTAGTATAGTACCCCTCTGTGTTGTACACCTGCTGGCTCTTGACCAGTTTTTTTACTGATGAAAATATTAATGCCTGTTTGAGGAAGGGGACATTTTGCGAAAGGGACATTTTGCGAAAGGGACATTTTGAGAAAGGGACATTTTGCGAACGGGACATTTTGGGAAAGGGACATTTTGCTACCTGTAGTCATTTTGAGAAGTGGTCATTTTGCGACTGAGCCCTATAACTCCAGCTAAAGTGACAAGACGACCAATAAGCTGATTAGTCCTTCTTTCGACACTTCAATGGTTCGTGGGTTTAGACAACTTTCTGTTCATGCACTTGTGATCTGCAGACGCTGGCTTGGTAAGCACTGTGCGAGCTTATACTGAGCAGACAATGGACGATTTGCTTGCAGTTTGTTGCCATGAACAGTGATTTTGATCTTGTCCTATCAATCTTGCATTCAATACCTTATAAACCTTCCAATACATATTATTACATGAGTGTTGTATTGTCAACAGCGGAGAGCATCGAGAGCGTGGCGAGCAGCGACGCGGAGAAGCTGAGCAAGAACACGGCGCGCGAGGACTGGAAGCGGTACCGCAAGGAGTTCCAGCAGCCCGTCAAGTTCAGGTGCGTACACTGACGCTGCTGTCGCTTCTAGATACGCTACACGGAGGAGCTGAGCAAGAACACGGCGCGCGAGGACTGGAAGCGGTACCGCAAGGAGTTCCAGCAGCCCGTCAAGTTCAGGTGCGTACACTGACGCTGCTGGCGCTTCTAGATACGCTACACGGAAGAGCTGAGCAAGAACACGGCGCGCGAGGACTGGAAGCGGTACCGCAAGGAGTTCCAGCAGCCCGTCAAGTTCAGGTGCGTACACTGACGCTGCTGGCGCTTCTAGATACGCTACACGGAGGAGCTGAGCAAGAACACGGCGCGCGAGGACTGGAAGCGGTACCGCAAGGAGTTCCAGCAGCCCGTCAAGTTCAGGTGCGTACACTGACGCTGCTGTCGCTTCTAGATATGCTACATATTTGGTTAATGCTAACTTGGTTGAACATAAGTTTCTTTGGGTACATATTTTGATACAATCGTGGATTTTTGTTTAGAGACTGTCAGATGCTTTTTTTCGTAGGATTACTCTTATTTCTGTATCGCCGAGAAGTTATTAAAATTCTTATTAAGGGAAGCTCCGTGGTCGAGTGGCGTACACATTGGATTTAAGGAGTCGCCAGCTTCCATTCCCATACTTCCTCGGATGTAGAAAACTCTGACTGACTATCACTTTTCTGCATTTATGTCTCGGGTCTAAATGCAGTGCCTTCTGATTCCAAACACGTGTGCTTTAGCTACTTAGGGTAACAAGCAATGTATGTCATATTGTATCCCCTCTGAATGCTCTAATCCAAACCTATTTAGTAACATAGAAATAAAACTACTTTTACGGATTTTATCGCGGTTTGTATTTGAATTTTAGTTCTCGACGTTTAACACAAATAATTAATATAAATATGAAGGTAGAACGAGCAACAACAACCGTCAAGACGAACACCACCTCAGTCTACCCGTGACCATGATACCTGCAAAGGTGTCGAAACGTCGGGAACTAAAATTCAAATACAAACCGCGATAAAATCCGTAAAAGTAGTTTTATTTCAACGTCTAACATTCGCGTAAACCAGAACTCAATACTATATAGTAACATGTAATTTCGTTGGCCTAGTGGTGCTAAGCGCGCCTGCTACGCTAGAGGTCTTGGGTTCGCTTCCCGAGTCGACCAAGGTGTTATTGGGTTTTTCTATGAAATTCTCAGTAGCAGGTCGGAGTTTGGTTTTGTGCCCGGTTAGTGGCAATAGGCTCGCCCCCTATTACATGGGCCTAAAAACATATCGGCGAACTGTGGGTTGTACATTGGTACGCCTCTGCCTACCCCTTCGGGGATACAGGCGTGATATGTTATATGTAACATGTAATTTCCTTGTAGAGTGATAAACGTGCTCCGTCACTGGGTGGACCAGCACTTCTACGACTTCGAGCGCGAGCCGGCGCTGCTGGACAAGCTGCGCGACTTCCTCGAGTCCGTCGACGGCAAGCCCATGAAGAAGTGGGTGCAGAGCGTGCTCAAGACGCTGCAGAGAAAGGTGAGCGCTGGCTGTGAACCGACCCTAAGTTTGTAGCTTAAGCTTAATAAATGATTTTTTAATATGATTTTGATTAGGAACTGGACATTGAAGCGAAGATTTCTCCTTTCGCAGGTCAGGATTTCAGGAAGAGATTTCTTTTGCAAATGAGCTTTTTTTTACTCCTTTATCCAAATGTCGTTCGTTAATGTATCTTGTGGACATGAGATGTTAAAAAAATTATATAGGATTTTTCTCCTTTTTTCATGATCATTGATCACATAATATAATTGTTTGGACCGAACCAGAACCCTCAAAAAGAAAATTTGTCCTCTGCCCAGAAATAACCGTTCATATTTTAACGTTAATTGTCACTCTCAGCCTGCTTTCGGCGGTCGTTAAGGCTCATTTTCATCGGTCCTGTGCACTTGAACAACTGAGTTACCAATGAGAATGAGTCTTAACCTTTCGCGTGCCTTGTGTAACTGTCCGACTTAAGTCATTTGGAGCATTCTTTTCTTACGTCGAACTGTTTTACTTAAGACACGCGAAAGGTTAATTATGTATGTATGTGGCACAGAGCCAGCCAATAGAGTGCGACGTGTCAGCCAGCGGGTCGGGCGTGTCGCACGTGTTCGACCGCCTGCCGCCCGTCACGCTGCGCCACGTGGCCGAGCCCGAGCGCTACGGCTGGCACCCGCTCGCGCTGCACCCGCTCGAGCTCGCCCGCCAGCTCACGCTGCTCGAGTTCCATCTCTATAGACAGGTGAGATATCTACACAGCACCTGCCTTCAGGACACAGCTGCGGTTTCCCATTTGGAAATCAATTTCGACCCAAGTGGGTCGCTGCAAAGCTGGAGTAGGCAAGTAGGGCATCATCGATCAGTCACACATTAAATGCGGTGCCACTATGCAAGACTTGGCCCAGCTCTTGGCATGTCCGCCCTGCATTAGCACCTGCACTCTTCAGGACGTGATGGAGAGCAGCGATAGTGCTATACAGATTGCAACTTATGGGTCAGTGACAGTTTGAGTGGATGATACGAAAAGAAGGTGAGATATGTACACACACACATGCTCGCTTTAGGGACATACCACAAACACACGACACTTGCTTACTGTACAGACAGCTGACAGTCGCATACGACACATGCTCACTGTAGAGACTGATAACACGCTACAATGAGACATACTCCCTGTACGCATAGCTGACACACAACATATGCTCACTGTAGAGACTGCTAAAACTGGCACACACATAACACGTGCTCATGACATGACACTGTATATTATTATATCAACCATGTCCTAAGAAATTAGTGGCGCCATTGCATCTCCACAGCCGGGATGGTTATTTTATGTTAGGGTCAGTTTCGGGGCGGGCGGATGCATGATGGGCCATTCGGCCTCTCACACTCAACTGAGGATGCGTGTGTCAGGGGTTGTGTGTTATTGCATGTTTGTCTGTTCTAGACAATGTTGCGCGGTGCGTTTTCTGCTGGATATGAACCGACCCTTAGATTCGACCCGCCGTTTGTTAAATGCTACTATGTAGCTTATATTGGATATTTTTTTCTGTTTTATAGTACTTTATTTAATCGATTATCTTCTTATGTAACCCAGGTAAAACCGTCAGAGCTGGTCGGCGCGGTGTGGACTAAGAAAGACAAGGAGAAGACCAGTCCGAACCTGCTCAGGATAATCAAACATACCACCAATGTGAGTACTTTGCTTATGGTAAATTGATGTTGTTTTTATGTATAGAAATATGAATCGCATTTGTTCTTTGCAGATGTTTTTTTTTTCTGAATTTTTCACTGGTGTCATGTTAATAAACCCTTCGTAGTAATTACTTGCATCGTGGAAAAATAGAATGTCTCAAAATAATAGTGAAAAAGGTTGTCAAACTTTGATCCGGTCGCGGTTTTATTTGAGAAAGGTACCAAAGGGTGGAGTTCAAATTATTCCAACTAAGGTAAATCTTAAGATTTTCAAGTAAAACCTAAGATCTACCAACTTAATGGTAAATGTCCGAAAAAGTTTGCGATTCGTAGTTTTGGGTGAGGTGAATTATTCAGATAAATTAGTTATGCTCAACTTCTTAACAAACAAATTATCTCATCTGCACAACTCCTAAACGTTATTTACCTTGTTCGCGTCAGTACTGAGTTCAGTATTTCGGATTGTATATTTTGCAAACAGGACTACTTCCCACGCCTTAGACACCTATTTCTGGCACATTCATAATGATTTTCAATAGGCATTAACAAAAAATCTGCTTTTCTGTATTGTCACCCACCGTGGGGCCATAGTCTTTCGTGGTTGACACTTCACATTAGCTAAAAGCAACGACGTATGATATGCATAGACTGCTACTATCGCTGGGTTCCCCTTGTGCCAAGCGAGAGCAGTTTTTAATCTGATCCTAGTACATTACGTTTTTCATTAAAGTTAATTTTCGCGAAACGAGAAACTTCTATAAGAAAATATCGATGGTTTTGACATTGTTAGGATAATATTAGTGTTTTAGATAGATTTTTTAAAACGGCAAGCTCCATCTTCATACATAATTCACGACAGCACTTGTTCACACTAGTGCTTACGGTTTAAACTCTTATAGGCTCACTCTATAATTTCAAAATCAACCTCGTTGGCTAAAAGTTTGCTTTTCTATATTGGCACCCACCGTGGGGCCCTACTCTTTCGTAGTTAACACTTGAATCCTCGTGTGCACAGTTCACGCGCTGGATGGAGAAGTGGATAGTGGAGAGCGAGAACCTGGAGGAGCGCGTGGGCGTGGTGTGTCGGCTGCTGGAGGTGTGCGTGGCGCTGCGCCACCTCAACAACTTCAACGGCGTGCTCGCGGTGGTGGCCGCCTGCGGGAGCGCGTCCGTGCACCGACTGAGGGCCACCTTCCAGGTACCACACACTGGGACCGGCTGGGACCAGCCTCCAGGCAGTGCTAGTACCTGTTGGGACTATGTACCACGCTCTGACACTCCACCCTCCCCTGCAGATGGTCCCCCTGCGCCTGCACCGCGCGCTGGAGGAGTTCCGCGAGCTGAACTCGGACCACTTCCGGCGCTACCAGGAGCGCCTGCGCAGCATCAACCCGCCCTGCGTGCCCTTCTTCGGCATGTACCTCACCAACATCCTGCACATCGAGGAGGGCAACCTCGGTCAGTACCACGCACACACACACACACACACACACAGCTGAACTCGGACCACTTCCGGCGCTACCAGGAGCGCCTGCGCAGCATCAACCCGCCCTGCGTGCCCTTCTTCGGCATGTACCTCACCAACATCCTGCACATCGAGGAGGGCAACCTCGGTCAGTACCACGCACACACACACACACACACACACAGCTGAACTCGGACCACTTCCGGCGCTACCAGGAGCGCCTGCGCAGCATCAACCCGCCCTGCGTGCCCTTCTTCGGCATGTACCTCACCAACATCCTGCACATCGAGGAGGGCAACCTCGGTCAGTACCACGCACACACACACACACACACACACAGCTGAACTCGGACCACTTCCGGCGCTACCAGGAGCGCCTGCGCAGCATCAACCCGCCCTGCGTGCCCTTCTTCGGCATGTACCTCACCAACATCCTGCACATCGAGGAGGGCAACCTCGGTCAGTACCACGCACACACACACACACACACACACAGCTGAACTCGGACCACTTCCGGCGCTACCAGGAGCGCCTGCGCAGCATCAACCCGCCCTGCGTGCCCTTCTTCGGCATGTACCTCACCAACATCCTGCACATCGAGGAGGGCAACCTCGGTCAGTACCACGCACACACACACACACACACACACACAGCTGAACTCGGACCACTTCCGGCGCTACCAGGAGCGCCTGCGCCGCATCAACCCGCCCTGCGTGCCCTTCTTCGGCATGTACCTCACCAACATCCTGCACATCGAGGAGGGCAACCTCGGTCAGTACCACGCACACACACACACACACACACACACAGCTGAACTCGGACCACTTCCGGCGCTACCAGGAGCGCCTGCGCAGCATCAACCCGCCCTGCGTGCCCTTCTTCGGCATGTACCTCACCAACATCCTGCACATCGAGGAGGGCAACCTCGGTCAGTACCACGCACACACACACACACACACACACAGCTGAACTCGGACCACTTCCGGCGCTACCAGGAGCGCCTGCGCAGCATCAACCCGCCCTGCGTGCCCTTCTTCGGCATGTACCTCACCAACATCCTGCACATCGAGGAGGGCAACCTCGGTCAGTACCACGCACACACACACACACACACACACAGCTGAACTCGGACCACTTCCGGCGCTACCAGGAGCGCCTGCGCAGCATCAACCCGCCCTGCGTGCCCTTCTTCGGCATGTACCTCACCAACATCCTGCACATCGAGGAGGGCAACCTCGGTCAGTACCACGCACACACACACACACACACACACAGCTGAACTCGGACCACTTCCGGCGCTACCAGGAGCGCCTGCGCAGCATCAACCCGCCCTGCGTGCCCTTCTTCGGCATGTACCTCACCAACATCCTGCACATCGAGGAGGGCAACCTCGGTCAGTACCACGCACACACACACACACACACACACAGCTGAACTCGGACCACTTCCGGCGCTACCAGGAGCGCCTGCGCAGCATCAACCCGCCCTGCGTGCCCTTCTTCGGCATGTACCTCACCAACATCCTGCACATCGAGGAGGGCAACCTCGGTCAGTACCACGCACACACACACACACACACACACACAGCTGAACTCGGACCACTTCCGGCGCTACCAGGAGCGCCTGCGCAGCATCAACCCGCCCTGCGTGCCCTTCTTCGGCATGTACCTCACCAACATCCTGCACATCGAGGAGGGCAACCTCGGTCAGTACCACGCACACACACACACACACACACACAGCTGAACTCGGACCACTTCCGGCGCTACCAGGAGCGCCTGCGCAGCATCAACCCGCCCTGCGTGCCCTTCTTCGGCATGTACCTCACCAACATCCTGCACATCGAGGAGGGCAACCTCGGTCAGTACCACGCACACACACACACACACACACACAGCTGAACTCGGACCACTTCCGGCGCTACCAGGAGCGCCTGCGCAGCATCAACCCGCCCTGCGTGCCCTTCTTCGGCATGTACCTCACCAACATCCTGCACATCGAGGAGGGCAACCTCGGTCAGTACCACGCACACACACACACACACACACACAGCTGAACTCGGACCACTTCCGGCGCTACCAGGAGCGCCTGCGCAGCATCAACCCGCCCTGCGTGCCCTTCTTCGGCATGTACCTCACCAACATCCTGCACATCGAGGAGGGCAACCTCGGTCAGTACCACGCACACACACACACACACACACACACAGCTGAACTCGGACCACTTCCGGCGCTACCAGGAGCGCCTGCGCAGCATCAACCCGCCCTGCGTGCCCTTCTTCGGCATGTACCTCACCAACATCCTGCACATCGAGGAGGGCAACCTCGGTCAGTACCACGCACACACACACACACACACACACAGCTGAACTCGGACCACTTCCGGCGCTACCAGGAGCGCCTGCGCAGCATCAACCCGCCCTGCGTGCCCTTCTTCGGCATGTACCTCACCAACATCCTGCACATCGAGGAGGGCAACCTCGGTCAGTACCACGCACACACACACACACACACACACAGCTGAACTCGGACCACTTCCGGCGCTACCAGGAGCGCCTGCGCAGCATCAACCCGCCCTGCGTGCCCTTCTTCGGCATGTACCTCACCAACATCCTGCACATCGAGGAGGGCAACCTCGGTCAGTACCACGCACACACACACACACACACACACACGATGATATACCCTGGTGTCATTATACATGGTTGTTGTTCAGACTACCTGCCCGACTCGGAGCTGATCAACTTCTCCAAGCGACGCAAGGTGGCGGAGATCACGGGCGAGATCCAGCAGTACCAGAACCAGCCCTACTGTCTCACCGAGGAGCCCAAGACCAAGGTAACTGACCGACTGACTGACACAATGGTAACAACACGAGGGTTAGGCAAATGTAGTCTAAAGTAGCATACTTAGCGTGCGTCAGAACGGAGCACCCAGACGAAGCGAAAACTGTTTGACGGGGCACGACTTTGTCGACTTATCTAGTCGACATAGTCGTGCCCTACAGCCTATAAACGTTCAGGCACAGGTGTCTTCCCATATAGAGAATTGCTCACTGCAGGCGATTTGGAATCCCAAATTCCAATAAACTAAACGCTTTTCCAAACAAAACGCTTAGTTAGCGTGCTTCAAAGCGCTCGCTGTATGAAATTATCTGAAACGGCGTGCCAAACCACTTTTGATGCTTCAAAACCGTTGTTAAAATGACAGAGCACGACCTCGGTGGTTGAAACGTTAAGCCCTAAAAAGTATCTATTTATGCCTGTTCGCACTAATGTCTGTATGTATACACTGCAGTGCGATAGATTACCAAGTTGGTAGGGTGCTACCGCCATGATACAATGCAATGTGACGCTCTGACGTTCTCGAGTGACCACGCGAGAGCGTCAGAGCACTTCGTATCGAACTTACTTAGACGCGTCAAACCGCCACGCTTTGACGCGTCTAAGTACGTTCTGTTTGACAAAGATATTGAATAAGTGATATGTTTGACTATGCATATATCAATATATGTTTTAATTTACTTTTGTATGTAATTTTGGTAAAACTGCTAAATTTAAAAAAAAATGCTAGACAGTAGGCACAAATTTGCAATTGCAAATTATACTAAATTTTCTCAAATTGTTTAAAGAACTATTCGCTCAGTTATTGCGTAGCTAATAAGATACTAAGGAACTCTGACGTATGGGTATACGTCAGAGTTCCTTAGGTTTTCTTTAGTTCGGTAGGGTTACCGATAACATTTTATTTTAAATCTTTCCTTATGTTCTCCACAAGTAAGTCACAAATAAATAAAAATTATGGAAAACGAAATCTCCTTTCAAAGTCGGCATCCCACTCCTCGCTCCGACTTTCAACATACATGAGTACAGTAGCACACTTGTCTGGCAGGCGTTCCTGGAGTCGCTGGATCCGTTCCCCGGCAAGGACGACAACGAGATCACCAACTACCTGTACGCCAAGAGTCTGGAGATCGAGCCCCGACTCGCCAAGCAGCCCAAGTTTGTGAGTGTTACAATATATTATGATACAGTTATAGTAGACATAATGTGGATTATTTTTACACACAATAAACGATATGCAGTCATTTGCCTCCTATGGCCGATTTCCGGTCATTAAGGGCGATTTTCGGTTGCTACTGACCGATTTTCGGTCATTAACTAATTTTGAGCTCCATGACCGATTTTAGTTAATCTAGATATCTTACACGCTACTGACCTATTTTCGGTCATGTAATTTACACCATGTCCGATTTTCGGTCATATGCTATTTACACTATGGCCGATTTTCAGACCCATAAGTGTTACACAGTACCTATCATTTTTTTACCTGTTATTAAAAATGAGAAATGTTAACTGATATCGGTCGTTGGCAATTTTATAGCATCATGACCGATTTTCGGTCACTAGGAATTTTATAGCATCATGACCGATTTTCGGTCACTAGGAATTTTAAAGCATCGTGACCGATTTTCGGTCACTAGGAATTTTAAAGCATCGTGACCGATTTTCGGTCATATGGTTTTTACTCACTCCCATGACCGATTATCAGGTATCTTTGACGCCGTGACTGTTTTTTGGTCACTAGACATGTCCTCGATTCTCGGTCACTATAAGGGAGCGTCTACATTGACGAACTACGAATACTAAAACAACGAATAGTGCGTTCTCGGCATGCTCGCACGGCTCCCGAGCTGCTCGTGTAATGATCGTTCGTCAGATGTGGACGCACCCTTATGTTACAAACTGGCCAACTGTCGTGTGCTTTTGGAAACAAAGACCGACTCTTGAAAAATCGGGCATCGATGAAATGAACAACTAATTTCACCGATGCCCGATTTATCCGACCGACTGTCAGTCACCAGATATGTTACACAGAATGACCGATTGTCTTTCACTAGACACCTCGCACTATATGACCTATTTCCGGTCACTATATTACTTTATAATGTATCGTCCCCCAGCCGCGTCGTTTCCCGGACCTGTCTCTCAAGCAGGTGAAAGTATCGCGTCGCGCGCATGCGCACCACGACTCCACAGCACCCACGCCCTCCGCATCGTCATCGCATAGTGATGATACGCTCAGTGAGTATATAATATATGTTTATTATAATAATTATTTCAGCCGAGAAGATAATTGTAAGAAAAAAAAACCGGCTTCAAAATAAGTCTTGTATTTCTTATGAATCCCACTGTCAAAACTAGATCAAAATAAAATGGATAGCTACACGGAAAGTACTAGTTTTCAAATAAAACAGAATAATTTAAATAGGACAGTCAAAAGTTATGAGGTAGTAAACATAAAAAAATTGTCGGATTAAGTAGACCCTCATTTTTAGAAGTAGGTTAAAAATGAAAAAAAAAAAATGTTTTGTCGCTAAGGGGATCACCCTATTTCTAAACATTTGCTGTCTATCCTTCTGTCCGTTTGTCTGTCAGCGAGGGAGACTATTTTGAAGTCTTCTCTGTCTCTCCGTTTGACTATAATTGGATGGTATCTTAGGAACCGTTATAAAACTTGAAATTGTTAAGAATATGTATTATTGTTGCCGCTAGATCAACGAATAATAAAAATAAAAAACTAAAGAAGTTCCCTAATCCATACAAGTGGTGTGTTTTGGCACCACTGATTAAAAAAATCAGTCTGAAGTGTTGTATTAACTGTTATGGAACCCAATTATACATTTATGTTTGTATCCCGCAGGTATGACGTCACAGATCTCGCCCACCAGCATGAGCACGTGGGACGGCGGCTCCGTGCAGTCGCTGCCCATTGACGATCATAGAGGTCAGTACATATAGAAGAATATAAGGGTAGTTTTTAATGATCAGCCAAAATTTCATATGAGCAGATGCTCATATGAAATTTGAGACTTCATCTATCTAGATAGATGAAGTATCAAAGATATATGTGGAGTATTATTGTCCAATAAAACAAATATATACTTTTACGGATTTTTTCGCAGTTCATATTTAGGTTTTAGGTCTCGACTTTTCGCCGCGGTTGGTCCGTTGATGGGTGACCATTTTCTAAACATACCGAGACCCCTCCGTGCCCCAAATAGCACATTAAACCGTAGTTCCCGACTGTCATACGTTGATCTTTGACAGTCGTTAAGTCAATTCTGACAACCAGTCTTACTATGAGATACGGTGTTACCCTGTAACATGGGTTGTGGAGATCAGACAGGAAGTCGCTCCATGTAAAATACGGTATTCAGTTGAATCCGGTAAGATTGGTAGCCGACCCCAACAGTTGGGAAAAGGCTCGGGAAATGATGAGGTCTCGACGTTTCGATACCTTCGCATATGAAAATATGACGAAACTTCGGGACGTTAAACCTAAACATTGGCGTAAACCTCAGAACTCAATATGAATAAACAAAAAAATATTCACATTCGATAAGTTCAACGACCTCGTTCGCGCTGCTCTCAGTGTCCATTGTGGATCAGTGTACTTGTGTGCCACATTTTTGTGTATGGTTGTTACTACTTAGGTTTTTGAACTGAGTTGAGTTGGTCACTTTTTGAAATGTTATTTTTTCATTACATTGAAACTATGGTTGATTCTGTATCAGCCCTAGAAATGTTGATGGTCATTGCAAACTAACCTCGTAGAGTGCGTGTATCCCTAAAAGCTCATTGTATCAAGCGTAAGCAAGTTTTAAGCTATTTTCTGTGCAACGAGATTAGTTAGATTGAGCTAAATAGTTGTAAACTGACTTTATACCAGATGTCTTCACCCCTTTTGTATAGATATATCCATTCGGTGACACCCAGTTTGGGTAATACTTAGTACTATAATAGTATATTATCATATACAGGTCGTCTTACTAGACTGGTTGTCAGAATTAACTTAACGACAGACTGCCAAAGCTCATCGTATAACAGTCGGGACCTACGGCTTAGCGAGCTATCCGAGTCACGGAGGGGTCTCGGTATGTTTATCTTGCAACTAAGGCGAAGACACAAGATGTTCTGGAGTAGTCGGATTCTTTCCCAAGGCTCTGGAAGCTTGGACTCTTGCATCCCACCCCCCATGGGGATGCAAGGCTAGCAAGTTCTACCTGTGGCAAAATAAGGTCATATTTGACGACCTGTGTGAGTGGCGTATGCACCGGTTTTCAAGGTGTCGCTAGCTCTGACGGGTCAATCTAAAAAGTGATTATTCTACATTGTGTAGGGTCTGGGTGTTTGTGGTACCTTCGTTGTTTCTAAATTCCATAACGCATGGGCCTAATAGCTACTTATTATGAGTTCAGAGCAATGTATGTGATGTTGTCCGCATATATTAACGCTATCACGTGATACACAGGGAGCAAGCAGGAGATGGTGTCGCCGCGGCTGGAGCGGTGCTCGCTGTCGCAGCTGTCGCAGCTCAGCCTCTTCGACAAGGGCCTCGCGCTCTTCGACAAGAACAAGCCCAACAACAACAACAAGTTAGTATGCCATGTATACAGGCAGCGAGCGGAAGGTGCCGGTGGCCCAAGCGAGAACGAGAGCGTCAAAACTTCATTTTCACCTTCACTTTTTTCCCCGTTAGCCTATTTTGTCCCACTGCTGTGAAAATTCCTTTCCCAAGTCCTATTCAACCTTATTCCAAATCACCTCAAACCAGCCCTCGCTGTTTTTCGTCAATTTAGAAGCTTTTAAAAAAAAGTATACGAAAGCTGTGTAAAATATGCGTGGATATAAAGATGTACTGTTCATACACAGATGCAGTGCGCGGGACGAGCCTCCCTCACCCCGCGACCGACACTCGCCGAGACACGAGCGGTAAGTGTGGAGCTGTTTAGATCATATTATACAATGTAATGTGTTAAGACAACCCTGTGTCGATGTCTGAAAGATTACTCTTAAACAAATAACTTCTCTAAAAATAAAGAATGTATCACAAAAGGATGACCTACATTCGTTTTTACCAAACTGGTCAATCGCGGCTCTTGAGAGAGATAAATGGAGGGAGAATGGGGAGGCCTTTGCCCAGCAGTGGGACATTGCAGGCTCTTAATAATAATAATAATCTCTCTAAATAATCACAAAAGGAAAAAAATGTTCCCGGCAAAAATGTCGAATTCACAATTATTGTTACCGTCGTGAAGTTTCATATTTAATTTAGTCATTTGATTGTGAAACCTATATCACGCTTTGGTGCATATAATAAACAAATAAAAACTCAAGAAACTGTCTTGCCGGGTGGCTCTGATGAGCTGTGACCTTTATTAATTACAAGTCATAGCATTATGTCTAACACACACTGCGTGCTAGTAGTGCTACTGGTATAGAGTTGTGATGTGGGTACAGCAGGCCGGCGGCGCTGTCCCCGCGCGGGGCCATCGTGGACGCCGAGCTGTTCTACTCGCGCAGCGCAGACCACATCTCCTGCAGGAAGCACGACCAGGTACGTGGCCCCCCACATGTGCAACCATCCAGTTATGAGTGACCCTAACCCCCACATGTATGACCCCCCAATATAACTGACTCTGACCCCCACATATGTGTCCCCACCCCCAATATTAGTTACCCTTACACCCATACATGAGAAACCTCCTACCCCCACATATCGGACCCCCCTCGATATGAGTGTCCTCCTACCCCCCACATATGAGACCCCCTTATTATCAGTGACCTCCTACCCCCCACATATGTGACCCCCTCAATATCAGTGACCTCCTACCCCCCACATAAGACCCCCTCAAAATCAGTGACCTCCAACCCACCACATATGAGACCCCCTCTCAATATCAGTGACCTCCTACCCCCCACATATGAGACGCCCCCCTCAATGAGTGACCTCCTACCCCCTACATATGTAACAACCCCCTCAATATTAGTGACCTCCTACCCCCACATATGTCACACCCCCCTCGATATGAGTGACCTCCTACCCCCCACATATGTCACACCCCCCTCGATATGAGTGACCTCCTACCCCCCACATATGTGACACCCCCCTCGATATGAGTGACCTCCTACCCCCCACATATGTGACACCCGCCTCGATATGAGTGCCCTCCTACCCCCCACATATGTGACCCCCCCCCAATATGAGTGACCTCCTACCCCCCACATATGTGACACCCGCCTCGATATGAGTGACCTCCTACCCCCCACATATGTGACACCCCCCTCGATATGAGTGACCTCCTACCCCCCACATATCAGACCCCCTCAATATGAGTGACCTCCTACCGCCCACATATGTGACCCTCCTCAATATGAGTGACCTCCTACCCCCCACATATGTGACCCTCCTCAATATGAGTGATCTCCTACCCCCCATATATGTGACCCTCCTCGATATGAGTGACCTCCTACCCCCCACATATCAGACCCCCTCAATATGAGTGACCTCCTACCGCCCACATATGTGACCCTCCTCAATATGAGTGACCTCCTACCCCCCACATATGTGACCCTCCTCGATATGAGTGACCTCCTACCCCCCACATATCAGACCCCCTCAATATGAGTGACCTCCTACCGCCCACATATGTGACCCTCCTCAATATGAGTGACCTCCTACCCCCCACATATGTGACCCTCCTCGATATGAGTGACCTCCTACCCCCCACATATCAGACCCCCTCAATATGAGTGACCTCCTACCCCCCACATATCAGACCCCCTCAATATGAGTGACCTCCTACCCCCCACATATCAGACCCCCTCAATATGAGTGACCTCCTACCCCCCACATATCAGACCCCCTCAATATGAGTGACCTCCTACCCCCCACATATGTGACTGTCACTCCACAGGTGCGACTTATCCTCCACTTATGTGTTCCCCTCACAATTGTTTTCATTCGTCTCATGTTTTCTGAGTTGTACAGCGTTTGTTATGTTGTCCCAGCAACAGGAGCGGGTGCCCCCGCTGCTACCGCGCGGGGGCGCGGGCGGGGACGCGGAGCCTCCGCCCGCGCCCCCGCGCCGCACGTCCTCGCCCGCGCGCGCCGAGCCCGACCCGCCCGACCGCCCGCAGCCCAGCCCCAAGCACAACGACCTCGCGCGGTGAGCACACACACCTACCCACACATACACCAAACAGAATTAACACCTACTCAGATATACTCCAAACACACTCACTCCTACCGAGAGACACTCGCACTTAACACCTACCCAAATAAACACAAAACTACCCAGTAACACGCCAAGCACACTCACACAAAATCCATCAATCACTCAAAACTCAGACATACAACCTCACATATTCATACAGAATATGCTGACACATTCCCACATATACTTTAAACACTCACTAGCTCACACAATCATGCAAATTACGCTTAGAGTGCGTCCACATCTTATCAACGAGCATTACACGAGCAGCTCGCTAGCTGTTACTGTAATGCTCGTTTGTCAGATGTGAGCTCACCCTTACACATACACACTTGCAAGTGCACCCAAATGCACTCAATAAAGTAGTTGCGTTTTCAGATTATCGTCTATTGCTAGCTATATACCATCCATCTATACTTATACTAAATCAGAACTTATTATATAATCATGACCTTGATTTCATTTTATCTCCGAAATTTACACACATTGCTATGTATTGCGTTACATAACGTTTGTTTTTGACGCCATGTGGTCTGAGTAACGTGATAGTAAAGCAGTGCTAGTGCTATTATGTTTGGATACGATATTAGTCGTCGGTCCGTCTGTCGTCGTTGCGGTACTAGTTTTGTAAAGGTTTGTTGAAATATTTGTGTCCAATATTTGTTAGCTTACATTTGTTAAAATATTCCAATCTTTGTTAGCCAAGTATAGTTGTTAACAAAAGGGTAAATCTATCCAAAGAAAGAGTAGATCTAGTGTAGTGTCAGTATACAAAATTAGTACTCTTCACCCCTTTTGGATTGATATACCCCTTTTGGTAATAATCTGTATAAGTTACAAAGTAAATAGACGCGAAGAATTGCGTAAAGACGCCCATTGGTGGTAAGAAAAGCGAATACTATAGATGCTGGTTACGTATGTTATTTTGTTTTTATTTTTATTTTTTTATAGCTTTGAAGACACTATTTGACACTTTTTTAGCAAATTCTTAGCGTTGATCTTATTAAAAATTATTTTCCGGTGGCATGCTCTCACTGTTTTGTGTCCCACTTCTTGGTTTGGTGTCCCCCAATTTCTTCAAGGGTTCTCACCCTGGTTTCCACCAATCCTACAAACAGCGATCGATGTCACCTCACGGCGTCTTCTAGGCTTATTCTACGGGGGCCTTCCAGGGGTTATGTTATATCATGAATTTGTCGTGTCTCTCCAGAATGCCAGCAGTGTCCCCCATGCGGTCCCCCGCGCCCCCGCCGCCGGCCAGCCCGCTGCCGCCGGCGGAGCGCGGCGTGGCCTTCAAGTTCGAGTGGCGGGGGGCGCCCGCGCCCTCGCCACCCGCGCCCCCTGCGCCGCCTGCGCCCCCGCTCACGCCGCACCTCAGTGAGTACACACACTATACACACAGCATGCCGGCCAGCCCAGGCCGCCACGTGCAGAGCGCGGGCCCCCGTTTACACAGTTGGGGGGCCCTCGCCCGCACAGTTGGGGGCCCTGTACACACATTTGGGTCCCCCGTACACACTGTTGGGGCCCCCTTTCACAGTTCATTCAACATTCAAACATTCAAAAACATTTATAATTTTTTTTCCATCGAAAGTTATTTTTCCCCCGCGCACGGCGCAACTTAAATCATTCACGTTTCTAAAGCTCTAGATCAGGTCAAAAAAAAAATAAAACAAAAATTTCATTTACATTTCGTATTCAATATTGTATAATATTCATAATGTATGTGTGTGTGTGTAGCGACAGCATGCGGCACGCCCCCGCCGCTGCCGCCGCGGCGCCGGAGAGACTCCGCCGCGCCGCCCACGCCGCTGCCGCCCGTGAGTTACACCTTATTACTGTTACCTTGCTACACACACCCACACACACACCCACCCACACACCCACACAGTATGTGTGTGTAGCGACAGCATGCGGCACGCCCCCGCCGCTGCCGCCGCGGCGCCGGAGAGACTCCGCCGCGCCGCCCACGCCGCTGCCGCCCGTGAGTTACACCTTATTACTGTTACCTTGCTACACACACCCACACACACACACACCCACACACCCACACAGTATGTGTGTGTAGCGACAGCATGCGGCACGCCCCCGCCGCTGCCGCCGCGGCGCCGGAGAGACTCCGCCGCGCCGCCCACGCCGCTGCCGCCCGTGAGTTACACCTTATTACTGTTACCTTGCTACACACACCCACACACACACACACCCACACACCCACACAGTATGTGTGTGTAGCGACAGCATGCGGCACGCCCCCGCCGCTGCCGCCGCGGCGCCGGAGAGACTCCGCCGCGCCGCCCACGCCGCTGCCGCCCGTGAGTTACACCTTATTACTGTTACCTTGCTACACACACCCACACACACACACACCCACACACCCACACAGTATGTGTGTGTAGCGACAGCATGCGGCACGCCCCCGCCGCTGCCGCCGCGGCGCCGGAGAGACTCCGCCGCGCCGCCCACGCCGCTGCCGCCCGTGAGTTACACCTTATTACTGTTACCTTGCTACACACACCCACACACACACACACCCACACACCCACACAGTATGTGTGTGTAGCGACAGCATGCGGCACGCCCCCGCCGCTGCCGCCGCGGCGCCGGAGAGACTCCGCCGCGCCGCCCACGCCGCTGCCGCCCGTGAGTTACACCTTATTACTGTTACCTTGCTACACACACCCACACACACACACACCCACACACCCACACAGTATGTGTGTGTAGCGACAGCATGCGGCACGCCCCCGCCGCTGCCGCCGCGGCGCCGGAGAGACTCCGCCGCGCCGCCCACGCCGCTGCCGCCCGTGAGTTACACCTTATTACTGTTACCTTGCTACACACACCCACACACACACACACCCACACACCCACACAGTATGTGTGTGTAGCGACAGCATGCGGCACGCCCCCGCCGCTGCCGCCGCGGCGCCGGAGAGACTCCGCCGCGCCGCCCACGCCGCTGCCGCCCGTGAGTTACACCTTATTACTGTTACCTTGCTACACACACCCACACACACACACACCCACACACCCACACAGTATGTGTGTGTAGCGACAGCATGCGGCACGCCCCCGCCGCTGCCGCCGCGGCGCCGGAGAGACTCCGCCGCGCCGCCCACGCCGCTGCCGCCCGTGAGTTACACCTTATTACTGTTACCTTGCTACACACACCCACACACACACACACCCACACACCCACACAGTATGTGTGTGTAGCGACAGCATGCGGCACGCCCCCGCCGCTGCCGCCGCGGCGCCGGAGAGACTCCGCCGCGCCGCCCACGCCGCTGCCGCCCGTGAGTTACACCTTATTACTGTTACCTTGCTACACACACCCACACACACACACACCCACACACCCACACAGTATGTGTGTGTAGCGACAGCATGCGGCACGCCCCCGCCGCTGCCGCCGCGGCGCCGGAGAGACTCCGCCGCGCCGCCCACGCCGCTGCCGCCCGTGAGTTACACCTTATTACTGTTACCTTGCTACACACACCCACACACACACACACCCACACACCCACACAGTATGTGTGTGTGTAGCGACAGCATGCGGCACGCCCCCGCCGCTGCCGCCGCGGCGCCGGAGAGACTCCGCCGCGCCGCCCACGCCGCTGCCGCCCGTGAGTTACACCTTATTACTGTTACCTTGCTACACACACCCACACACACACACACCCACACACCCACACAGTATGTGTGTGTAGCGACAGCATGCGGCACGCCCCCGCCGCTGCCGCCGCGGCGCCGGAGAGACTCCGCCGCGCCGCCCACGCCGCTGCCGCCCGTGAGTTACACCTTATTACTGTTACCTTGCTACACACACCCACACACACACACACCCACACACC